>LOEQ01001350.1:171665-186391 GCA_001685075.1 Bramus lutescens
AGATGATAGATAGATAGATGATAGATAAATAGATAGATGATAGATAGATAGATATATGTGCGCATGCACACGCACACACACGTACATACATACATGAGAGAGAAAGGGGGAGGGGATGGAGAGAGAGAGAGAGAACTGGAGGTACAGCTCATAGCACAATGCTTAACCTAGCTTGAGGTCCTGGGCTCAGTCCCTAGCATTGCAGTCGTCCAACCAATCAATCAAAGAGGCCCATGGTTTGCTTTTGATACACGCCTTCCTGATCATTTCCTTTTCCAATCTACAAAGCCTCTCCCATACCCAGAGAGTAGCAGCCATCAAAACTACTCCGAAGGTTCTTTACAAAGCAGCTTCTCTCTTGCTCGCGCCCCTCTCTCTCTTCCTGTTTCTCTTTCTCCCTGGTCAATCCCTGCCAGAGGCGGTGAAAGTTTGGAGTCTGAGTCCCTGGGTGATCCGAGGTGACAGGCAAAGGCGGGAAGAATCTATCTGTATTCCGCAGAGCCTCTCTGCAGCATTACTGAAAGGCATTCCGCAACCTTTCACCGGCTTTCTTTAAAGGCTTCAGCAATTTCGATATTTTGGTTCAGTGTCACTATAGAAAAGCTTTACAATTCTAGCTTGGGAATTAGAAGATATATTTGTAATAAGAATTGCTAACCACTGTCAGCTGGCAGGCCCATGTCCACGCATGAAAATGATGCCATTAGCTTTCACGACTGCAGGCGAAATGTAAAGAACATATAAGAGACCAAGAAGAGGGACGGGGAGAAATCCGCCACCCGGGCTCAGCCTCAGGGGATTTCGGGCAGTCAGGATGTGTGGCTATCATGTGCATTTAGCCCCCTTGATGAGGTGGAAAGCTCAATACTACTTGTCTTTGCAAATACTAATCCCCCCTTATTGTGTCTAACTGCTTTCTCCAATAATGCTGATGAATCATGCAACTGCATTCTAATGAGGAGGCTGGAAAGTCCAGAGACAATCAGTGGGAAAGAAGAAAAGAAGAGCAAAGAAAGGACAGGAACAGCCATTGGTACCAGGTCCCTCCCTGCAGGCCAGCAAGGCCCAGCCAGTCCCTAAGGAGAGTAGAGCTACCCACACGCGTGCATGCTATGAACAGACTGCAAGGAGCAGACAGGGCCCCAGGTTTCTGCTCTGTCATTTCCAGTCTGTGTGAGCTTTGGGCGGAGGGTGGTAGTCTCAGACCCATCATTTCCAGTAAGGTCCGTTCCCAGACAATAGAAGACAATGTGGCTGCATATCTGCCCATTTTGGGGGTTGGCATCCTCCAATGAGCGAAGGAAAGGACATTCCCACATTTGTTATCTTTAGATTTTAGTAGGATGAAGCCACGAAGAACCCTGATGTTTGGCTTCCGTGAAGATCCTATAGGCTAACAAAGCCAAAGGACCAGGCATAGGGATGTTTAACGGATGCCTGTTTCTTCTGCTTGTTCCCATCCTATTGCTACAGCACCCAAGGGAACCTGGCGTTCTCTTTAGCACCTTTCTAGGTAAGGAGGAGGATGAAGGTGAGGCTGTGGGGATTTATTGAGGATGGAAGCTCTGAAGCGTCAAGCTTTGCTTTCTGCCGTAGAGACCATGGCCCCTCCTGTCTTCAGCTCCTTAAAAAATCACAGATTGTGCCCAGGTTTGAGTTCCAGAAAAGTGGGCATCTCCCATCAGAAGGAGTCTTGTGGCAATGGCCCAAGGAAAGGCTAGGAAACACTTCCTGACTCATTCTAGAGAGTAAGGAAAAGAAGGGGGACATGTATAAAGAGATTGGAGCCTGGGATCCCACATTGGAGACCAGGGTGGAGCATGTAGAAGCAGCACTGGGCAGAATTAAGGAAGCAGGACTCAGAACTCAGACCTCACATCTGTCACCTAAGAGCTCAAAATGAGCTCTAGCACCCTTGCTCCTTTTCAGTGCTGACTTTACGGTTACAGTGGTCCCTGTAGCAGGTCATCTTAACTCTAACCCCTTATAAATTACCTTTTATTTTAAAAATCTCTTTCTTGAACATTAAATGAGGAGTTTGTTGGAAAAACAGAGCAATACATTACTTTTGAAATGTACCATTCAGAAGACATTTAATGGTTTGCAAGGTGCTTCTCAGTTCTTCTCAGTAGCTCAAGACACTCTTAAGCTGCTCCCTTAAAACCTGGATATAAGGGCTAGAGAGTCAGCCCAGTGCTTAAGAGGCTGATCTTTCAGAAGACCCAGGTTCAATTCCCAGCAGCTCCCAGACATCTGTAATTCCATATCCAACACTCTCTTCTGGCCTCAGAGAGCACCACACTTGCACGTGGTGTACAGATATACATTCAGCCAAAACACTTGTACATGAAATAAAACTCTCTCTCAAAAACAAAATCTTCTTTTCAGGCACAGAAGGAAAGAGTGCACCTGGAAGGGTCAAGTCGTTTTTCTAACCACCTACAGTTGCTTTTGGGGAAATCTAAAGTTCAATCCCAAATTTCTCAACCTCAAATCTAGCAGGTTTTCCCACCACTGAGGCCTCCCAGTGGATGAATCAAACTTGACTGAAACCTAGCCATGTGTTTCACATACACAACCAAGACACACAAACAGAATATTTCTCAAAGTGTATTCCTCAGGACATCTACATAGCATCCAGGCTCCCTGGGAGCTTCTTGGAACATAATTATCCCAGACCTGTTGGATAGGAATCCCTATGGACAGATATCAGACTAAGGTTATTAATCAACAAGCTTCCTAGAGATTCTCACTGGGGATCCACAATGGTAAGATGGGTGTCATTGTCCATGCTTACAGATGACAAGAGGGAGGGCCATGGAACCCCAGCATCTTGCCTAGTGTCTATAGTTATCTGTGGCTCATGAATTCAGTTTCCAGTCTTTATTTTCCACAAATCTGTGAGCCAACAAATAGATTTACGCAGGTAATAATGAAATACTTCCAGAGAGCCAAGCACTGTTCCAGCTCATCCCAACAAACCAAGCTGAATTCCACCCCCTCATTTCTCTAGGTACCAATTAGAAGAGGAAGCAGAAAGGAAAAAACAACAAGTTGCGACTGGAGCACAAATAAAGAGCTTATGGAAATGTGTAGCATCTGGAGCTCTTTATGGACACAATGGTAGGTATTTCTCAAAAACAATGTGCTAAATTCTATTATCTCGTTTAATCAGCCAAACAGCTGTAAGGAAGCATTATCACTATGCACAGTTCAGAGAACTGAGTACCATGATCAGGAAGTTTAAGGGAACGGGCCAGGCTCTCCCTGTGAGTGAAACAAGAGCCAAGTGCCTAATTTCTCACTGCTGAGCCCTATCCTGGGAAAGTCCTTTGTCCAGATCTAAACTCATGAAGCAAGCAGATACCAAGCACCAAGCTACTGGGGTTAGTTTCTTCTGCACGTGCCTGTAGTTGATTAACAATATTCCATAAAACAAAGTATGTTAATACCTATAAGCTAATGTTACAAGGTAATGATCGCTGCAACAGTGATTAACATCACCTGAAGATTTTAATGAATTACTGAAGACTTTTCACTGCCTTAAAGGAAAATGCATCTCAACAGCCTGTCTCAGGAGGACACAGAAGAGACATATTCTGATTAATAAAGCACCCATTTAAATGGGTTATTGTGCCTGGGAAGCAGTTGTCACCACCCTCTGAGCTCTCATACTGACTGCAGAATATCTTGTACATGCCACCCTTGTCCCGCCTGGCTGACAGTGGAGAATTTCAGAGCTGAACCAAGATCCATACCCAGAAGACAGATCGCCAATCTACTCCTTTCCCCAAGGCCATCTCTGCCCTTTTCCCCCCTTGTCAGTAAAGGTCCAGTCTTAAGACAAAGGCCAGATTGGTTTGGTTAGTCAGTTTTCTGTCCTTGAGACAAAATACCCAAAATAATCATCTTGAAAAAGAAAAGGGTTGTATGGGTAGCAGTCTTTGAATTTCAGTCCATGGTCAATTGGCCTCATTGCTCTGGGTCTTGGTGGCTCCACTTACCTGTCGTCTCACGTGGTACCATGTATTATGGCAGCCAGTAAGCCAAGGACAGGTAACAATGAGATGGGGTTACAATATCCTCCCATTCAAAGTCCCCAGTTGCCTAACTTCCTTCCACTGGATCCCTGCACCGAAGGTCTCACCACATCCCAGCAGAGCTGGAGGCTGAGCTCCAAGCCTTACACACATGGGTCAAGAGCTTAGCTGCAGCACTGGTTTGGGCTGATAGGATTGAACTCTAGGAACAAAGCCGGTGTAACACACTGAGTCAGCCACAGAAAGCAGTGGCCACTGGGAGAGAGAAGAGACAGGACTGCCAGCTTCAGACTGAAGAGGCGATGCTCAGGAGGGTAGGGTTGGAGTGTTTCTGCAAATCCTAAAGAAATTAAATGCTGTACAGGACTTATGGGGGAAGAGTGTAGCATGAATAACAAAAACCCAGAAACAAATATTGGGGTTCAACCTGAAGATCAGGAAAGCAAAGCAGCCAGCCACTGGCTCTTACCTCTACCTCAGACCAAAATGGTGATTCTGCCTCCAGGAATCCTCAGAGTGAGACTGAGCTGAGAGCTGTCTCCTCCCGTCTTATATTCTTCTCTAGTGCTGGGATTAAAGGCATGCACCACTACCACCTGGCTTCTATGGTGAACTGTGTGGGTACTGGGATTAAAGGTGTGTGTTACCACTGCCTGGTCTGTAGGGCTGACCAGTGTGGCTGTTTTACTCTCTGATCTTCAGGCAAGCTTTATTTATTTATTAAACTTCAAATGAAAAATCACTACAGAGGGGCTGCTCCATCAGGGGAGGATATAGCTGGGGACCAGGAGCAGACAGGAAGCCAGAGGAAGGGGCCACTGGAGTCTCTTCTCCTAAAGCATTGCTACATTAAATGCTATCTGTTTCTCTGCAAACAGGCTGGGGCACCAGCGAGCACTTGACACTTCGCCATGTGCCAAGTCTAAAACCGCAAACAATACTGCTTTCACACTTCTGAGTACCTGTTCTACGCCGATGCACCTGTTACCTCATTCAGCGGTTCTCAATGTCCCTGATGATCATTTCCACTCAGGTGTGGGTAACAGGCTTTCCCCTAGTGTGTGTGGGGGGGGGTCTAAGACTGCCCAGAGTTATCTCATTCCTGCATGAAAACTTCTTTGGGGTGCTCTCATCCCAGTTCATACACAGGTCTTGACAGAAGTTGGCGCCTGGCACTTACCAGGGGATGTCTACTGGGCATGATGTTCCAGTGCTCCTGTGTCAGTCACTTGGTCATGACTGTGGCCAAAATAGCTAAGGAACAAGTTAAAGGAAGAAGCATTCAATTATGCTCAATGATTAAGGGGCTTTGGTCCATGTTTTCTTGGCTCCATATATTTCAGTAAAACACCAAGGAGCAGGTAACAGAAGGAAGCCTTTACCCCACGACAGATGGAAAGTAGGGAGAGGAAGTTCATGGAGTGGTCTGGCTTTCTCCTGTTTGCCTTTTGTTGTGTTTAGAGTCTCTAGCTTGTGGGGTAGACTGCCCATAGACAGGGTGGATCTTCTTCCCTAGTTAATGCGCTCTGCAAATGCCCTCACTGACACTCTCGGAATCATAAATCCAGTCAAATGGTTTTACAGAATTGGGCAGAGGAAATGACTCAGTAGTAGATCCAGAGTTCAGATGCCCAGCTAGGTGGGCTTGGCAACCTATTAAGATCCCAGTGCTTGAGAAATGTAACCAACGGATTCCACAGAGCAAGCTGGCAAGCTCATCTAGTAAATTTGGTGAGTTCTAGGTTTAAATGAGAGACCTTACCTAGATACATAAGGAGAGTAATTGAGGAAGATATCTGACATCAATGTCCAGTGTCCACAAGGTTATATGTATGTGCCCACATTGACACATACATGCATCTGCACACACACACACACAATACTCACCCATACACATCAAACTCCCACACGCTAGATACCTATATAAATGCACATATGAAAACCCTCAAAATTGTCCATCATATCCTGCACATACAGAAGGCAAAGAATGTCCTCCTCCCCCAAAACACATTCCAGAAAGCATTTGAGGCAGCTGTCAATGTGTATGCTTGTTGCACACTTCACAATGAAATGCCCTAAAGCATCTTCTATAGTGATTGGTCCTAAAAGATGCTCAAGGGAAAAGTCCTGTCTTGTCAAATGCATCTGAGAGATGCTGTACTGAAGCCATCCCCTCTTGGAGGGTCACTTAGCAGGTTGGCATAACAAAGGCTCTGGGAGGAAAACTTTGGCCTGCAGTGGAAAAAGGTTGTTTCATTTGTTTCAGGTAAGTGTTGTGCCAACTTATGCCTTCACCTTTGTCTGCCTACAACATTTATTAATATTCTGTATATACAGTGTTTTGTATTGCATACTTGGAGTTATTTTCCTAGGGGAGGAGAGGCTTGGGTGGGACAGAAAGAGGAAAGGGCACTGTCGTCCTTCTCTTGAGGAGACATAGGCCATGATCTCTGAGCTCAGAGGCAGGGAAGTGAGAGACACTCTGGGATGCTGGAGATCCTAGAGTTCAGGGGGGAGCACCATCACTGAAGAGGGATGATGGCAGTGGGTAATTGGATGTCCAGGTCCAAACAGAGAGAGCAGAGACAAGGAGACAGGAACACAGTGCATCTGGGAAGGGCTCACTAATTAGCTCAGACAGCAGCTTTTTAACCTGATGCCCTTTGAAATGCTTATTGCATGGCATCTTCAAGTCTCAGTAAACGCGTATAACTGATGAAAAAATTAATATGCAGGCATCTTCAAAAGTCACACAAATAAATAAGAAAAGGAAAAATAACCCAGTGCAGCAGTGGGAACAAGAAAGGAGGGAGCAAATGGGAAAAGGGGAAAAAAAGTCAACAAACAAGAAAAATACAAAATAAACTCATCTTGCCTATAATCAGTGAAGTGTAAATTAAAATATATTTAAAAAATATTTTCATTGGATCATCTAAAAATCTAAATTGGTTCTTTATTGTAAACCTGATTGGATTAAGAAGCAGGGGGAGATGGATAAAGCACACCTCTGCGTGCGTTCGCGCGGGCATTCTCAGAGATGTACTGAAGAGAGTAGCAAACCTGAGTGAAAACAGGCCTTCTCCATGGCTTGGGAGATGGGGGAAATAAATAAGAAGCTTTGTCTTTAGAAAGCCTGACAGTGGTTGCCTTTCTCCCCCGCCCCCTTCCCTCTTTGTGTTTCCTGGCTGCCATGATGTGAGCTGCCTGGCTCTACCATCCTCTCAACGTGGAAATGTGAGCTGCCTGGCTATGCCATGCTTCCCACACAGTGACGTGAGCTGTCTGACTTTACCACATTGTCCATACCAAGATGAACTAGAATCTCTGAAAATCCTACCTTTCTTATTTTATTTTCCCCAGATATTTTGTCACAGCTACAGTAATACTGAGGAGCACTCTACTGAATAATGGTAATGTTGTAAAATGCTGGCCATTTTGCAGAATAATGTGTTCATTAAAATGTAAACTGCGTGTACCACTTCCATCCAGACAGTTTCCCTTTTTCAATTCAATTATAGATAAATGGATGCTGATATATATGGCTGTTGTGTTAATTTTGCATTACTGGAACAAAATATTTGAGCTAAGTCAAATTTAAAAAAGAAACATTCTGTTGGTGTATGCTGTTGCAGGTTTTGGGTCATAGTACCTGGTTCTGCTCCACTTGGTCCTTAATCAGTAGGATCATTTCAGGGAACTCATACTAAGGTGAGATACTCATCTCATAATAGCTGGGAGGCAAAGACTGGTGGATAGTTCAGGGTATAAATACCTCCTTTAAATGCACACCTCTGATGGTCTGACTTCTCCTTCTCCTAGGTAACACTTCCTGAAGCTCCCACTGCCTCCTATAGCACAGCAGACTGGGGACCAAATCGTTACAATATGACTCTTTGAGAAACATTCAAGAGCCAAACAAGAAAAACTGTTCCCTTAGCATTGCTTGTGATTTCCCTGAATAAGAAATGACCCAAAGCTCCAATACGATGAAATGCCAAGTTACCATTTAAATGGGTGAATTCCAGGTGTGCATATACTAAGAGCATAGAGTAACACAATAACCCATCATCATGTTCAAGACACAATTGTGTTTTCACACACAAAATAATGATAGTGTCATAGTATAAGAAAAAGACTGGAGGGAAAGCCTTGTATGCTGGAGACTGCCTAAGGATGGAGTGGTTTTAGAGTTAAAAGATCAAGGAAGACTGACACTTTATCTTTGATATTTGAAGCTCTCTAACAAGAAAAACTTTGTATATGCGAAGATGATTTATAAAGCAAGGCAGTTTTAAGCGAAACAGTAAATCAGTATATGGTGTAACAATCCGACTTCTCTTTCAGCTGACAGGAACCACGAGAGTAGACATCTGTGGATGGGTAGAAGGGTGTTGTGCTTCCCGCGTAGCACCAGCAAAGTCTGCATGTGGAATAAAAACATCTTTACTGATGTATACACTGTCTACCAGACTCAGTGCAGGAGAATTTGTAAACAGACACTCACCTATTCTTCTCCAAGACCTCATGGCCCAGCATCACTACATTCTGCTGATGAGGAAGCATCAGTTTGTTTAGGGGAAAAAAATGAACAAACCCTAGTCTGAAATTCAGATGTACTTGGAGACATAAGGTCCAAAAGATACTGACATAATATTGTTGAAGAATATTAGCTTAAGATGTGCTACATTTGTTTATTCTGTGGGATATTTGCATTTGTTTAACTCTGTGAAGCTGTGTTATTTTTCCTGCCTAAAACACCTGATTGATCTAATAAAGAGTTTAACAGCCAATAGCTGTTGGAGAGGAATAGGTGAGTCTGACAGGCAGAAACAATAAACAGGAGGAGAAATCTAGGCTCCAGAGCAGGGAGAGGGAAAAAAGAGGAGAAATAGAGGAGGAACCAGGGATCGGCGACACAGCCAACAGCTAGCCATGGAGTAGGAAGAAAAAAAAATATATATATATAATTATGTAAATATAAATTAATATGTATAATATATATATATTAAAGAAAGGTAAAAAGTCCAGAGACAAAATGTAGTTAAAGAGAAGGAGATAATTAAAGTTAGAAAAACTGGCTAGACACAAACCAAGCAAAGGCCAGGCATTTATTAATGAGACTAAATCTCCACATATTTATTTAGGAGCTGGGTGGTGGGCTCCCAAAGAGTTAAAAGAACAATCAACTATATTTTTTCCAGGAATATTCTTCTGTAACAATTGTAACATGTTTGTATATAGAAAGTATCAAACACAAGTCAATAAAGAAAAGGATAATAGTCCTATATGGAAAAGGCATGAGAAAAGAGGTAGCAAATCTAAAAACAAAAAATCAGTCAATAAGCATAAGAAAATGCATTCATCTTAACAGTTATCAGTGGGATGCAAATTTAAGCAAGAAAATTGTTGCTTTTCGTTTTATTAGATTAGCCAAAAATAAATTTAGCCTGGTGATACAGAATACCTGGAATGCTGTAAATGGAGAAGAACAAAATGACATTTGTAATTAAAATTTAAAACATATTTAGTCTCTTTCCTGACTATTTCATTTCTTACAATCAGTTATAAATAAGCAGACAGTAAAATTTAAGGCTCTCTGATCATGTGCCTACTTAACCAGGCTAGCATCTAATATCTACCACCTCAACTAGTTGCATCTATATGGGTGACTCTTAACTTGAAGTGAGTTTGTTCCCTTGGGGGATGTTTAGCAATGTCTGGAGACATTTTTAGTCATCTAAACTGAAGGGAGAGGGATACTGCTGGCATCTAGTGGGTAGAGGCTAAGGATGCTGTTAATATTCTTCAGAGCAGAGCAAGCCCTTCACAGCACAGGATTTGCCCGGCCCAAATGTAAAAGCACTGATAGTGAGATTCCCTAGACTGTACCTATAGGAATTTCATGAAATCAGATGTCTGGAAAGGCCCTGACAAGGTCAGCATAAAGTACCCAACTTAAGTTTGCTCTCTGAACTCAGATTTGCCCCGTTCGTACAGTCAGATAATATAAGCAGTGAAAAATTATTGCTCACTGCCCTTTGGACCAAAGTCACTCATGTTCTCTCTGCAGCTTTTTGGGAAAATAAATAGGAGGGCAGAAGAGCCTAATCCTGTGGAAGATAATGCTGCTACAGCTGAGGTAATGCTTAAAGAACAGGGAAAGAGTCTCTTTGACTGTCTTTCCTTTCACCAGAGAAAAGGCTTATGACAGTCCTAACCCATTAGATTAGGAAAGTGCAAGGAAGGAATATTAATAAGTAAATAGAAACAGCCCATGTTGTATTTGGAATCTGTTCTTTTTTCTGATCAGACAGCATTTGGATGTGAAGATATGTTTGGATAAATATTCTTTCTGAACATTTATCAACTCTCCTTTCAGGATGGATTCTTCTCATTTTCTGCCTTTTAAAGTCTATTTCCACTAGTGAAAAGGTGCCAGCGATAATTAAAGCCTAATTCTATCTCTGCATTCATTACGATGAAAAACAGAATACGATCTGCAAAGCTTTCAATAATAATAGTCTCCTTATCTTCCCAGAATAACAGTGATTTCAGATAGATAAGGTACACAGGAGAGATATCCAAAATGCATGCAATTAATGCTGTTTTAAGGAAGCTGTTTAAAATGCAGCCATTAATTGACCTATTGTTGGAGACAGTTTCTGCTCAGTTAATAGCCACTCTTTTTAGACACAAGAAGACAGATTTCTTGTGTTTGATATCAGAACAAGTGACAGAGAGCACCATGCTTTGGGTGGTGCACAACATAGCCCGATGTAGTTTCATGAGCTGCTATTTAAGCACTGTAAAGGCAGAGTTTCATCAGTGGCTCTGAGGAATATGCTTCCAAGCTATACTGAGCTGGACATATCTCTTACCCAGCAGGTAGACTGGGTCTGGAGGGAACTTTCTTTCAGGGATTGATGTCTTCGGAACGCATGGCGCTGTGGCCGACTGTTCCTATTTATTAGTCTAATGATCAAGTTAGAAGTCAGCACTGTCTCTCCTCTGTCCCCTCTCACTAACCATCCCTGTGACTGGAAAGTTCATGACCTTGGAAGCTCGAAGTGTTAGTGTTTATACAAACTTCTATGTGACTTCAACGTCAGTATATAAAATACCAACCCCATGCCCAACTACAACCCCCTCTTTTATATTGCCTTTGTCATGTCAGGTTGACATATTTAAAGACTCTGCTCTTTCAGATTGAAACAAATTTGTGCAAAAAAGGACCAATTGTGGAAGTTTGTATCTTCTTTATCATAGAGTCAGGAGGTTTCCAAAATCCCTCCTAATTTGCAGTGCTGGTGCTGTGTGTCATATTCTTCAAGCCAGGACTAATGTCTCAGAAATCGCTGTGCCATTCTTCCAAACCCAAAGACAACAAAACTTGTTAGCTCTTGTTATTTGTCCTTGTTGCTTCAGTTTTTCTACAGTCTTTGCCTAGGCCATGAATCAAGAGTCCTGTTCTTTAAGGCAGAGTGTCTGCCTAATCATCATCAGTCATTGCATCCAAATTTACCCCCAAAGCAATATAATTTGTCTTCTTTGCTTTCAGTTGCTGTGGTCAAGACCTTGACCAAAGGTAACCTGGGGAGGGAAGGGTTTATTTCACCTTGTAGCTTATAGTCCATCATAAAGGGAAGTTGGGGCAGGAACTCAAGACAGAAACCTGGAGGCAAGAACTGAAGCAGGTGCCATGGAAGAGTGCTGCTTGCTGACTTGCTCCCCTGACTTGCTCTGTGTCCTTTCCTGTATATTCTAGAACCACCTAAACAGGAATTGCGTTGCATTGCTCTCAATCAACTAGGTCCTTCCTCTCCAATCAGTCATTAAGAAAGTGTCCTTAGAGTTCTATACAGTAGGGGTATTTTCTCAATTGAGGTTCCCTCTTTTCAGATGACTCTAACTTGTGTTGAGTTGGTCAGCACACATATTCTAGTTCTCTTAAGTCTTCTTTAAACTCTTTCTCTCCTCTGCGACAACCATAGCCAATGCCAACACATCTTTCTCTCTTTCTTCTTCCCCCTCGTCTTCTTTGTCTTCATTTTGCAAAGAAAATCAATAATGTCATCCCAATGATGCCACGTAGTAAGGCACCAAATCAAAGCATTTAGTCATGTGATTTTTCAGAACAAGTTCAGCTCCTCCCATTATCCAACAACCATGTTAGTCTGTTTAAGGCTTATGCTGCTGCTGAATCTCAATTTGAACCACATAAGGAAAGAATAAACTCCACAAAAGAACCTCCTACTTCTTGAGGTGTAAAAGGTCAAGTTACTAACTATCCCGAGGCAGATCCTGAACTTGCACTACAACTTTAGAAAGCAAGCAATTAAAATTGAAGAGTCTTCCTTACAACTGGAGCCCAGCAGTCCGGTTTCAGAAAAGTTTCCCCTGAGTCACTGGCATCTTCTATCTAGAAGTTCTCCTACTCCCACCATGACAATTCTATATAAACTGCATCACTGACATGGAAAGGACCAAAGAGAGATGCTATGCCTCCATCATCCATGGAACCACTTTTGGCTCTGAGAAAGGAAGTTAGGTACACGGTTCAAACACAGGCTTTCCCTAACTTGGAGAACTCTATAGGTATAAAAGCCATACAAGCTCCTGAGAATTACAAATAAGTGTAACTTCTTTCTCATACCTAGTTCCTACAACTATCCCTCCACATGAACCATTAGTTATTAGGAGTGAAAAACAGTTTTCCAACCTTTCTTGTGATTTGTTCCAAAAGAAATCCAGTGGTTTCATCATACTGATGTTCTACCAAACACCTCAAAGTTGGCTATGTGAATGTGTCCCTTGGTTGATAATCATTAAGGTAATTTTTTTTATGTACAGGAACACTTAAGAAGCTAAATCAATCTACCATGCAGAAGGATAGTGAATAATGAGAGAGAAATCAAGAAAAAATACAGAGGAAACCAAGAAAAAATACATTTGAAGTATTAGAGTAAGGATTGTCACATCTTGACTAATTCCTAAAAAAGAATTCTTCACAGTCTCTGACAGCACCATTTTTAAAACTTAATATCTGCTCTCAATCATTTTTCATATGCTTCCAATAAAATTTGTTGCTTGATTTTTTTAGTGCATATTGTAATATATACCATCCAAAGCCAGGTGCTAGGAACTGCTTGTGTGGAGGACTCTCCAATTTTGTATTTCAATCTCTTGCTTTATAAAACTGCACAGTCCAAACTGGAGATCTCATCATGAGACAAACAATTATTTATTTTCTTACAACTCAAGGAATGGGAGGTCCCTTTATGGAACTTTCTTTCCTCTTGTAGTTTCAATTGAGGTTTCTAAAAGGTATAAGCTTTAAATAAAATATCCCTGATCTGTTGGACAGCAGGGAATGAACTTTCTCTGAGGGTCATGTGTGCAAGCGCTTTCATTTAGTGCCTTACTGTATCAGACTGGAGGACCCAAAGGGTAAAGTTGGGAAGGAAAAAAAGAAGGCAGAGCTAGCTTCAAAAGAAATGAGGGAGGGAGAAGGTACCAGGAAGAGATGCCTTAAGGTTGATGGAGGAGCTATTCACCAGGCTGGGCTATTTATACACAGAAATAGCCTGCACATGTGAACACAAAGCAGGGGCTGGAATGTACAGAAAAAGAGGGTTCGGAATCATCAGAGAATAAATGTGCCAAATACTCTATCAAGGAAAGTGTGAAAGATCCTAATGTCTTTCTTGTTTTCCCCTGCACATCTTTGATCCCGTCTCCTGTATAATATCTGTTCCATTCTTTACTGGTTCCAATGCAAATTTGAAATTCTACCATGATTTTTAATATGTCTTCTGTTCTTATACATATTTTAAAGTAGTTTTGTAAACTATATCCCTGTGACTTTTCCAGATATTCTTAGTGTTATTTGTATCTTCTCCTTCCCTCTTCCTCTGGCTCCCTCCCTCCCCTATTCCCTACTAACCCCCCTCATTGAGTGTGTGTGTGTGTGTGTGTGTGTAAGAGAGAGAGAAAGTTTACATAAAATTTCCTACAATAATTATCTCTTTAGTCTCTTCCCTATTTATTTTCTATTTCAATTTATTTCTGTTCTTATCTTCTCCATTTGCGCTTATCTGTTTCCCTGAGTTGGTTTTGGATTCTCAGCCTTAAATTGACTGAACAGTTTACTTTCATTGCTTCCTACTTAATACAGAATTAACTTGCCTTCATCCTTGAAGAACAGCTCAGCAGCACAGCATGTATCACTAGAAAATATTCTTAGCTTCATTTTATACCTAAGTAATCGGTAATGGTGTAGAGACCGTTGTTCTGCAACTTGGGTTTTGCTTTGAGTGAAAGATCAAATTTTCATTGCTATTTGCTTTTACTTTTATTTTAATTATTTACATATTCATCATATAAAACATTTAAAGAATGTGTTATGTAGCAGGTCATGGAGGGTCACTGAAGCCTCCCAGCACTCTGAAGGCAAAGGCAAGCAGATCTTTGATTTCGAGTCCAGCTTTGTCTATAAGCAGGAGCCAGGTCCAACAGATAAAAAAAAAACCTCTCAAGAACAAAACAAAACAAACAACAAAAATAGAATGTATTATGCTTATTTCTGTGGCGTAGAAAAGGGTACACTTCTATAAATCTTCTATAAAACTTCATAGAACATTGATGTAGGAGGGTCATCTGTCTATGTGTTACTTTCATTGGTTAATA
>LOEQ01001350.1:188520-217740 GCA_001685075.1 Bramus lutescens
CAGGGAAGCCATGTCAAGCCAGGAGCCTGAGGTGGCTGCTCACATGGCATCTCTAGTCGGGAAGCAAAGAGCAGACAAAAAGCGCAGCTGAGTGATAAAACTCAAGGTCTTTCCTGGCTGTGCACTTCCTCTAGCAAAGCTCTTCACTCTAAAGTTCCCACAGCCTCCTAATACAGCTCCACTGGCAGGGACTCCGTGTTCATCCACACGAACCTCAGTGGGACATTTTACCGTCCAACTAGAACAGCAGCATCGTTCTCATTAGTTGTTACAGCTAGCTAGCAGAGATTGGATAATTTAATAACAAAGGTTTATTAGCTCACGTTTCGAAAGCTAAGGAAAATCAATAGCATGGGGTTATCATCTTCCCACCCCCTGGAGAGGACCTGATTATGGCACCATGTCACAGAAATAAAGATCATACATGTCAAGACATTAAAAGACAAGGCAATCTTGGTTTTACAATAGTACCAGTCCATTGATACCTGAGTGGCTTAATCAATTCATAAGGATGGGTCCTCATTCAGGCACTGTGAACAAAGCAAGTTTATGTCATGTCTTAATCCATTTGTTTGTTTGTTTTTTGTTGTGGTTTTGGTTTTGTGTTTTGTTTTGAAGACAGGTTCTTCATTGTGTAGCTCTAGCTATACTGGAATTCACTATGTAGAACAAGTTGCCTTCAAATTCACAGAGGTTTGCCTGTCTCTGTCTCCCAAGTGCTGGGATTAAAGGCGTGTACCACTATGCGCAGCTGTTTTGTTCTTTGACACTTTGACCAATGACATAATGAGACACAGGAGTACCTTTCAATAAGAGCATTGGTCCTAGCGACTTTATTGCACATTCCAAAGATCGCCCTTTACTCTGGGGACTGGCTCCTAAGATGGAGGAATCCTATCATTGCTTGAGTTTGTCTCAGATGCATAAACAACCAGAGCACACAGAGCAAGAAGCAGGATTCCTGTTTCCGTTTCACCACTCTTGCTCTGATAAAACCCTGGCCAAAAGCAGGTTAAGGGGGGCAGGGGAGTTTTATTTCAGCTTACAGGTTACACAGTACATCATTGATAGAGGTCAGGGCAAGAACTGAAAGCAGACACCATGGAGAAACGCTGCTTGATGGCTCACTAGGCTCTTGCTTATCTAGTATTTTTACACCTCCCCAAGAAAGTGCCTTCTTACAGCAGGCTGGGTGCCCCTACATCAATTAACAACCCCCACAGACATGCCCACAAGGCGATCTGAACAGGGCCGACTCTCAGCTGAGACTACTTTCTCAAATGACTCTGACTTGTATCAAGCTGATAGTTAACACTAAGTGGGACAATGATCAACAGCCCTTTCTAGAAATGTAAAGTGGAAGGGAATGATGGGAAGGAATGGGGTGGGTTTGGGACTAGAATGAGAGGCAATTTAAATACATAAATAAGTAAATATTTTATGGCTGTTAGCGATCCTGGTTAGTTGACAACTATTCTATTCTCTCTCTCTCCTCTCTCTCTCTCTCTCTCTCTCTCTCTCTGTGTTGCTCCAGGAAAGAACTAGTTTTGAAAATCTTGTATTTTTCCTGCATATAAAACAGTTTCACTACCTATTAGTTTCATTTTGTCCAGATGCTTTTTAAATTAGTATCTATTGATCCTAAAATATACTTATTCTCATAGAAATGAATTAAAGATTCAAGTTCTCTGAGGACAAAGACTATGTGCTTAGCCTGCCAAAGTTCCCAGTGGCTCAGAGCATGTACAATTTTCAGGGACTAAATGAGAGATTAAATAAAGGTTCAAATTGCTCAAACCAGATGCATATTTCAAACATCAAGGGCAGTTTTCTCCATGGCGTCTATCTATTCTATTAATATGGTTTGCAAGTCTATTCTTCTTACGTTCACAATTAGAAAATCATTTTCTCAGCACTCAGCATATGGTGATGATTTTAGTGAGAATTTATTTTGTTAGTCTTCATTGTAAGTTTTGATATTTTAATTTATTATGTGTGGTGTCAGAACTGCTGGAGTGAGCAGAATTAGCCCCTGGCATGTTTGGAGGTCAGGTTCATACACGTGAAGATGGCATGATTATGGAAGCTTTTGAAAAGGTGTTCTTTTCTTGTGAAAATCCTTAAGGGACAGTTTGAAAACAGGTTGTGGACTCCCACAATCCCAAAGCTGCTGTCAGATACCTCAGCACTACTGCCTTTCAGCAGTTTTCAGTGTGTGTTCTCCATGGCTGTATGTGAAGCCATTCCCCAGCCAAAGTTCAGGGTGAGGGCTGGACTGTGAAACTTAGCAAAAGCGGCGGAATCTGCAGTTGGGCAGCTAAGACATTGTTCGTGTTATTTGTGCTTCCCATTTGGAAAAGTAATGGCGGCTAGGCAAATCCCTCCACAGTGCCACACCTCCAGCCATGGAGGAAAAATATGAACCACTTAAGAAGGCAGAAGTCAGATGATTCCTCAGAGCAAACAGGAGGGGAAGACAAAACCTGGAGCAGATTAGAGTCAAACAGAACGCCCTTTACGTATGGCTTTGTATTAATGCGATTACTCACAATTTACAAATTTAGTGATTCCTACTAGCAGACACCTGTTAAACTGTCCAACCCATACTCATGGGCCTGACGCACAGAATGTTATAATGATGACTCTCCACATGTCCACAGAAGTATAAGAAGAAGGCTATTATTGCATGGCAAAAAAAAAATCTAGCCAAGAGAAAACCATTATCTTGGCAAGTAGAAACTGCACATTTTACCATGTTCTAGTTAGAAAGAAAAAAACCCATAGATTTTTATTAATACTCTGCTTTGTAATATTCAAAGGTTACATGAATTATGGGATGCCAACTGTCTAGAAAGCTCCATAAAGTTTTCCTTTCAGATTAGGTTAAACTGTGCTAAACCATCCTTCAATTAGCTTCATTAAATCCTAAATTAGATCCCACCCTTCAGCCTCAGCTCCCATAAAATCCACTGTTAATTATGGAAGTCTTGGGCCTAACCCACTGAGACACAGGTAGACGATTTCAGTAACGTAGGCAGAGTAGATGAGCAACCGCTACCCCTCAGCATCCAGATAAGGGTTCTTCCTCCGTCCATTCCTGGGTGACTGTGTGAACTTCTAAATGTGATGTGTTTTTCTGGTTTAGTTCCTGCACATATTAATATGATTACAGAACCTATAATATTTATATTCGTCCCTTACTATGATATGCCCAAATTCACAAATATACCCAGTGTATCAAATGGTCATCTCTTACAATATTGTGCCATCCTTTTTGATCATACACCGTTGGCATCTGTTTCCTCTGTTGTGGGAGATCTATTTGAGAGCCATCTGAAACATCTCAAAGGGGAATATTCTCCTGAAAAGTTGAGTTATTCACACCCAAAGGTCAAACTCTGACACTAGGTGAAGACAGATATCTCCCATTGAGAAACAGAATGAGCCAGCCAGGCCTCTGCTTTTCTGTACTTGTTTTTGTTTCTTTGTTTGTTTGTTTTGCTTTTTTATTCCTCTGTGACTAGTAAGTCCCTATTTACACAAACTCTAGTCTCCACTTCTACAAGAAGCTTCTTTGCACAAAGATACTGGGGGATGGATACTACTTTAGGAAGGTGTATGGGTAATAAATAGCATGGGTCCAGGCAAGCACCTCCCCTTGTGGCCCATGGTTCCTGGCTCACTCCAGGGGCATCTCCTGAAAGTGTCCAGTCTTACGAGCTGGCTAACAGAATTCAAATCTCCTGACTGGGAGGAATTTGAAGACATTTTGGAGAAAGAAATATTCTAACTACAGGCCAGTAGGCTTTCTCTTTTTAAAGCAACCTTAGTAAATGAACCTCCTCTACCATATATATAATTTCTATGAAGTTTGCCAATTGTGAGCAAAATGAATAAAAATTAAGAGGTGCAGCCATGTGATATATCTTTGGTTAAATCCCTTTCAGAACAGCCTGAGAGAGGTGAGAGGAAACGGGGCAGGCAGGGTGGTAGGTGAATTCTAGTTTACAGAAGCGAGGAACAGTTGGCTGTGGAACAAGCAAAACTTTACCACAGTATTTTAACCGTCTGTTTCGCTATTGCTTTTACATTCTCTACAGATAGTATCCCAGACTGTCCACATTCTAAGCATTCACACCATGTTTACCCGCCATTGCTATGCCTCTCACCTTCATGATACTTTGTCTTTCCGCTACAGCACCCCTAACAACACCAAATAGGATGAAGTAGTTGCTGCTTGGATCCCCATTTCAAGAATGAGGTAACTGAAATGCAGATAATTTAAACAGCAGACATTTGCTCACACTGCCGAAAGGATGTGACGTCACAGTCTGAAGGCAAAGCGTGCCCACTCAAAAGCCTACAGTCTGTGAAGCCTGATGCCTCCAGAGACGATGATGGTCTTCAGTTGAGCTGGGGAAGAGGAGCTACAGGATATACGGAAAGCTACAGAGTGTGGTCTGCCAATGTAGCTGCGCGGCAGAGAGAGCGCTTGCCTAGCATGCTACTGAGCCCTGGGTTTAGGCTCCAGTATCACAAAGAAAGAAACAGATTTTAGATTTCCTTAGCCTAAAATCTTTCCCTTCTACCTCATTGCGTTATTAATTAACTTTATTTTACTTCATATTGGTCATCATCTATTACGGTAACGATACATGTGTTGAAGCCCTAATCCAGAGTTTCTCAGAAAATAATTGTATTCAGAGATAGACCATTTAAAATAATTAAAACATAATATGGCCACGTAGGTGTACCTGGGCCAGTCTGAATAGAGCCCTTATGAAAAAGGAAAATTTGATAGAGTACGGAAGGAAGGAGAGAAGATAGTCACCTACAGGTCAAGAATGGAAGGGCTTCCCCACCCATCACCACCACCAAAGAACCAAACTTCATTAACACCTTCGTCCTAATTTCCTACTTCCAGGGCTGGGAGAAAACATATTTTCTAGTTCCAGCCACTAAGTCTCTGTTTTGTTATGACAGTCCAAGCAAACTAATGCGCCATCGTTTGGATCCATGTGAAGGTAGCAAGCTTAGCTTGGCCCACACTGACTCCCGACAAAGTCAGTTGCTTAGATGACCCTGTAACCGCTCCTTTGGTATCCCTAGAGCAGGCTGATTGGAGAAAGGCACTGTCATTTGCTCTCAAAGTTGAGGTAAGACTGGCCCTAGGTGGGCATTCCACGGAAGGACCCTACCCCACTTTTCCCTTTGTCTTTGTCAAGTGGGATGTCCCTAGAAGACTGTCACGAAACGAATCCCGGCTGCCTTTGGCAGAGACAAGCTCTCTGCTAGGGAGCTACTGAATCAGAGCCTTAACCAAACATGAGATGACAGAACTGTCTCCAGCAGAGGATTAATTGAGCCAACTCGAGGCAAACACAAAGTATTTTGGCATTACTCTTGACAGATGGAAATAAAACAAACATTAGCCACTGGATTGTAGCTAACAATATGCAAAATTAAAGAAGACACCTTTTTCACTCTGTCTGGAAGCCCACTGGCTTTTCTTATGAAATCTGAGGAAGGAAAAAGACAGCCGTTTGTCTCACTATACAACCAGTTAGCACATGCAAACTCAGGGAATTAAAAGTCTTTGCATTCAGGGGAGGGAAGAGATATTTGACACATATATTTATTAAGGAGACTGGCCTGGAAAATAACATTGCTGTATTTATTAGGAATGGTGTGGGAAACATTTAAAACACACAAGAGAGTATTCACAGGCAGCCCAAGCTGCCTACAAATGGACACCTAAGGTCTAAGTATTTTTTTTTATTTGAAGGTTAAATTTTCAATTAATTTTTTTCAGCTTCTTACCATCCTTTCCAAGTATCACCATTAATTGCTATATAAGGCTGTCTCTCACTGCTTGAATTCTGGGCATAGGAACCTGGAGCTATCAGCCATCTAATGGGCATTAGAGTATTGGGGCAGAAATAAAAATTAACATGTAAAAGCTGGACCAAAATGTCAGACTGAGAAGCCAACAGACTAGCTAAAATGTCTTCCTTTTTCCCACTTGCTTAATATCTTAGTCTATTTGTAATGATAAAAGGAAATACCCAAAGTTGGATAATTTATAAGTAATACGTGTTTCTTTCTTGGTGTTCTGGAGGTTGACAAGTCCAAGGGCAAGACACTGGAAAGTTTGACATAGGGTGCCTGGTTTCTGCGCATGCACTTTATGTCCTCACACAGCGCAAAGGCAAGATTTAAGTCTTTCACCATTAGCTGGACCTAATCCACTCATTACTTATCTGTCTTCTAAACCCTCCCCTCTTACCACTTGAATATTGGCAATTCAGCTTCAATATGTGAATTTGGACAGCACATTCTGACATAATACTTAGCTTTTAAGAACTTCCATTTCTAAATTCTAGACACAGTGGAAATGAGCAAATTGGAGCCAAACAGCTAAGCTTCGGGGGTTATAGCAGATAGTGGATTCACACAAGATAAGAAACCACTTGGATTCTTTAAGATGCAGCATAAGAAGCCTTGCCCTGGCCATAAGGAGTTTATCTACTGCTAGGGTTGGGCTAATGAGTACTGGGGGCTCTCTTCTCAGTTTACTTACTGTCTTACATACCTTCTCTTACTCTTATTGTCTGAGCTACAGGAACATAGGGCACACTTGGCTGATTAAGAATGGGGGCTGGTGTTTAACGGGGGCAATGAAAACTGAACCAGTGCAATACACTGAGTCTAAATAGTGCTACCCAGATGCATGTGGGCACTCTATCAGTAGCTAATCCTCCAAAGAAAAGTGACTCACCCTCTCCCAGTAACCATCAATTGTTAATGACTCCTTGACTCGGGCTGGGGCTTCAGAAAACCCTTCTGACTCCATGCTGAAATTTATTACTGATTTGATTTTGTACAGGTCTTGTGCTGTAAATTCATGGATGCCATGGCCATGTCCTATTCAGAGAATAACATTTCATAGTGTTCCTCCTCTTTCTCTTAATTCGCCCCCTCTTCCCAGGTGCTCTCTGGAGCTCCAGGGAAACAAGCTGACACAGATGTTCTAGCATAGCTCATCACTCACTGTGGCTGATTCTGAGCACTTTGAACAGTTATAGGACTCCATATCACCCATCACTCACTGCAATAAGAAGCTTCTCTGATCAAGGTGGGGAGAAGCACAAACCTACAGATAAATACAAATATTTAGAAAGCAGTTTGACCACATGACGATTAAGCCAAACATCATTGCTAAGTTTTCCTGGGGTTGTTGACTTTTCTAGCAAAAGGTTTTGAGCACATTTATAGTACCAGGCATAAATTCCCTCCCATGGAGCATGCTGGCATTACTTTTCTGATGTCATAGTTTTGAGAGGTATTATCAAAATGGATGTCGAAAATGCCACTATACCCACTAAAATGCACAGGATGGCTCCCTAGTAATGATTAAACCCCAAATATTTATAGCACTGACAGTAAAAAAAAATCCTGTATTGGATATAAGAGATAAATGATTAAACGATGTTAATTTAGTATGTGATGATTTATGGACAGCTTACTTAACTGATAAATGGATGATATCTGTTCTGACATGGGACAGAGGAATCATTCAACAAACACAAGTGATTCTTTGTATTAAATTTGCCAATATGGTCCACAGCACTGGAGCCAAGATGAAATAAAGAATGTTGCTAAAGATGAAACGATTCTCTCATCTCTCAGAGAATGACAGTATCCTAACCTTCAAGGTAAGTGCTCTGAATGTTTACATCATAAATATTGGGACACATCCAACATTAAAGTAGGATTAGTGATGCAGCTGTGAGTTGGGCCAGTCAGTATCAAAATAGGGTGTTGGGTCAAGTGTACTGGCACAGCCACAGTCCAGTAAATATTTTTGCAGACATGTTAAAGAGCCCCACCAGCATTGGGCAAACTGTGTAAGTTCCCAGAGTTCACAAGAGAGAACTGTTGTCTTAACATCTGTATCTGAGGATGGTCTAATCCATAGCCAGCCACTTTCCTAGGTACATGGAATCTGGTACACAGTCTATCCAGCATTTGGATTCATTTCCATAAGGGTAACCTGGAGAGACAGGAGATTTGTGCAAAAAGAAAATGCCAGATGCGTTCTGGTACTATACCAACTCCTTGAAAAGACAGCTGCTTCTTAATTTGTGTGGAAGAAAACAGGAAGTCTTTGAGTCTCAAGCTAATGTCTCTTTCATTTCCGGACAAAAGCACCAGGGTGCTTAGCACTAGGATACAAGTGTAGGGCCCTTAGAGATTATTGGCATATCAGCTGCCTGAGATCTCATCTGACTTGCAAGAAGGAGGGTAAGTATGATCAAATCAAAATTTCAACATTAGGATCTATAATGTCCATATAGAAGAATGAAGAGACAAAGAGAGCACAGAACAGAACTCCTGGCTAGAGAAAGACTGGACAAACAGGTAAGTCTGGAAACAACATAGTAAAAGGAGAAAGGCTTGATGGTGGCTCCCACAGGGGTCAAGAGTCATCAAATATGGAGTGTTGCCTGCAAAATAGTCCACAGTGAGTATCTGTGGCAAGTAGCCGATTTGACACAGGCTTCTCGAGTGGCGAGTGTAAGACATCCCTCATTCACCATCTTTTATCCCACATCTAGACAGGAGTCTCCTGACGGCGACCCATCTACAGGCATTCAGTACAAGAAGAGCAGATCACAGTGGGTAACATGAAGATTCTTGCTCCTGGGAAGGTAGGTTTCTTCAAGTAAAACCATGAGGTGGAATTTAGTTTGAATTTTAGCCTCTTGAGTTGGGTTTCATGTAATTTCCCATGTTTTCTAGTTTTCTAAATTCTGCAAGCAAGTCTGGGTGTGAAAAGAGAGGTCAATGGGCCTTACTGACTCCATCTGAAAGGGAGTGAGAGAACACACAATCACTATTACGTTTTAGAACATTTCTGTTAGGTCAAGATCTTGTGCTTGCTAATAATTAATCCCTGCTCCTCCCAGGCCCCGGTCTTTCTCTATGGATTTACTTTTTCTGAGCATTTCATATAAATATAATAATGCACCATCTAATCATCAGCATCTCATTTACTATACTTAGCATATTTTAAATTTAGCCTTACTGTAACATATATTTTATTCCTTTACATAGCTTAATAATATCCCCTTGCACAGAAATACCAGCTTCCTATGAAAACCTTTGCAACACTGCTCACTTTTGAATAGGACATAGCCTTTACTGCACACCTGGTCTGTGAATTCAGAGCAAGAATGCTCTAAGATCTGTAAAAGCTCCTGACAGAACTAACAACACGAGAGATGCTCATCCGATTGCTGTCATCCGAGATGATCATTCTATTTCCATCATCTGAGACTTAAAATTATGGGTTTTTCACTTGTGTTGGTAAGATCAGGCAGGAACTAAGAGCTAGGGAAAACAACCTTTTCCTTTGGCATTTTCTCACAACACATTTCCAACGTATGGGAACTTCAGTGATATGATTTCCCTTCCTAAGGGTTACTTGCTTCGTTTAAAAAAAAAAAAGCCACCACCAAGCTCCTCTCTCAAGGTATGGTGGTTAAATAAGAATTATGTCTATAACACATATATCTGAATGCTTGATCAAGCAGGGATAGGTGCTACTTAAGAAGGATTAGGAAGCATAGCCTGGTTGCAGTAGGCACGGCCTTGTTGGAGGAAGTGTGTCATTGGGGCAGGCTACGGGGTTTCAGAAGCCCAGTCCAGGCCCAGTGGCCTTCTCTCCTCCTGCTGCCTGTAGATCAGGATGTAGAACTCTCACTTACTTTTCCAGCACCATGTCTGCCTGTCTGCTGCCATCATTATAACAATGGATTAAACCTCTAAAACTGCAAGTGAGCTCCAATTAAATGCTTTGTTTTGTAAGGGTTGCCGCAGTCATGTTGTATACATTCTTCACAGCAATAGAACACTGACTAAGATATAAGGTCTCCATAGGATGAAATCAGTCCCTTAGGGTTGGTACAGTAGTTGTGACCCCTTCAATCTAGAAAGACCGTAAACTTCAAGAGAGTCTTTAAAGCCTGAAATATGTTGAAATACAGAATGCTTCACCTAGGTCACTTACTCGTTTTATTACACTTGAGATTTTTTCCATACAGAATTTTGATGCAATTCTTTTAAATAGTAGAAACAAAACAATAATATAATAAAACACACTGATATAGTATCTTTAAAAGACACACAAATATTCATAATATTAAACTATTAAGAACTATGACTCTGGTCTTATGGCTCATTAAAATCTCTTGGGCAGTCTGGGGAGACAGTTTAATATATGAAATGCTTGGTTATTCAGGAGCATGCACACTTACACTGGCTCACAAGCATGCACCCATATACATGAGAACACATATGCGTACCGCATATACACACCGATACACTCATACATTCACACAGATGCATACACACATATACACGCATACATACATACACACATACATTCTTACTGAAGCCAAAGCAAATCATCTGAAGCATGCAATAACCGTTGATACTTAAACATCACTCCAAGGATCTGATCCAGTGGATTCAAGAAGGGCCACAGAAACATGGACTGTTTTGCTTCTTGAGTTCTTCACATGTAGAGCCTGAGTTCAGAACAACTGAAGATGGGTGTGGAAAATGACACAGACGTCATCTTCTCTGTTCCTTAGTTGAGGATCTGGAAGAGGTGTTACAATACAATACTCAAGAACGTGCGTCAGAGCTGTAAGTTCATGGGACTTGGAAGCCAAATCTAGAGACTCGGTTTCATACGCTTTCTGTAAAATGTCTTACAGAGAGAAAATGAACCAAAAATGCAGTAGGAGTCCTGGGGGTGGAGCAAATTGTCAACAGGTGGCAGTGTAGATATTCCTAAGATCTATCCAAGGAAGGGCACCTTCTTCCTCTCCTTGCGCATGCCCAAACCAAGGCTTGACTTGTATGAAAATGCTTTCTATGAAGTTCAACGAGAGGTGGAGAATCCTGGAAGAGATAAATCTATGAATAAGACCGCTCAACTACCAAACTACAAAGGCCTTGTGAGCAGGCACAGGGTTGCAACTTTTAATAATACCCCTAGTTACTAGGCTAATGCTTATCAGAATGCAAAGCTTTAAGAAATACCAAAATAAGACTAATAAACAAATGCAAAACTCAATAAGTGATATTTTCATTTTCCTGGTTTTAACAGATACTAACATTCAGTTCGATTCTATGATATGAAATACTGCATCATTAAGTACCTACATCTCTTTTAAAAACCCAAATTTCTCTAAGAATGAGAAGGAAAATATACTCTGGTATACATGAATGTCCATCGATGTAGATGACCTGAAGAGGTTGGCACAGCTATTCAGTGATTGTCTTATTTCAATCTCTGTCACATGAGGGACAGGATCATACTTGGAATACTCAGGCTAAATAACAAGAAATATGTTTACTATGTATTCAGAAAATGATGGTTAATGTATAAAGTTGAGTGCATGGTCTAATTTAAAAATAAAGCTTAGTAAGATTCTTTTTTGACATTTAGTCACACTTAACTAGCAAAACCTCATATGCTGCTTAGCCACAGCCATAAACAGGGCAACATTTAAAGAATGTTGTTGTTGAATCCTTTTCCTTTAATCTGTTCTTACTTCTAATCTACTTAATGAAACCTCAATCTTCAGAATCATTCTTAATTACAATATCCATTTGAAATCACTGTTCCTTTTGTAAGGAAAAGTTAAACCTTTGAGATCATTCTGGACACCACAGTTAGCACAACTTTGTTTGAAGTCAAAGCCACCACAGGCACTCAGCCTCGCCTGACCTGGTCCCACTGCAAGGGAAACCAAGGATAAAATATTGTTTCATCTTCTCCAGACATGACAAAGACAAGAAAGGAAGTCTGTGTCTGTCATTTGCTCCCTCCACATCAATGTGTGCCTCCTACAGCTGTACAATATTTCCTAGTGACTAATTATTGGTCTTTTTGAGACTCTTCCGTAGTATGTGTGTATGGGCACAAATGTACACATGTACCTGCCCCCTAATGCTGTATTAGCTCTTGCCATCAGTAACTGGGCTAAGTATCGGGTGAACACTAATTAGCGTCAAGGGCTAACCTTTAAAACGTCTTCTCATCCAATATCATCCTGACACAGAATTTGCAATTAAACATGTTTCTGCTAATGGCAGGATTTTGTCTTTCTTAAAGAACAGGAAATGTCCTATGCTATCAGACAGACAGTCATTGAAACACATTTCTGAGACCAAGACATACATCACTTTTTATTATAGCCAGCTCATTTATACTCATAGCTCCAAGAACAGGCTTGGATTGGCACCAGCTGTTGTTAAGTTCCATGCTTTTGCCAGCTTTCAGGTCTACTAAAGTGGCCATTTGTATGTTCTTCTCTTCAGAAGAAGGGGAAAATTTCCTTAAGCTTTTGAGATATTTCTTAGTCAGTTGTTAGAGTGGCTCCATGAAAAGCCTCAACAAAGCTACAACCACATTCAGCCTCAAAACAGGAGCCAGAAGTTCTGTGTGTATGGAAGCAAGGGACCTTTAGAACATTTAGATTCTTAAATATGTCATAACTCCCTACTATCAGGAAAATTAATCAGGATAATAATGTTCTTTTCTGAAGGCACGAGCCCTTTCTTCATACTTAACCTACTCACAGAGAGGAGGTTAAAACTATGCACCTTAATCTGGGTCTATTACAATACCCATAATTAAAATGACTTTTATCTGGAGTGTTCAAGGAAGATGACATTTTTTTTCTCCTGAAAATTATAAAAACATAACAAAATGACATGGAAAACTTTGAAAAGCTAATTTCTTCTAATTTCATCTCTCTTTAAAAGGACAAACAGGAAGAATTTTGCCAAGGGTGACCATGTTTGGAATGCACAGAATCACTTGAAGAATTCACTTAAAACGCAGGTGTATAGGTTTGCCTCACACAGTCCGATCTTCATGATTTGGGGTTCAGGTGCAGGGTTGCCTCCCTGGTTACTGGGGTGATGTGTCAGAATGCAAAGCTTTGAGAGACAACAATTTAACTCACTTTTTTCTTACACAATTCTTAGCTCTGCCTTCCAGCTCTGCCCTAGGCTCCTGTTAAGCACTGTATAAGTAAATATGCTACCTCTATGATGCATAGCCTGGTGAAATTCACAAGATCTGCATTTAAATCCCAAATCTTCTCTTAAATGAATTTATTC
Source organism: Bramus lutescens (assembly GCA_001685075.1). NCBI lineage: Eukaryota > Metazoa > Chordata > Mammalia > Rodentia > Cricetidae > Bramus > Bramus lutescens. The sequence goes on from LOEQ01001350.1 coordinate 201,724, forward strand.
AGATAGATTCTTATAATACCATTAACGGACCAAAGGGCAGTAGCTTATTTATAGCTTCCATCAGGTGTTACCATATTGCTTTCTTCTAGTGTTAAAAATTTTATATTTAAATCATCAGATTAAAAGAACCAGTATTTGCCACAATGCCATCAGTACTGTGTATCTGAGTTTATTTTTACTTTGTTCTGCTAATTTAGTCAGTGTAAAATGGTATCTTACGGTGGATTTAATTTATGCTTTGTGCATTGCTGGTGAAGATTAATGTTTCCTCATATTTATTTGCTATTGATAAGCTTTCTAGAGCTAGTCAAACTTTTATGTCTCTCTTTGGGTTTAGAGCAAGGCTTACTGTTTCCACATTTATTGTCAAAGCAACGAGTAACTGGACAAAGATCAGACCAAAAACCAGTGATAAATCCAGGACCAAGGCTTAAGGCATCCATCAAGCATGGCACTTTGGTCTGAACTAGTGTGGTTTTAAGGCAAAAACCTTAAGTTTAAACCTTAATGCAAGTTGAAAAAGATAAAGGAAGACGGGCTCCAAACCAGGTCCTTTATCAGAGGTTCCTATCCAAGGAGTTACTGGGACACCTTTCTTCAGATAAAGGGCCGCAGGATGCTGGACCAACAATAGGAAGCTTTTCGCTGCTGCTCTCAGCCAGGGCCCTGGAGAGGAGCAGAAGTGCCAGCATCCTTTGTAGTCCTGTTTTGAGGTGAAGTCTCTCTTTCCAGCCACATGGTGATCGGTAATCTATTGGCGAGTTCCCTTCCCTGACACCCAAATCTTGAGATGGCTCTTGTCAGCCGAGAGTACCCTGTCACAAGGCACTGCACCGAGAGCTCTCAGACACAGCCATTACCTGTCAACTGTTTTCCAGCCAGAGAGCTGAAGGCTCCAGACCCAAAGAGGGGACCCAAGGGGGAGAACAGTGCGTCCTCTGCCAAAGACTCTTTAATTTATTGTGACTATAACGTCTTTAGTGGATGCTCTGGATCTAATTATTACAACTGTTCCAAACCTTAGTACCTTGAAATAGCAATAATAAGCTGAAGGATGAAAGGAACGCTGTGAAATCCTGTCTTCTGAACACGGCGTGGCCACTGCACTCATGAATTCAGTGCCGCTGTGGGCTCCCTCCCTGTGGAAGAGTTACATAAGGTCAAGCCAATAAGATTAGCTACCATCCCAACAGGCAACAGGGACTCAGTGGATTACAACAACAAAGGAAGGGACATTAAGAAAGGGAGTAACATGTCCAGGTTCTTAGGGGAGTTGAAGTGCAACCAAGATAGATTGTTTACACGGATGAAATTGTCAAAAATAAATAAAAGATATTTCATTAAAAAAAACCTCCAGCAATTAAAAAAAATGTAAATGGTGTCTTTTTTTGAAAGCTGAACTGGGTAGCTCTTTGACCATTCTTACTGATGGTTCCTTTCTGCTTACATTCAGCTAGCAAGCCAGCTGTAGGGCTGGACTTATCTGAAATGTGAGGTGGCTCAGGTAACAGTTCATGTAGATGCTCAAGTTGGATGTATTAAGAAATAGCGAAGACATTAGTGAGGCCCACCTTTGGGTGTGTCTGGGCATTTACACAGTGGGTTGACTGAGAAGAGAAGACCCACCCTGCATGTAGGTGGCACCGTCTTCTGGGCTAGTGTTGTAGACTGAGTAGAAACGGAACCAGGAGGGAGCCAGCTAAGCTCCCATACTCTCTTCCCAATTCCTGTTCTGCTTGGATGTGAGAATTCCCAGCCACCTGCTGCCTTCCCCATGCCTTCCCCATGGTGAACAATTTCCTCTGGAACTGTGGGGCTAAGCAAACCTCTCCTTCCTTTATTTGCTTCTTGCCAGGTAGACACAGCAATGAAAAACTAACTAATACAGCTGCCCTTCTCATGTTCTCTCCAGAAGTCTCGGAGTCTCTTCTCGGTGTGGCCCTGACATCTCTGTGGAGTACCCTTGCTTGAGCTCTTCAGTAAGGCGTCTTGAGACTGAGAACCAGATCTGGGCTCCAGAATTTAGAACAGTTTCCTCATCTCAATATTGTGAACACAGGAGAACGGGTGATTATGGAGAATGGGAGCTACTCATCTTCGGCATCGTAGACCATTTAGGGGCATCCCTGTCCTTCATTGACTAGCTGCCAGTAGCATTCCTCCAGTTGCGGTCATGAGGAAAATGTCCCTTGACAATGACATCATGTCCCTTTGGAAGAACAATAAGCAATTTCTATTGAGAAAGTAGTGATTTTGGAAACAAACTTTTCAAGAGGTTCTGGTACATTCTGTTGATGAAGGTAAGTCCCAAAGGATGTCTGGTTTTAACACATATGAAACCAGGAGACACAGTTCCTGAGCAATGAACAATAGAGGAGAGAACTAGGTTTTGAGGGTCACAAGAGTACCCTAATATTGTAATGTAGAAAGGGACTTGGCTTTTTAAGGTCATACAGAAAGTTATGGAACCAACAATCAAGCCCATGTCAGTCTGTCAGCAAGGCCCATACTCTCTACTCTCTGAGCTGCCTCCAGAACATCAGGTGCCATAGTGTTACTTTTAGCAATGAACTATCCTCAATCTCCTCCCAAACCATGTTAGAAAAAGAGAGAGGCTTTTCTCAGACTTAGTTACGGTTAATGAAGAAAACATTAATCACTTGAAGTGCTATTTGAAACTCATGAAACCGAAATGAAGCGCAATATGAAATGTTCATTTATTTCTGAGGGATTTACTTTGTTACATTCAATCACTCAATNCGGGAGCCGGGCGGAACGAAAAGCAGGGCCCGCTCGTTCCCCTTTTACTACAACTCAATCCTCTTTCCCTTGAAGTTTGAAGGGGAAAGAACACTCATTTTTTTAAACAGGAGCTTCTTCTCTGAATGATACAAGTAACAGCTTCTTTCTCTTAAGGGTACGATGGCTGGGGTCCGTAGTAGGATATCTCTCATGTTCCCTGTATATCAGGGCAGAGTTCTTTGAGCAATGATCAACAGCTGTACTTCCCATCAGACCCATAGCCCATTAAGACCATACCTTCAACCAGACAAGCATCTGACTGGACTTAAAGACTGGCTCTACCACTTACCGCTTAAACAATATACATATTGAATAGTCATAAAATTTTTAGAAATTTGGCTATTGTATCTCTAAGTTTGATGAAATTATAATTACCCTGTAGAAATTGTGTTGAGGCAATGAAATGTGTATATACTTGGTCCCTCAATGGCCCTTCCTGAGAAATGCAAGAATTGCAGTGGGTGTCATAGACCCAATCAAAAGGGTTTTTTTAAGTTACAGGCAGATTAACTCATGTCTTATCATCATCTCTTAGGGAAACCAGCATCAGGTTGCCCGTGGACTAGAGCACATCCTGCCATTGCCATGGCTTGTTTATCCTGTAATGTAAGTTTCGAACAATATTCTTCACATGATAGCACCCCCAATGTGTCTCCAGTCCATCGGTTGTAATTCTTGCAACTGGCCCTCAAATAGCCTTCTTGGGGAAAGCTTAAGAAAAGGCATGATGCAGCTTTTCTCTGTGTGTCCTGCTATAGTCCAGAGACACACAGTGACTTTTCTCTGGCATCATTCACCCTTGGGAAACTGAAAACACAGGAATAATGTGGCTCTCCCGCTCCCCACTCTTCCTATTCTCCAAGCAGAAAATGAAAATTAGAGGGGTCGGGGAGGAAAGAATAAATTGATGTCTAGAAGTCAGTCTCCCTCTGTTACTGGAGAGAGTCTCCCAGCCTCCAAGTGTTCTGTGAAATGCGCTGTGAAGTCTTCTCCATATGGTATCCCTTATATTTTTATAGGGAGAACTGTTTCATCTGAAATGTTTAGGACTTTAATGGGCTGGTTAATTGAGTGCTTTATTTAACAGGAAGGCATCAGACGCTGTGTGCATGGAATTCTCGTTTTTAGCATCGGAATATGGCAAAGGTTTTTCAAACAAAATTTTAATCAAACATAATTTAATATTTATCTGATAGCTGTAAAGGAATGGTAAATTTTTGTATTGCCTCCAAGGCATGATAAGAGACAACCAATTTCCAAGTCTTATAAGGATAAATATGTGGATTATTGGAGGTTTCTCGTTGAGATAATGAAAATGACACAGACTCCTCTGGCAGTTCAACAGATCTGGGTGAAATCCTGATTGTAGACTTAGGAACTGGCTATACTTGAACAAAATAATCTCCACAGCCGTAAGGTTTTTTTTAATCTATAAATTTGATATAATGGCTTTGCTTTAAGGTGGTAATCAGATAATGGTTGTAAAGCACAAGCCTGTTTGCCTCAGAGTACACACTTAATCAAGTCAACTCTATTTTCTCCATTTTTTCCTTTCAATTCCCCTTCAACTCCATGAAAAATAAATACGCAGAGGACCATTCAGGGGAAATGACAGAAGCTCTAGCCTTTCTCATGGAGAAGACCTTTCTGGAGAAGGTGTTGGAAGGTTATACATATGGTAAAATGAGTGGGAGGTGAGGGAGTGCACCTTCTGCAGGACCACATCATGGCCTCCTTATGGTCAGGGGCACAGGCCCACTAGAGAAGCCAATTCAGAATCCTGGCCTTACCTAACAGTAAGATAGCTTAAGCCTAGGTTTAGGCAGCTGCTCGTTAGAGTTTCTTTTACATGCAAAGATACTCCGGTGAAGCTGTAGCATTTGGGTTCAAGTTCATACACTCTGGCTCCAAACAGTCTTACTCAAGTGCGGTCTGAAGAGGCAAGTGGAGCTCTTGCCTGTGCTTTATGGGGTGAGCCCAGACAGACACCAAGGCTCTGTCTCAGACACCACTGGCACTGAAGAGTCAAACTATGTGCTAGAGATGTCACCTCAACTTCCGAGCTTGCTAGTAAGTCAGCAAACTATTTTCAAATGATAGTGAAGTCCACACTTTGTTCGCCGACCAATTCTTTATGCCTCTCAATATCATTTAAGTCAAGAGGAGGCAGATCTTGGCTTATATAGGTAGACTCTCCAGGGATAACCAACCCCCCTTGCCTGGGTCTCAGCTACATAAAGCTGAGAAAGAGACATAAGGGTCTACCAAAGGCTGAGTTTGAATGCAGGCTCAGCTCTCAACACTCAGCAGGAAGCAATGGCTAGACACCCAGCAATAGGCAGTAGTGGTTAGACACGTGTAGATTTGCAACTCAGTGTTCTGGGGGGTTTTGCCTCTTCTCTATCAACAGTGTGATCTCAGTCTCTGTTTCATCACACTAAAGTGGAGATAAAACTACTGACTTTGTTAGGTGGTGGAGAGATTAAATGGGACAGCATAAATTTTCTTCCCCTTTCCGCACAACTTCTTTCCTTGGTTGGAAAGCTTTAAGAAATTGTGGGCAACATTCTACCCATGTCCCGTCTCCCTTTCTTCCCAATTAAAAAAAAAAAAAAAAAAAANAAAGAAAAAAAAAAGAAAAAAAAAAACCTCTGGTTTTATTCCTGGGCAACCTGAAGTTTGACTAACCAACAACATCTACTAACCTGCCTTAAAGACACTAATGGCCAGTAAGATTAAAGATGTAAGTGATTATGTGAGGCTTTGTGGATGGTACCCTTCAAAGCTTGGCTTTCCTACCTAGGAACAAGGACTTGAGCTCAGACACAGCAGGCACAAGCCTGGTGCCAGTGATGTGTGCTGACTAAACAACAGGAACAATAAAAATAGAGACAATTAACACTCATGAACATTTACACTTTGTCTGTCAATGTGCTAAGCCTTTAGTTTTCTGTTTAACCCTCAAAATAATCCAACAATTTTTTTCTACTATTTACACGTTAGCAACCTAAGGCCTAGGATACATGAATAAATACATGTAGATGTTAATGAATGAGCAGATGAATTAATGCATGAATGGGAGGGCCCACTGGACTTAAAGGAGAATTGGAGGCACTGGNAGGTAAGTACATTAGTTTCCTGTTGCTGCTGCAGCTACCGTAATCATGACCACTTTAAGCAGCATGCATTTGTCATCATATGCACAGTCCTATGGGTTAGAAATCCAACATGGCTTTCATTGGCCTAAAATTAAGGAGAAGCAGGGCCGTGGAACACCCTGGCGTCCATTTCTTCCCTGCTTCTTTCCCTTTCTTGTAGAGAGTCTGCCAACATTCCTTGGTTTAAGCTCCTTCCTCTGTCTTCAAAGCCAGCACCATTAGACAAGCCTTTCTAATGTATTGTCCTTCCATGTCTGTTTTCTGTTCTTTTAGGGACCCTCTGATTATTTTGAGACCATTCAGACATCATAGCCATTATTGTCATTATTGTGGTATGTGTGTGTGTGTGTGTGTGTGTGTGTGTGTGTACAATCTGAAGTGTCAGTTCTCCTTTTCTACCCTGTCTCAACCGAAGTCTCTTTTGTTGTCCACTCATGTGCCCACTAGACTAGCAGGCTCTCAGTTTCCTCCTATCTCTATCTCCTGTTTCTCCATAGAGTCACACTGAAGTCACAGACCCATGAGCATCTTACGTGGGTTCTGGGGCTTTGAACTAAGTTTGTCAGGCTTGCACAGAAAAGGCTTTGCCCACTGAGCCATCTTCTCAGCCCTGAGCCACCCAGTTAACACAGAACGTCTTTCTTAAGGGCAGTTGGTCAACAGACATAGTGCCATGCACAATTGTAACTCTCCTTTGCCACATGGGGCTCTTATATTCATGGATTCCAAGGATTCCATTGTGAACGTCCTAGGGGACCAATCTGTTCACGGCAATACATTTCTACAAGAGATTCCCTGTCATTCACGGGAGCATTTTTGCCATAGGAGCAGTTGCGGCACACCCCTGACTCCATGGCAGGATATCAGATCTGTGATTCAAGATCATAGGAACACAGGAACACAAGCCCACTTGGCTCATCTTCCTGGCATAGCATAGTGGGTGCAGCTGCGGTCACACTGTGCCACACTGCCATCCTCCTGATGTAAACTCGTAGTCAGCAGTTTGAGGGAAGAATAGGAATGATGCTGGTTGGTCACATCTAGTGATACATTTTAAGGATTCTGGGAGTTTCCTAACCTTATACCCAGTGCCACTTGGCCATGGGAAGTCATTTTCAAGGAGTTCAGAAGAAGAATGGGAGGAATGTGTTGGTTGAGCCAAACTTCACGTACAGTTTTTATATTTCATGCCTTTAATTAGACATGAGGAATGAATGCAGAGAAAAAGGCTGAGGTCCTGAGATGGAGGGTGACTAGCACCCAGTGGCCCACCCCCTTTGTGATAAAGTGGCAAGTAGAATCTGGGATTGCCTAACCAGCTGATGGTTTACCAATCAGCCCCCATGGCAGTGCTTCTCATATCAGAACCTCTTCATGACCTTACCTGTGCCTTGAGTTCTTTCTCTCTGTTCAAATTTCTGCTGCCTTCCTGAAGCAACCTCCCTCCACCCCACCCTGAGTAGACCACATAGACTTCCAGGCTCCTCCATTGTCCATCTCTACCTTTCAACAGGGACTGGTGTCTGTCTCTGTTATGTCCACAATGGGTCTCTCTCACTGGACTTGGGTAAAAAACCTTCCAATCATAGCTGCCATTTACATCTTCACTCACCTATTCCCCTATGGAAGCTGCAAAATCTTTCCCACTGTGGACAATCTCTGAAGCTTTGCTGTTGCTTCCAAGGCAACTGGATACTTTGAGGTGACCCTACTCTACAAGTGGTCTTCTTTAACTATTTGCTCTTTGCGTAGGAGACCCCAAAGCAAATCAGCTATCTAACCCTTCATATGTCCATGATTTTCTAAATTAATATTTTAGGTTCTCCTACGTTCCTGCTCGAGTTTCTGATAAAGATAGAAATGTTGCCTTCTTGTCAATTAAAAAGCAGAAGACAAATTTGTCGGTACTTGAGCTATCCTTGATATTTCAACAAGTTGAACTGCTCCAGGTAATACCAAACAATTCACATTTATAATACTGAGAGGCTCTGTCCCCTTCAGGGTCTGTCCACTACCAGCCCAAGGAGCAGATGGAAGTTTTATGCCCAGCTGAGCATTGCTAAACACTAGTGTTTGAACAGAAGCATCCACAGGTCATATCTCTGAAATAAACAGATAATTATAGTTAGTCCTTGCTGACTTCAACCCCCACTCCTGCCCAACACACTGAAAATAAACATTGTTCCTTTCCAGGATCTTGTAGAGTGGACAGGAGCTTCCATGGAACGCTCTGGAAAACAGATCTGTGTCTCTATTTTGGGGAATGAAAACACTGGTAACAGAAAAAAATATGTGTTTGCAGAGCTTCAGGGGAGCGGCCTCAGAAGCTGCATGCATGCAGTCCCAGGAGACAAGGTGCCTGTGGTGTTGGGAGTTCAGCACTTATCTGAAGGACTCTGTCCATCCTTGCATGCACTTGACCTTGGGACACTTGCCTTAGCAGCTACTGCGCATCAGAAACTGTCCTGGGCACATCCACGTTTCATTTGATCTTCCCCACAACCCTGTGTGTTACAAATTTCATTTTTCAGCCAGCAAATCTCATAGTTAAGGGATGGAATTTCTTGCTCAAGGCTCCTTCATAACGAAAGAAGCAAAAACCAAAACTGGAAAGCAACAGACTCACTTAATTCGATGTGCTCTTCCGCACATATCTATTTCCGAATGACCTTGTGCCAGACACTGTGTCCATTAAGAAGCTCGGCCACTGGGGAAAGTCAGCATCCCTGCTGCAGGCCTGGGCTTTAATGGAATGGCCTAGCCAGACAGGACATGCTGAGTCTCTGGGGCTGAGTCCAAGGAGGAATCTGTGCCCTGGAAAAAAAAAATCGCTTTCATTTTGGCATTATCCTCTTTCCTAGGGTGAAGGTAATTATGGGATCACTAAACATGGTTTTACAAGACCTTCTCTTTCTCCCAAGTCTGGGAAGGATGCCCCAGAACCCCAGGCTCCCTCCCTGCCCATCTCCTTCAGGCATGGCCTTCATTATTTCCTCATTCAGAGATGGCTGGCTTTCCCTTTCCTGTTTTCTATGAAATTTCAATTTGTTCTTTAAGATCACTTCATGTCACCACCCAGTGAGGCCTCTTCTGTACCCAGGTCATAGTGTATGCCTCCTTCCTCTGTGCACCAGAAGCTGCTACCTCCTGTCTGAAAATGGACCCTCATATAACCCATGTTCTTCTGCATTACGGCTAGCAACACATAGAGTAGTAAGCTGGGGCTTAGGTCAATCCTGGAGCAAAGTTTAAGGGTCCAGTCATCATGTGGAACAAAAGCATTCTGCGTGGAAGAGCTGGCCATGACCATGGCAGGGCTCAGTTTTCTGTCTTCCATCCTTACGTCTTCCCCTTCCTCTGGTCTGGAGTGAGCCAAAATACTCTTTTTATTTTCTTGCTTGTTTTATTCAAAACTTGGTTTATGTTTATTTACTTCTTCTTTATGAAAGAGACATGTTTTACTCAACACTCCTTAAGACATATGGCAAGGTAGAATTCCACAGGTCATGAGACCCTGCTTTCTCAAAGGACTCCACTTACCCATTCAGCATGGTCAAGGAGGGGTACTCAGCCCCTCCGTTGGCACCAATAGGGATAGTATCTCATCACTGAGATAAGTATGACCATGACTTTAGTGATAGCAATGGTCACTGTGGTCATACTGCCTGCCCTTGTTATCTGCCTTCTCTTCCAAAAGCACCTGCTTGGGCTCCTTATTTGGCAAAATGACCTCTGGAAGCTACATATGGTCATTTCCATTTTTCTGGACATAGGATCAAAGCTAAGTGGTGGTCATTTCATCCTACCCCAGAGCTTACATGTAACTGGAGTATAAAATGGGGTCCTAGGATTGCAATGCGAGCCTCCCGAAGACCATCACACAGACATTAATAGAGCTCCTGAAAGTCTTCAATGTCAGTCAATAAAAGTACAAGGAACTTGCCCAAATCATGCAGCCCAAGGTTTTTAGATCTTTGTCTTTTAGGCACACACACCCCTATACACACACATACACACAAACCCAACACATCCTAGTAGTCACATTTTCGTTAAAAAGAATCAGAACTACAGAAGCCAAAAAGCAAGGTTAGTGCATTTAGGGACTTGCCTTGAACTATGGACTGGGTCTCTGATGGATTGGGTCTTTGTTCCAGTTTGACAGATGTTAGGCCTACATGCATGCTGGGCTTTAAGGTCAGAATGGTGCCTCTAACATGGTGTCAGTTGTGCTAAGGTCTGGAGGCCTGTTACATTGATAGCTCCAAATACTTATTTCAACTTCATAGCTTATTGTAATGAATTAAGAAATATGTAAACTTGGCGTTTATTATTGTTTTTGTGGTACACAGCTCCTAACCTCCAAAGTCGTGAGTATCTTTTTATGTTATTAATAAGATGATTAATGGTCAAGAGCTCCTATATAGCATCCTTATAAGGGAGACTTGTACTAATCCCTAAGCACAGACAAAGAAGTCTGAGTTGATTATTAATGGCCAATAATTTAATCGATGCTCAGAGCAAACACAGTCAGGAATATTCCTGATGAGGTGGCTTCCCCGCTCACAGCATGGGGCAGCCCACAGTCCCCAGCTCAGCAGGTTCCTTACTGATCAATAGATTCCTTTTAGATTTCCAGTGTCTGTGGCTACAGGCCTACCACCTGCCTCAGCCAGCCTAGTTGACCTTAGCACCTTGGCTGGGACAGAGTTAGAAAGTCTTGCCTGATCCCAGCCCTGCCTTAGGTTCCAACCCAGGCTTCTGATACCCCTCCATCACCACCCCCCGCCTCTGCGTAAGATCCCATTAGTGTCTGAAATAGTGCCATGATCCAGCCTGAGCCATGGCAAGCCACAATTAATTAATTAATCAGTTATACTCTATCAGCAAGTACAGACTAGGAATGTTAAATAAACAAATTAAAGGCCATGTTTCACTAAAGCTCAGCCCAATGAAATAATAATGAGGCAAAGCTAACTGCTCTGAACAGAAGGAGGAATATTGTAATGGAATATGCAAGGCAGTAATATCCTAGAAATATGCCAAGAGGCTGCTCCAACCACAGAGAAGGCTGCTCCTTCCCAGACCCTCTGTCGCACACCCCTGCTCAGAAGTGATAGGAACTTAGCAAGTCCCAGCAGAAAGACCCTGGCTCTGCAGCCAGCTACAACTGTACTCAAATCTTAATTGCCGCTTTCCAGAAAACACCCAGCCCCTCTCTTCTACTTCTCAGGAAGTCCTCAGCCACCTTGAGCCTCATTTTGATCAGTGTCCATAGTTGCTTTCCCAGACACACTAACGGGGCTCAACTGGTATCCACTCAGACTGCACCGTGGCCGGCAAGTCTAAGATAGGCCAGTCTTTGGGCTAAGAGGTAGCAGCCCTGGAGTTGGCCTTTTCATAGTGCCGGACTCAATACTCTTGCTCCTCACCCACTGGGGTTTGAATATGGTTTGTTCTCACCAACTCTTGCACAAAAGTCTGGTCTTCAATGGGCCCGTGTAGGAAGATGGAGTCTAGTGGGAATGTTTCATGGTGAGGGCAAGTCCTTGTGAATGTCTTCGTGTCCTTCTCTTCTTATAAGTTCTAGCTCTTGCATGCTAAACAACTAACCTGAGAGTAGCCTGCTGTAAGGCAAGGCTGCCCCATCCCTGTCCCCTTTGTACATGGACCACTTGCCCTTCTGCTTTCCACCATGAGTCAAAACCAGAAAAAGCCCTTAATAGATGCTGCCACTGGTTGATTATGGACTTCTCAGACTCTAGAACATGAGTCAACATGAGCTTCTTTACAAATGACCAGGGCCCAGTAACTTATAATGATGAACAATAGAGTGGTTTATAGTTCGGGCTTCTGTACTAGCACTGTGAGACAGACTGAGACATTACTCTTGTGATGTCTTTCAGAGCCCACCCCCTCCAGGACAGACGCTCCGCCCAGAACATGCTTGTTCATGCAGGGCTGTGTTGTTGTCTCTCTCTCCTTCCTTATCTCATTTTCCCATTTCTCAGCAGGGTGTCTCCGGTCACATCCCAAACTGTCCCTTGCATTCAACATCAGCTCATGAGAGAATCCAGCCTAAGCAATGGCCCTTAGGCAATGTCTACAAGTTGTAGTTGGGTGCTCTGTCCCTTTCCTTTTCCGCTGCTGTTTGTCGCGGGTCATGGTGAGCATAGGCCCATTCTTCTCCCAGGACTCTAGACCCATCTAAGTCACTGGTAACACAGCTTGGGAGAAATTACTTTTGAGCCTAATGATCCGTATGACAAACACTCCCAGCAAACCTCTGTGTGCCGGCTCTGTCTGAGGACTGGGGATCCAGCAATAAGCAGTGCAGACAGATGACGCTGTGACCGAAGCCAAGTACAAATACACCACACCAGCGTGATGCAGAGGCAAGAGAAGCCGTGTTGCAGCACCAGACTAGATGGGAGCTCTGGCTCCTGAACTGAAATGTTCCTTGATTTACAGGCCCCAGGGCCAGGAAAATCTATCCTGACCCCCCACTTCTTCGGCTTCAGAGTGAACATATGGAAAACCCCAATGAAAAACAATCGGAGAGCTCTGGATTGACTGAGAAGCTCAGTCCTCTTTCTTTGGGAAACTTGTCACTCATTCGGGAATTGGTCTCTGGCCAGCTCTAAAGGGTTGCTGAATAATTGTATTCCTTCCAAGACTTGTTTATTTAGAATTGTGTCTATAGCCATCGCGGAATTCTTGTCTCTATCTTCTTCTAGGACCTTCCAATTAGATCCTAAGTTAGTCACCCTCAGAAAGGGCCCCTAACCAGTCACCTGGGATAGTAGCATCTTAATCTCCTCCCCATCTTGCCATCATATAGGAACCTGATAGGATTTTCCTGAGTCTTAAACAAGGAATCCCAAAGTCTGCAGTTTAGCAGAAAGAGGCAAATGGTGCTTCTGAAAGCCAAGGAAAAGGTCTCCAAGAACTTGGCAGAGAAGGAATTAGATATAAGAACAATTTCCCAACCCCCTTCATGCTTCCCTCTACCCAAATGACTTTGAGAAGTCAAGAAGGAGAATCCTGGTCATGTTTTGATGGAAGAAATGGTAATTACCTCTGGACAATGCTTTCAATTAGGACCTTTCTAATGGAGACGGGCCTTCCGTGCCAGTTACAGGTGAAGAATTTAAGTGACCAATGATGATGGCTAGTTCATCACATCTTGGCAAGGATATTCCTGGGCAAGAATATCAATGTGTCCAACTGCCCAATATATACATGGATGCATGCGTACACACACACACACACCCCCGTACACACACACACACACTCACACGTACACGCACACACTCACACGTACACGCACACACACACACGCACTCACACGTACATACACGTGCACGCACACACACACTCTCTCTCTCTCTCTCTCTCTCTCTCTCTGAGAGAGAGAGAGAAGAGAAGGGGATATCCTGGCTTGTACTATTCCTCAGACATATTTTTTTTTCCCTAGGAACCTCACGACATCAGCAGTCTCCACAGGGCCATGTGATGGTTGAAGAATGGTGTATGATTTTCAGGGTCCTCTGGGCTGCTGCTACTTTCATAGACACCTTCACAGCCAGGCAGAGGCTCTTTTCAGTTCTTCACAAGGGATTTCTAGTAAAGATATTATTTTCCTGTGTTATCCCTTGAAACGGGTTATGTGTTAAGTTCTCTATGGGCATTCATTCAGGTGTCCACAAACAAAGGACTTCAACTGCTTCAAAAGATTTTACTGGAAACGCCAGCTAGCTACTCATTTATTCATTGTCTATGGCCAATTTAAAACTACAATAGCAGAGCTTAGTAATTGAAACTGAGGCCGAAAACCCCTCATAGTTTAAAATATTTCTTGCCTGAGTTTTTCTACAAAAAAAATAAGACATCTACTAACCCATGAATTAACTCATCTTATCCCTTTACAAGTCTGTGTCTTGGGAATCATTGTGCTTATTTTACATAAATAAATAAACAAACAATCTGGAAACAGAAAGATTTGGTATTTGACCCAAGAGCATACAGTTTATGCGTATCAGATGTGAGACAAAAACCCGGGCTCTAGGAAGCCAGTATTGGACTCTTTGTATTGACCTGCAACTTCTTCTGGCAATGGATCAGTAACGGCTCACAAAGTAGTGAGTTTGCTGTGATTTGGAAGCCCTAGCCCTCAGAAGAACAGAATTAGGGGGACACGGATTAAGAATCTCATCCTGCCCAATGCCCCAGAGAAGCAGGAAGGACAAGGGTCTGCAAATGTTTTGAATCAGGGGTTGTTTTTTCCTGCCCTTCTCATCCCAGTGACTGCAGGTGTTTTGTATCTGTTGGATTTATAATTTGTCTCAGCATCATGCAGATCAGTTTGCTACCTGGTGGCATGAAAAGCGTTCTGATTTTCCTTTTGCAATAGCTTTGTAGTTTTTTTTAATACATATATATTTAAAGAGTCAGTGTCCATGTATTTCAGGCTGCCATTGCAATGTAACCAAAGCAGACCCTGATTCTCCTGCCTCTATAGAGGCATAGGCTACCACAACTTATTTATAACGGGCTGGAGATTGAACCGTGGTTTTATGCATACTAGGTAAGCACTCTTCCAAATAAGCTAGAGCCCTTGCCCATACTCTCATTCTAAGGTTCTGCTTCATAATGGCTGGAAAACGAAAGGAACAAATGTGTCCTGGACTCATAATACAATATCGCATTAGCAGCTAAGAATTTGACCTTTTGGGGGGAAACTCCAGTTTCTCAAGAGCATCCCAAACTTATTTTCTCTGGTTCTCTTAGATATCTGCTCTGGACACCCCATGGACACCCCATATGTTTCTGCTGCTCCTCATAGGATACAGTACTTACACCTATATCTTCTCCATTCATGTTCAAAGACTGAAAACCTTTGTCACCACACTGAAGTCTCTGTTTCTCCTAGAGCAGTGGTTCTCAACCTGTGATTCGTGGCTCCCAGAAGGAGTCACATCAGATATCCTGCATAACAGACATTTTCATTATGACTCATAGCAGTTGCAAAATTACACTTATAAAGCAGCAATGAAAATAATTTTATGATTGGGGGTCAATACAAGGAACTGTATTAAAGGGTTGCAGTGTCATGCAGTTTGAGAACCACTGCTCTTGAGGTTCTGAAACATGAGGTTAGTGGTGCAGCTCAGGGTCCCCAGGACCAGCATAGCTCGAGAATATATCCTTTGTCTGGTTCCTGATACAAACCAAGTTTGTGAAAAGCTAAGGGCGCTTGCAAACTCTCACTCGGAGAACAACTTGCTATCTATGGATCACCCAGTCTAAGGAATAAGAAGCTTCCAGGGCCAGGCAAGCTTCAGGTGAGAAATGACCTACAGAAAATAATCACAAGTGGACAGGTTGGTCACACAGGCATTAATTAGCAAAATGAAAACCTCTTAACTAAATGGAATGGAATTGAAAACCTGGTAACAGAATTCTACCAGACTCTTTATTACTAATTATTGTTTCAAAGAGCTGATTAGGTAAACTTTGAAGCTGAGGCGTGAAGATTCATGTCAGATCGAGGTTAAATCTTGTTTTGGCAGCTCCTAAATATCTCTGCCTTTGGCGGGGCCCTGAATTGCCTCAGTCCCAGTCTTAAGTTAAAGAAAAGGAAGATGATGACACCTCACACACCCAGATCCCAGAGTGGCTAGAGGGTAACCTTTATGCTTGGAATACAGCTTGTTCACAATAAACTCTAACTTGGAGTAAGTTAATATTCTTTTGCTGAGAAATTTTTGGCTTGAATGAAGAGGAAATTGGCACACCTAAATTTATAACCAAAGAGGGAGAAGCATATAGGGAGGGAGTGACAGAGCGAAGAACTCGGCAAACGGGAAGCGGTTGGCTTTTGAGATGGAGGGTGTTCTGGTGATGAAAGATGAATATGGCCAGACTTCAGTATTTGAAACTGGGGAACATGAGTGTAGTGAATGTGCAGAGTTGAAATGGAACAATGATAGCCACTTTTTGTAATATTGCTATATATTATTATATTATTATTATTATTATTATTATTATTATTATTATT
>LOEQ01001350.1:217784-243384 GCA_001685075.1 Bramus lutescens
CAGGGTTTCCCTGTGTAACAGTCCTAGCTGTCCTGGAACAGCTCTTGTAGACCAGGCTGGCCTCAAACTCACAGGGACTTACCAGCCTCTGCCTCCCGAGTGCTGGGGTTAAAGGTGTGTGCCACCACAGCCCAGCTATAGATTTTATTTTCTGTGTATGTGTGTGCACTACCAGGATCACTAGTGCCAAAAGTGGTGTATCAGATGCACCAAAACTGGAGTCACAGAGGAACATGAAGTGCCATCTGGATCATATGATGGTCTTCTACAATAGCAGTGCTCTTAACCACTAAGCATCTCTCCAGTCTCTGCAATAACGTTTTCTTAAGACTGGGAGAGACAAAGCAAGCCTAATAGAGGAATAATAAATGTGTGCGGGGTCAGATACATGACACACCAACCAACTGTACTAGCCCTGGCTTTTTAATGATAAATGGAAAATTGATGGAGTAAGCAATGTGGGTACCTTTTGCCCACAAGGATAATCAACAGCATCCTAGCAATGGGGCTGGTGATGCTGGAGGTGATTTGTATGTCCTTGTTTGGGTAGAAGTGAAGAGATCAGAAAAGAGTGCCTTCTCTACCACTAGAAAGCCTATGTGGAAACATGAGTGGGGATGATGGGTCTGGGAGAACCAGGGAGCTGCCCAGGCTTTACCCAAGAAGACAGTTCAAACACATTGGAGCTTAACCAAGACTAAGCCAGAAAACACTCAGCAAGGAGAGGGAACCAGAGCCAGCCAAATTTTAGAATGCAGAAGGCTTTCTGTTTTTATGCAGTATGCGCTATTCCCATCTACCTATGGAAAGAGAAATTTTAGGGGTTTGGAGAACCCTTTTTTTCTTTGGTTTAGGGTTGCCCAACATTTTCTGAGTTGATTTGCCTCGGGCTGTGCACACAATGGCTTCCTGTCATTCTATTTAAGATGGCTTACTTCACCTAGTAAGGAGGCTATAACCCATGGGATTCCTGGCCCCTGGGTCCCAAACTGAACCCAGATCATCAGAACACCAGAGCTCCACTATATGGTTTAACCACATTATGGAGGTCAAGATCTTTAAAAGAGGCTGAGCCAACCTTTTATAGTGGTGATGGTGGGACTTCAGAGAAGCTAAGACACTAACACACTTTATAAGAGTCTGCAAAAATCATATGGAGCCTCACACGAGTTCAGGTTGCCAGGCCTACCATGCTCTTCTCCACAGATACAGGTTTTTCTTCAGAAGCCACTTACAGTATCTGCCACCACAGACAAAGCAGTTGTCTTACTTGAAAGGAAGATAGACTCCTTACGTATCCTGGGCAGGTTCTTCACCTACACGCTGGTGACACAAATAACCCTCTATCATATCTTTGTTGTGGGAGCTCCTTCAACCAATAGCCTTCTAGATACAGGCCCATTTGGGGCATGGTCTCAGGTACTATAAGTGTAGATATAAAGCATGCATGTCCCACACCCTTTTCCACTGTACACAGAGGATTGCTACCCTTACTGTGAGCTTATCCCCAAATAAATAAACCTTTATTATACTCCATTCCAAGCTACTGTGGAGCTCTTTGATACACCTACATTTTGGCACCCAACATGGGTGGCTGTCCAGGCAGCAAGATGTCTCTGTCAATCCTAAAGTTTTGTAAGTTACTTACAATGCACTTCTGTTTAAGTAATATTAGATCTGTCTGGGGTCTTTGATGGAGTTAAAGACAGATAGTTATAGTTTTCCTTAGTTATGATAAAACATAATTAGATATGAAACCTTAGAATTGCAAAGATAAAATAGATGATAGACTATTTTCTTTAATTTTGCCAGCTACAAATAAACTAAATATTGTAACTGAAATTCTTGCTCGATAACTATTTTGTTATATGTAATTTTACTGTTAAAGTTAAAACCTTCTGTTTTATTTAGACAGAAAAGGGGAGATGATGTGGGATTCCCCTCTGTATGCTATGAATATATTTTATTACCATTTGCCAAGAAGAAGTTCCTTTGGCCTGTGGGAGGGCAGAATAGAGCTAGGTGGGAAAATTAAACTGAATGCAAGAAGAAAGAAGGTGAATTCAGAGAGATGCCATGTAGTTTCGAAAGGAGAAAGATGCCAAAACCTTACCAGTAAGCCACAGATGAATATAAATGGGTTCATTTAAGATGTAAGAGCTTGCTATAAATATACCTAACCCACCAGTCAAGCAGTGTTCTAATTAATATAGTTTCTGTGTGATTACTCATGTCTTGGAGGTTGGGAAATGGAAATGCAGCTTCTACTTACATTTCTTCTCAGACCAGTCTGTTCTTAGCCATCCAGATGCTTCTGGAGAACCAACGTTGGTCACATCCTCCTATGTTCCTATCCCTAGATTTCCTTATTCTTTTTAATCCTTGTGGTATTCCATCCCCTTTTAACCTTACAAGACCATTATCAATGACGTCTTCTAGAAGGGGGAAACAAGGCAAGTCACAGAGTATAAGAATACTACCCAGCATCTAAGTTATATCTGCCCATACAGGGCTGGCAACTGAGCCTAGTGACTGAAAAATATTGAGGGACAGCATCTCATGGTTCCTCTGCAATGAAGAGCAACAAGAGAGTGACCTGCTGGTTTGTAGTCATTTGTTACAACAGCAATAGAAGTTGATACACTTAGGTTAGAAAATCTTGATCACATAAGGAGTCTCTTTGATCCACAGTAGTTGGAAGCAACTTATTACATTGGCCTGGGTCTAGAGCCACAAGGAATTGGGTGACCAAAAACTTCAACCACACTAAGTGGTCCATGAGAACCTCGCTCCCTGACTCATTGTTTTAGTAACTAGGTGGCTATAACAAAATGTCATTTACTAGGTGACATAGGAACAATGAAAATTACTTTTTCACAGTTTTAGAAAATAGGAATTCCACAATCAAGGTGCTGGAACTTGCATAGCCCAATAGAGACCTGTTTTCTGGTTTGCAACTCATGCCTTATTTTTGTGTCTTTACAAGGGCATAATAGAGACTGGCAGATGGATAAACAGTCCAAGGACAAGGCATACCTTGCACAAGGTACTATTCTTTGTGTGTAAATTGATAGTTTCCATTTTAAATGTCCCCCAAATGGGACCATTTGTTAAAGACTCGGTAAACAGCCTATGGATGCTTGGGAGGCAGTAGGACTTTTAGGAGCCTAGTGGAAGGCAGTCAGGTGACAGAGGCATGCCTTTGAAAATTATATTGGAACTTTAGGACCTTTCTCTCTTCACGTTCTGACTACTTGGAGGTAAATAGCTTTTCTACAGCACACATTCTCACCATGAGGTTTTGTTCCATCACAGACCCAACTCCATGGAACCAGACAACTAGGAACAAAAATTCTGAAGCTGTAACACAAAAGAAACCCTTCCTCCTTCTAGATTGATCATCTCAGGTATTGTGCCACCGTGGCAGAAGGCTGAATGACACATGTAAGATTAGAACAGTGTCTCTCACAATGTGAGTGAAATCATGTGTTGATGCTCGTGAAATTGTCGAACAAACTTCTGGACACTAGGTAACTGATCGGTAAATGTTTATTTTAAAAAGGCACAATGCCTCCAGGAGTTTTGATTTGTCACAGTGACATCATACATGGGAAGTGTGACAATGATTGATGCTCTCGTATAAAATATTTCATTCCAAAATTGGTGGATCCCTTAAATGTTTCTAACTGATGAGTCATTTAGAGATTTCCAGCTCCAACTCCATGCTTTTTTATTGCTGTTATGACAACTTATCATAAATTTAATGCCATAAAAAACCACAGCTGTTTTAGCTTACAGTCCAAGAAGGTAGAGGTGCAATATGAATTGTCCTGTCCAGAGCAGAGGCATGACCAGTTCAGCGGCAGGACCTGAATTGCCATTTCACAGCAAATGTGTGGGTGCTCTCAGAAGCC
Source organism: Bramus lutescens (assembly GCA_001685075.1). Classification (NCBI taxonomy): domain Eukaryota; kingdom Metazoa; phylum Chordata; class Mammalia; order Rodentia; family Cricetidae; genus Bramus; species Bramus lutescens. The sequence goes on from LOEQ01001350.1 coordinate 221,699, forward strand.
TGTCTTCTGTTCAACTTTCCAAGGCATTCGAATCCCAGGTGTTGGAAGTGTGAGGTAGACAGAAGCAGTGGTCTCCAAGAGCCAAGGTTCCAAGGTGAAAAACAAATAGCCCAACTTCTGTGCTGAGTTAATTTCACAGCCTGGGCTGCTCTTCACAACAAAGCTGAATGTAAGGTCAGCTGTCATGGGAACATTTATGACCCCATCATACAGCTTTCAACATCAGGCTCACCAAAGCACATAGTTCCTCATTCTTTTTCTAGCATTTTCTGAGATAAGCCTGTAGCACACCTGGGACTTAGAGTCTACACTAGGGTGACTTTGAACAGCAGCAGCCCTGTTGGAGGAGGCACATCTGGGTATGGAACATGGTGTCATTCATTAGCAAATCCATACTGTGCCCAGTGAAGCTTTGATCCAGTACATAGTTCCGGATTCAAGGGTATCCACCTGGAGGAAGTGATTCTCATGAACTTGGATCCCTACAGCAAATGTAGTTTTTCCATAAGCATACCTTTCCACATACTGTTCTCCTGCCTAGAATGCCTGACTTTCATTTATTCTCATTGTTTGCTTCTTACTCTTAGCATCTTTTCTATGTTCCATGATTTCACCAAACTTTCAGGAATATCAGATGGCCCCACCTTTGCACCCCCTGGATTAATGCACATATTTTTGTGCATTTTCTCTCTACTTGCTGTCCCCTCGACCCTTGAGTGTACACACCACACTTCCCTCCATCCCAATGTCTCTAGTACTCTACTGATGGTCTGACATAATGTAGACACTCAAGGAAAGTGTATCTAATAAATCAGTGAATCAAAATGCTGGACCAAGGGAAATGGTGATGTGTAGAAGTTTCCCTGCATGGGTTATATACTTTCTGCTTTATGGAGCTAAATGAGGTAAGTCAAATGGACATTTCTCCAAAGACTACCTGCCAAGGTCAATAGGCACATGGCGAGTTTCTCAACTTCACTAATCATTAAGGAAATGCAAATTAAGGCATGATGAGATACTTCATAACTGTATACCTCTTACAAGAAAAGAAAAGTCATCCCAAGGGTTAAAGGTAAAATTACCACTGATCCATTTCTACTTCTGGACATATGTCTCAAGAATTGAAAGCAGGCATTCAAATGGGTATTTGCAAATCTATGTTCATATAAGCAACCCAAATGTTCATTGTCAGAGGGCTGGATGAACAAAATAGAGTCTATGAAGACAAGAAGGTATTAACCCACTTTTCTAAAAGCAGTTTCTTATGCCTGTTACAATGTGAATTAACTCTGAAGTAAAATAAGCCACATATAAAAGGACAAATGCCATGCGACTCCTTTGACTGTATATAAGAACAGAATTCAGAGAGGCAGGAAACAGAACAATAGTTACTAGACTATGGAGAGTTAACATTCAGTGGGTGTATATTTCCATTTGGGGAGACAAAAAGTTTTGGAAATCGATGATGGTGATGGTTACATAACAGGATAACTATGCTTAAGATTACTGAATGTTAAAATCGTTAAGTTGTTAAAAACATTCATTTTATGTGCATATTTTTAACTACACATATAATGTATATTTTATCCTCATTTATAAAGCAATGAGATACTCTTCGGAGAGGAAAAATGCAATGGAGCCTTCCTTGGGATGATGCTTATATACATGTGAGTGATGCCCTGAGCTGTAGGCATGATTAGCTCTAGATACACACGTAGAAACACAACACTCACAGCACAGTCATGTATCAAAGCTAATCATCATTTAAACTTTGGGCCAAATCCTGATCTTCTGACTCCAAACCAAAAAGGGTCCATGTTGTCAGTCTCAGCATGTTGCCTAAATCCCAGGAAAGGCTTTGGTGCAACATCAGCTTATCACCTTCAAAGGAAAGGTGTCTGGTGAGAAAATGTGTTCCTCTCTGCCCAACCTCTGATATGAACCTTACATTTTGATCAGAACAAGGATGGATTGCTCCAATTCACACTCAGCAAGAGAAATAAGATACTCCTTTTCCTAAATATGGAACATCGATGAAGCAGGAAAACCCTTCACTCAGAGCAGCATGCATTAGCAACCAGAGGCAGAGTAGGCCCATAGAGGTCCTTTGGAGGGAGGCTTCCAACCAGTGGAACTTTCCTCCAACTCACAGACCAATGAGAAGTTAGGTGACTGCCCCAGTGGACATCTTTGGTGGGGGAATGAGAGGACTTTCCAGAAGCATAAGCCCAGGAGGCTCCACTACCACTTCTGTGGCTGCAGCCTGCTTGGAGCCAGCTGGAGACCTGGGATTCACCAGCAGCTGGCTGTGCAGCCGTGCATGGTGGGCGACACATTCCCAGTCATGCTCACATGCACAATCATGATGAGTAGAGAAAACAAATCCTTACTCCTGCCAGCTTCTTAGAAGAGGAAGAAGGCACTCCTGTATCTCCCACAGAGTTACGGCAAAACCTAGAAGAATGAGAAATCAGGCCTGTAAAGATGAAACCCATAGAGTCAGCAGGGAAGCTTTACTGAGATCGATCTGTGGGAAGGGCACCACCCTGAGCATCCGGACCTTTCAGCACATCCTCTTCTTGGATGATTTCACTAAACCATAAGGAATATAAGATGGCCCCCACATTTGTGCTCCTTGCAACATTGCACATCTTTTCATAGAAATTCTCTCTACCTGCCTCCCCCTGGCCATCTGAGTGCACACTCCATACTTTCCTTCATCCTGATGTCCCCAGAAGTCTAACCAGACTGTGAGACACTCTGTTAGCCAGGGTGTTAGGGTGTGGGCAGGGCGCTTGTGGGCATCTGTTCAGGGAATGCTAGACTTGAGGCTCACATGAGTAAAAGCACTCATATAAGGTCATGAAATTGGAAAGGAAATGGAGAAGGGAATTCTGGTCTCCTAAATGTTCAACAGCCCTCTTTTGTTTTAGAGGCCAGACCTGGCATTTGATTGAATGTCAACTGTGGCATTCACTTACCATGTGATTAGGGCATTTTTTTCTGTTTTTTTTTCTTTTTTTTTTTTGGAATCCTTCGTGTTCTACAAATGGACAAAGTACATCAGCATTTAAGAGTGGTTGCTAAGATGCAAGATGGAGGTGGAAGAAGGAGATGTTTGTATAAAGGATCCAGGCTATAGGTCTAGTTTAGCTGATAAAAGAACTCTTATAAAAAGCAGACGTTCAGTATTCATAGGCATAGTGGACACCTGACTCTGAATTTTTGCCTGTATTGTATGACTTTTCAATGGCAGATGTAAGCAAATATCTGGTAACCCCCCATAGAAGGTACTGATCAAAGAAACTATTTCAACCAAATAAAATGTGGCAAGCTACTAAGTTTCTTGTGGTTACTCACAGCAGGAGGTCAGTCAGAGGCAGCTGCATCATCAAAAAGCCCAAGCAGAATGGGTGACAACTCAAAAATGTTGTCACTCAAGTTTTCTGCAGTTTACAGGCAGCTTCAGGACAGGCTCTCCACTCTCTCAGTGATCATCTGTTGCTTCTATAACTCTGGGAAGGGACCTTGGGAGTCTTCTAAGATTCACAAACTTCTGGAGTCTCCTGAGCTCCTGTCTTCCCACCAAGGTGGAATGTTTCAATATACAGGATGTGACCATACAACATCCGTTCTGTTGTTGAAAACTCTCCCTGTATTCATGCTTTGTGGAATCTCAGTGACACACGTTCCCTTTTATCTACAAAGAGCAGACATGAAGTCAGGTTTCAAGTCTTCCAGCAGCAGCTGTGGTGGCCAAAGAGACTCAAGAACTCACTGGTGTATCACGTGGACTCAGGGAGAGAAAGGTACACACCTCCAGGAAATCTGGCATGGAGCAGGTGTGGGGCACAAATGGTATGAAAATGGGAATAAATGCAAGGTTGGCATGAGACTGTGTTTTTATGGAGACAGGTGGTTGGGCTGTTCTGTCTCAATTTACCAAACCTTTTAAAGGAAAGTTCTGGAACTGAGGCCAGAGCCTAAATGGGATTTCATTGGATGCTTCCAGTCTCTTTTGGCTGGTTCCCTCTGCTGACACAGTCACAGAAGCCAAATTCTCAGGTCATGCAAGCTTAATTAAAGACAGGGCAATGGCTGACTTCTCAATTACTCAACTACAGTTGACCAAGCATTGTCATCTCAGTAAGTGACAGAAGGACTTAAGGACAGTAATTGCATAGGTTCTCCATGGTTACCACTTCAGGTTTAGCTGTACTCCCTTTCCAGTTGAACAAGGGTTCCGACTAAAGCCAGAGTTACAGGGTGTCCCGGCATGACCTTGGATAAGTGATAACTCCTAAAAAGGACACCTGCTAGGAGACCTGTCACTTCTGAGTGGGGTATAAGAGCATCATTTCTTCAGTCTCTTGGGCCCCAAGTTTGACAATGAGAGACAAGCTTCTTGGCACAAAGTAGTATAGGCCAGAAAGGATCATAATGCACAATGGAAATTGCTTAGCAGTAGAACAGAGGACCAATTGTGTAGAAGGATCCGGGAGAACTGCGTGGGATAAGTATACAGAGTTGGAAGAACAATCCTCCAATGTGTGAGAAAAGGCTGGAGCAGAAAGGAGCCATGTTGTCAGGAGAAAGCCAGGGTGCTCTAGGAGAAGGTTTGAATGCGAGGCACTGAGGCCAAGTTAGTAAGAATTCTGTATTTGACTTTCAAGCTTGATTTGTTGTTTTGTTTTGCTCTTGTTCATGAGACAGGCTCTTGCTATGGTCACAGGCCTGCCTCGAGCCGGCAACTTCTGCCTGTGCTTCTAAGTAAGTATATTGGACCCAATCATAACATGACTGGATTCTGTAAGCCAGACAAGTTCTTTGGTTTAGAGGCAAGGCAAGAATTCCAGAGAAAGCAGTGGAGGGAACGCCATTTTTATGAAGTTCAAATCCTGAGTCTTACCCCTGCAAATGTGCCCATGTGCTGCTAATGCCTTGGTGTCCTTACCTAGATGAAAGTTCTCTGATCAAATGATCTAAAATTCCTGACCCTACAGTCTCTGCCACACAGCTTCATGCTGTTTCTCTCTACTCCAGGGTGCTATAGCTCTCTCCTTCCAAGAACATGAGGGAACAGGATGGTCGAGGGGGGAGAGGGGGAGAGTGAGAGAGCAATGAAAGAGAGAAAAGAGAGATCCTGATAGAGAGAGATGCTATGGGTTATGGAGAAGCCTGGTGCTAGGGAAATTCCCAGGAATTCACAAGGATGACCCTAGCTAAGACTCTTAGCAATAGTGGAAAGTGTACTCGAACTGGCCTTCCCCTGTAATCAGATTGGTGAATACCCCAACTCTCATCAGAACCTTATCCAGTAACTGATGGAACCAGATACAAAGTTCCACAACCAAGCTCCAGGCTGAGCTCCGGGAATCAAATCAAAAAGAGGAAAGAGGGAATATATGAGCAAGGGCGGTCAAGATCGTGCTGGAGAAATCTACAGGAACAGCTAAACCAAACTCATGGAAACTCATGAACTCTAGACCAACAGCTGTGGAGCCTCCAGGGGACCAAACTAGGCTTAAATATACCACTGACCTAAATTTACATCACTCTGTTCATAGACCTGCGTTCTGTGGGTCCAAGAACGTGCTCCACTCCACCTGCACTCTAGTCCTGGTTTGACATCTGCAGGCCCATGTGAGTGACATCCTGACTGAGCAGTCTGCTGATTTACCTAGCCAGTAACAAGATTGGGTACGAGCTACCAATCCTATCTCTCTGTATTAAAATGACTACAGCACACTAAAACTACTTGCTGTTGATTTGACCAGCTAGAAGACAATAAGTCATCCTCATGGTCCCTTGCTTCATTTGCTAGACTTGCAACATAAGATATTTGTTAGGTTTCATTTATGAGACAGAGTCTTATTATGTAGCCCTGGTTGGCCTGGAACTCACTGAGCAAATCAGACTCTCTTTGAGCTCATAGAGGTCCGTCTGACTTTGCTTCTGAGTGTGTAAGAGATTTTTTTTTAAATAAGTGACTGTTAATGAATCCAGTATATCTCAATCTGCAGGCAGAAGAGTGAGAACACGCATGGAAACCTGAGAAAAATCAAAGCCCTTAGGAATGCATGGTACCAGTGATGTTTAGGATAATTGCAGGCTGAGACAAAGAAAATGGACCTGCTTTATTTGAAACTTCTAAGCATTTAGGTCAGTGGTTCTCAACTTGTGGTCATAACCCCTTTGGGGGCTGAATGACCCTTTTACGGGGGTCACCTAAGACTGTCATGTATATCAGGTATTTACATTGTGGTTCATAACAGTAGCAAAATTGCAGTAATAAAGTAGCAACAAAAATAATTTTATAGTCAAAGGTCAGGTCACCGCAACATGAGGCCCTTATTAAAGGGTTGCAGCATTAGGAAGGTTGAGAAGCATTGATTTTCGTGGAGACAAAGTGACATGGAGAAATGTGTATCAATTTGATGAATTCATTTATATGATTCAGTATTATCTTTGGTTTAAAGACCCCCAACATCAGTGATGGGATGTCACCCTCTGACTCAGAACTGAGCAGTGGTTACAGAAGACAAATGGAAGCTTTGAAATCATGGAGGTGAAGACAGCAGAACGTAGGTGACTGTCAGTTCAGCTAATCACCAGCAAGCATCTTGTTCGGTTGACCTAACAATACTGATGCCAACGCTAGCCCAATATTCATTTCTCTCCGGACCCATTCTATTTTGGGGCTCTTCAGTGAGGGGTGGTCATCAAGTGCTACCGTCTAGTTCATTCCATAGGGTGGGCAAATGGTTGCAGACCCTGGAAAGAAGACGCACTCAGATAAAAACTGTGAAGAGACAGGGCCACTAAAGAGAAAAGGGCCACCGACCGGGTGACAGCTGGAGAGCTTGCCCATGACCTCCGTATCCAGATCTAGAGAGAACAGACGGATCCAGAGAGAGCAACAGAGAGTTAAGGTGAGAATCTGAAAGTCAGCTACCAGAGAGTGCAAATTCCTAGGAGTTACAGAACCCGAGGGCAGCCGACAAGAGTGAAAGACGGGCAGGGACCTGAGAAGCTCCAGCCACAGAGTAAAAAGAACTAAAGTAACCAACATTTTCAGAACAGAAAGAGCCCATCAAGGGGTGAGGGGCGTAGAAGTGGGTGCCATCTGGGAGTCCTGAGTCCTTCTTGGTAAAGGCTCCAGGGTCTCTGGGCTCCCTCTCCTCTCTAATTGGTCCTGCCTGGGGTGTTGTCCCTTGGAAAGGCTCTTTCTCTTCTTGTAGTCTTCTGGTGGATGGAGGAACAACTCGCACCCCTTTCTCCTCAACAAGGAGCAGCCTTTCTTAAAGGGGCCCATCCCTATTTTTCAGGTTGGCCCAAGTTCTACTGGCTTCCACTTTTGTAGTTTTAACTCCTTCATTAGCTTCACTAATTGCATAGCTGAGTTTTCAGCTTGGCTTTTGAAGACACACCAGATTCCACAATCCTAAATCTCTCCTTTGATTTGCTCTCCTAACCCACCCCCCACACTGGGCCATCTTCCCTGTCTCCCCCTCTCAACCACTCCATTTTTACTAAGACTTTGTTTCTGAGGCCAATGAAATATTAGCAGATAGAGGAACTAAGGACAAGGACTGAGTTTGATCCTGCAGCCTGGCAAAGCAAGAGAGCCTCTTTTACAAGTTGCCTTCTTGCCTCCACATGGATGCCTTGGCACACATGGACACAAACACGCACACAGAATAGATAAATGTAACTACGTAAAAATTTTATTTTAATAAGTTTAGTTGGCATAATATAATCTGATGCTAAACCATGAGGGACATAAAAATGCATGGGTCCCTTGAGAAGGAGCTCTCACCCGAGGGCCAGGACCCAGAGGCCAAATATCCCAGAGACCAAGGATAGAACCAAACACAAATGGAATGAAAAGGTCAATGAAATGACTTCTACCAATATAATGCTGTACTCATAGATTGATGTCTAGCCCAACTATCATTAGAGAGGCTTCTTCCAGCAACTGATAGGAATAGATGCAAAGACCCCCAGTCAAACATTAGGCAGATCTTAAGAAATCCTGCTGAAGTGAGGAGGAAGAATTATAGGACTCAGTGGTGACATGGGCACCACAAGAAAACCCACAGAACCAACTGACCCGGGCTCATACAGGCTCACAGAGACTGACCCTACAACCAGGAAGCCTGCATGGAATTGACGTAGGCCCTCTGCATATCTGTTACAGTTGCATAACTTGGTCTTTGACGATGGAAGTTATAAAATAATCCCATACTCACTCAGAATTGAGTATAATAAAGGACTATTTATTTAGGGGTAGACTCACAGATCACTGTCCTCTCTGCATCTCTGCAAGAATGGGGAACAGGAACCGAATCCAGAAGCTGGGAGAGAGAGCTAGCATGCACTTTACATCAGCATTTACAGTATGAGGCCACACCCAAGTTGGCTGGTATCTTAAAGGCTACTGGCTGAAGGAGTTCCTACAGCGCTTCCTCATTTTGTTTAAATAAAAGAGTTCTAAGCCTTATACAAAACTATATATAATAAGACTAATTTCAAGTATAAAATTTAGAATTACAGCCAGCATAAACAATATTAAGCAAGGAACATATGCTAAATTTTTCAATAATCATTTTACCCTAAGGAGTCGAAGTCTTGTATTAGAAATGGCTTGGTTAAATCATAAGAGGAAAGTAACCATGACTATCTAATCTTCAACCCCATTGAAGGTCTGAGCAAGGAGATAATATTACTTGAGTAGGCAGGAAGTGCAATCAAGCAACTTCCAAAATGTGCAGTAGATGACAGAGACAACTGGATACCTGGGCAACCACCCAAAGTCTCCCTTGCAATATCTTTGCAACCAACTTTGGCTAAGGTCTAGAGTAACTGACAGACCATTTTCCAAGGCAGGAAAATTTTCAGAACTGTCTTACCCTGTCTTGGCAAGGTTTGGCAGCCTTTTTTCTTGTATGCTGCTTGTCCTGTCCAAACATCTTGCATTTTGTCAATGGTCGAGCCATTGGCAGTTCCTTGCCCAAAAGCCAGTTTTGCCAAGCAGAAAACAAGCTCCAAGTGGTGTGTCTTCAGTGCTCAACATTCTCTCAGGAATAGATAATTGCTGCCAGGAACACTTTAAAATGGTAAGCAGTGCAGCAGCCCTGGATGCTGGTTCCGCCTCTGTCTGTCTGTCAATATGGTGGAGGTACCATTACTGACAGCTCTGGGACCGCCGGGTGGGGACCACCTTGCTCACCACCTAACTCTGGGTAGCACCATCCAGCACATAACCCTTTTTTATCTGAGTAAGAGATAAATCTGCCATGCAATGCAGTGCGCAGCCTGGAAATATCTCTGTGTATGGCAATGGGAATTTGCCATGCTCTTCTGCCTGTGCACGCCTAGCAGACCTGATCCCACTACCTACTCTGGCAGGGAGTGCTGAGTCATGGGCATGGTCTCGGCTACTTTTCTCCCAACCCCAAGTGGGCACATAAGCATCCAGACCCGAAGTGGGTGGCGGGCATCTGCCCCAAACGTTGATGTGCCATACTGTTGGCGGAGGCTGCTCATTCATTTCCCTGCTTCCCAGACCTGAAATTATCAGAAATTATATTAACTAAAACACTGCTTGGCCAGTCACTTAAGCATATTGCTAGCTCTTATATCTTAAATTAACCCGTTTCTATTATTTTACATTTTACCACGAGGCTCGTGGTTTACGGGCAAAGGTTCTGGCTGGCGGTTTGTTTCTGTCTCTTCTGGAGGCTCCAGGGCATCTCACTGACTCTGCCTACTCTCTCCTCCTCCTCTGTCTGCTTGGAATTCCCTCGTTGCCTTATTTTGCACTGTAATAGGCCCAAAGTAACTTCTTTATTAATCAAAGGTATTCACAGCATACAGAGGGGAATCCCACAACAGGTCTTTGTGAGAGACTCCTAAGAGTGAGAGCAGGAGCTGACTCTGAGTCTGCCGCCTTCTTTTGGGATCCGTTTCTCCTACCAGATAATTTCATCCAGTCTTAATAGAGGAAGAGGTGTCTAGTCTCACTGTAACTTGATATGCCATGCCTGGCTGATATTTATAGAAGGCCTGCCTATATCTGAATAAAAGCAGTGGAGGAGAAATGGATGGGGGGGGTGAGGGCAAAAGAGGAACTGGGAAGATGGGAGGGGGAAACACTAATTGGGATGTAAAAAACAACAAACAAACAAGAGACAATTTTTTAAAATATTCACGAGTCTATTGTTCTGACTACAATTCATAAATTAGACAAGATCCTCATTCTCTTGGCTAGATCCACAGGTGTTAGATTTCTGAATGAAAAATGAGGTGTATCAATGTAAGTCCTACAGCTTGGGTTTGGAGGAAAATACTAGAGACTTTGAATGAGTGTTCAAGAGCCTGGGGGGAGAATACTGATGAATGAAATATGGCTCCTCTCATTTTAGTGCATTCCAAAGCAGCCCTCTAATGAGCTATGATGCTAGCAGGTAAATGGAGATTTAGCAGAAATAAGAAGAAAATGTGGATATACAGTAGAATAGGATGGCATTTGGCAGTAGTTATGCAGTTTCAAGTTCAGGGTCAGACATTATGCTTATTTTTACCCCTGATCACTAAGACGTTAGTTTGCTGCTGGATACAACTATTATGGAGAGAAACAAAATTCAATTCACCTGTATTTGTCACCAGAGTATTGTGTCTGCTACATAAAAGTAGGAGAAATAAAGGATGCTTCTTATTGAATTTTAATTTTGAGAATGTGGGACCAATTTCTGGGTTTAGCAGATGCAAGGAGACAACACGGTTATGAAGAAGGCTTAGGGCTTGACACAAAGGCTATTTCTGCAGCACTAAAACCTACAAGGGCTGCCCAGGGGCATCCACATGCTGGCCACACCCCTTTTCACATGCATAATCACACACAGCAGATCATTAGCCCATGTCATTTGTAAACTGTTGAGCTATATATTTAAGCAGAACCATCGGAAAAGCTCCTAAAGCCTCAAATAGATAATTTCCCTCACTGACGCCATATCAGAAACAATTTAAAAAACAATAAGAAAATCTTTATAGCTGGCTTTGGGAAAATGACTCTCTTACATTGTCTCTATTTGCTATGGTATCCAGGGAGATCTCTAAGTACATCCCCATTAATTAGACCATATCGTCTATAGTACAACAAAGAAGAAATATCACCCTTTCTTCAACCTTACCATCCTGGAAAAGCATGCATGAGGAGAAACCAGAACTTTCAGTGATGGTGAAAAGTTAAGAAATGGGTGGGCATATGCATGGAGGACATTTCTCTTTAGTTCTGTCTGGGAAAACGTCTCAGAAAAAAAGAACCTAGAGACAAAGCGGTCTGAACTCACTCTGAATTCCAGTCTTTGAATTGTCTCTGGCTTGCCTGTGGAACAGTGAATCCATGTTTTTGCCACCCATTCAGTAGGGGTGAATAGTTAGTTACCTTCTGTCACAAAGCAGGGTGGGCAGAGAGAGCCGCAGGAAGGAGCTATTGTGTCTCAAGGTCCCTGCCTAGTATCTGACCAGTGGTCAGGATCTTGTAGAAAAGATTCAATGGTGGTAGGCAAGTCAGCTTTTAGGGCTTAAATTTTGGTTGTCTGTTACTTGAACCTCTGTCCCCCCTGCATTCATGGAGTCTTAACACACAAGGTGAAAACATCTGACATCATTTACCAAGTGCACTGTTGCAGGATGTGACCGGGGCTCTGCCAGCAGGTGTACCTGCACACCACTGAGGTGGGGGTGACGGCATGAGGACTCGGGTGACTGACAGTGCTGGGGTCAACACGGAGTGCCCAGTGCCATGATAGCAGAGGGTGCCTAGTGCTCAGGCTCTGATGACGGCAAGGGATCCTCTGAGACTTCCGGTGTCCTGGTTTTACTAGCATTGAGGGCGTTTTCCTTTGCTTCCCCATCCCCACCTGTCTTGGTTTGTTTCTCCTTTCGTCTTTCCTTCTCTTCTTCCTTTTCACCTTTTAAGTATTTCCAGTGGGCCATGCTGACAATAATATAGTAGGTCCAAGGCACACGACCACACAGCTTCATAAGACGTCTTAGCATCATTTCATACATTTGCTTAAGATTATTTTTTAAATGTGTCATTGGTAATTTTGAGACCTCCATGCCTCTCTTCCTTAACTCATTTATTTTTATGCTTTTTAGAGAGAAATTCTATTGTAAACATTGTATTATCTCCAGATACTTTAAGCACATGAAATTTAAGAATTATATATATATATATATGGGGGGTGGTCACACAAGTAGATGCACACTGTACAGAATATGTGTGTACTTCTGCTTCAGACAATCTGGACAATAAATATAATGAAAAGTCCCACTACAAACATCACTGCAAATGACAGCTCCCACCTCAAAGGGAAAGAGAATTTATTCTGAGCCTATCTAAATGAATCTGGCCTGGGAACATGGATTTGTTCCCCGACTGGTATGGTCCAGCATAGAAGCAGTTACACACACTGTTACAGTCACAGATGATGGCGAGTCATAAATCAAGGTGTTTTTTGAGCATTTTGGTGGAAACGTCATGTAGGTGGGTACAGCAAAGCCAGGAAGAGCTCTGCTCTCGGTTTCAGATGCTACCTGATGACGTCCTTAGCAAAGCTAATGAGCTCCAAAAGTCTTACCTGGTGGCTGAAAGGCTGATAATCCAGACAAAGAAGGTGGATGCACAGTGACTCTTAAGGAAACTAAAACTAGAGATCATTTTTTTCCTCTGGAACTATAACATTCCAACTTCCACGCATTCAGAGCTCTCATCAGTCAATCTGCTTTGCAGAATCTTCCACCCCAATGCAGCCTTTTCTAGGAAGGTCAGTTCTTCACACAAAGCATTTAGGAAAAAAGACTCGACCTCCCTTTACCCCATCAATAATCTCATTTTTCAAAGAGGGGAAGTCTTAGGGGCTAAAAGTGAAATAAAATCAGGAAACAAGAGGTGACCACACTGCTATACAGGCACACAGGTGGCCTTGAATGCTCCTGAAACATAAAAGAAAGAAAATAATTGTGCTAGCAAGAGTTAGAAGAGGAGAAGGAGGAGGGAAAGTGGAGGGTGAGGAGGAGGAATGGGGAAGGAAGAGAAGGAGGGGGAGAGGGGAAAGAGGAGGGGGAGGGGAAGGAGGAGGAATAGTAAGAGAAGAGGAGGAGGGAGAGAGGGGAAGGAGCAGGGTGAGGAGGAGGAATGGGGAGGAAGAGGATGAGGAGGAGCTGAGGGGAAGGAAGAGGGTGAGAAGGAATGGGGAAAGAAGAGGAGGAGGGAGAGAGGGGAAGGAGCAGGGTGAGGAGGAGGAATGGGAAACGAGGAGGACAGTGAGGGCATGAAGAAGGTGGAGGAATGGGGACAGAGGAGGGAGAAAAGCAGTGTGGATAGAGTGGGAAGGAAGAGATCAGAACTCGTGGCCTTGATCATACAGAAGCTGGATACCTACACAGAAAGTAGAGAACCTTGAACACTGCTCCTCCAGTGAGGGACTGAGCCAGGAAACAGCCACTTCTAGCAAAGGCAGTGGGAAAGCATTTGCTTTAGGCTGCAGGGAGGTGGGAGGTCACTAAAAAAGTCCTTCCTCCACTGAACATGTCTCTCTGGGGAAGTTTGACTAATTTCCCTGCAGAGTGCAAACACGGGATCTGAATATGCTCTACCTCAGAGGCACACGAAATCCAAAGCTGAGAAATGGTGTCTGAGTTTAAGCACTGCTTCTGAATACCTTGAGGAAGAGAATGCAAAAAGAAAAGGTATATCTAGTGAAACCCCTAGTTGTGAAATTAAGAAGTGACAACCAAGAAAAAAACAGCAAAAATTCAATAGTTTCATGAATGGGAAAGAAGAAAAACTGAGAAGAAAGCCTGAGGAAATTCACAGAAATAGTTGATCCTCTTCACATTAAGGTCCCTTGACATTAAAAAGACCAAAATAGAATTAATATGTGCATATATATAAAAGATACAAAATTGAAAGAAATGGAAAATAAGAAGTTGAAAACACTTTGGAAAATAACAAAGACAAAGAAAACAACTAGGCAGGTGTTTAAGTGAACTAAATAGAAATAAATTCTAGGATTGAAAATTTACAATTATTGAAATTTAAAACTCAAGGAATTGTATATAGCAGTTAAATGAACACACCTGAAGGTAATAAGAATACAGTATGAGCATAAAGACAATTTATGGTCCTATTTTCTACACTTTAATTATCATATAAATTATATCATGCCGCATATATTCTCAGCAACTTGCTTCCCTGCTGTTAAGTGGTATTTGGGGGAGATTTATTGCACAGTACATATCAATTTTCTGCCATGTACCTTCTTCTCAGTACTTAGGTAGGTACCAACTTTGCTACCATAAATGATGCTGTGATCTCCATTTTTGCATGTGTCTCCTTATTCTAGATCCATTTATCTATAGGTAGAACTAGAAGCTTAAAATATAAGATCTCAGTGTCTCCAAATTGCTTACACCAGCTTGCATCAGTAGTAACAATGCAGAAGAGCATTGCCTCCTTCACTTAGGGAGCCCTCATCCTTGCCAGTGTTTGCCATTGATAGAGATAATTGTGCAATGTCATCTGTTGGGCGTTGAGTCCTCTGAATTGACCCTTTTGGTTCCAGAACTGACTCTCTAATATGATTCTACTTCAAGATAGTAATGACCCATTTTCAGTGGTAAACAGAGCACTTATAGTCCCTAGTACAAACAGCACATCAGATACACAAATTATCACCATTTTATATTCCTAATCAGCCACTTCTAAGTGCAAGAAGCTAACCGACCATGTACATGATCCTTTCAGACACCCTAATAGAAAACTAATAGACATTATGAGATTGATTTGGTTGCTCCTAATGTCCCTGGACAAAGCAGATGAAGATTCAGAGAGTTGAATTCCATCCAAGCACTGAGAACCCTCACGGTCACATATGTGAGAATTCAGGACAAGCAAATTTATAGGTGGAGGGCTTGGGGTCATGCTGGGCATAGAGGAACTCTGATACAGTACAAAGTGGGAGATGAAGACAATAGGATGATGGATGGTAGAGGCCTTGGGGACATGCTGGGCATAGAGGAACTCTGATACAGTACAAAGTGGGAGATGAAGGCGATAGGATGATGTTCCAGAGATTGGGCAAGTATCTATGGGGTGTGTTAGTAAGGACCAGAGAGCCAAAGTCAGAGGGCTCCCACTCTCCCCTTTATTACTTTTGGGTTTACTGCTTTATTTTTTGATACTCAAATGAAATAAATCACATTAAATCTTCAGATTTTCATATTTGCTTGTTTGTTTTCTGGTGAAGATGTGGGGACAGAGGCTAAAGGAAGATGCAATGTCTGAGAGTAAGGTCTGCAGCTGACTTAGAAACAGGCATCTTGGCTCCAGGTTGGCAATCTGGTCTGTGGAAGTTCTTATCTTTTGGAGGAAAAAAAATAAAACCTTTTGCTCGAATATCAATATTACAAATTAATGTAAACTTTGTGAAGAACATGCTAATGTAAAGAAATGGAAATTAGCATTAAAAAAATCATTCATAGACTGCAGACCCACAGACATCAACTACTGCTATCATTTAAAAGCGCTTCTTTTCAGACAAAGAATGTAATTTTTAGGGATGTGAAACACTCAGTTAGCAAAGCTATAGCCACAGAGAACTGACCGGAGAGCCCCGACAGCCCGCCCTGCCTCCTGTGTCATCATAGCAATGTTCTTCCGTTTCCTCATCCACAGCCACTGACCGGTGTCGCTCAGAGCCTTGCCAAGAGGCCCTGAAGTACATTTCCCTCCTAGATGGGGCTCCTGGGCATCCCTGACCACTGTTAGGACCCTTTTCAGGTATATCCACGGCTATCTCTCCCCTCTTCATCCCCATAACAAGGCTGAGCTGCTCCTTTGTACATTTCTGCATAGCAGCCTGGAATACGTCAAAACAAAGTGTGTGTGTGACGTGACTTGGCTTTCTAGGACGGAAGCCAGTGCGGGTACAGGCACCAGATATCAGGAGATGTGCTTATAAACAGCATGTGGGAGGTCCCGTCTCTCGGACAGACCTTATCTCCCTGCTCTCTGCTCTAAGCCCTGGAGATCAGACCTGGTTGGTAGAGCAAATTGTAGCACTGTCATGCAGTCTAGCACATCCCAGCCTGGCCTGTGCTCACGTGCAGCTGCAGATGTCTGTACTGGCCTCCTCATGAGAAAAAAGCTGGATGTGCAGCTGTGGCCTCCAGGAGGCCACTGGAGACTGGAAGTGGGTCTAATGTGTGTGCGCGCGTGCGTGTGTGCGTGGAAAGAATTATGAAGGAAACATTGGCCTGGTTCACACCCCCTTTTCCTTGTTCAAGGTCAGTGCTCAATAAATCTTGGTTTTATTGTCTCACTAATGATCTAGAAAAGCGGTGGTTCATTGGTGTTCTCTCAAAGGACCAGCATTCAAATCCTTACCAAGATATCATGCACCTGACCCAGAAATCTCACATGAACCTGTGTGTAAGTGGAGACGGTGCCTTTGTTTCCCAGCTGCCCAGGCCCAAATAATCACACAGAAAGTACATTAATTACAACACTGTTTGGCTAATGGCTTAGGTGTATTCCTAGCTAGCTCTTACATCTTAAATTAACCCATTTCTATTAATCTGAGTATTGCCACTAGGAGGTGGCTTATTTGTGCCAATATGTTACTCCTTTGGCAACTGCATGACATCTCTTTGGCTCTGCCTATTCTCCCTATATATCTCTCTGTTCAGATTTCCAGTCTGGCTATATTCTGCTTTGCCATAGGTCAAAGCATGTTCTTTATTAACCAATGGTAATGAAACATATTCACAGAATACACAGGGGAACCCCACATCACCTGTGACTAAGACTCAACCTCTTCTCTGAAGAACAGTCCTTTATAGCTAAATGACTTGCCCAGAAGAACAGAGATCATCTTTATAGCATTGGGGATGGGGGAGTATGGAATACTTCAGTGGTCAGCTTGGGTAACTACCTTCCTGACAATAGCAACTCCATAACTTCCGAGAGAGCCTGTCTCTACCACCCACTAAGGCCCCTCTCCAGTATGCTGTATCCTCTCATTATGGTTTCTCATTCTTTTAGTTTTTGCTTACACATTGCTTTCAAATGCATATTCTCTTTACTTATCAATTCTTGTTTCCATACATATATGTATATAAACATATGCATGTGGTTTGCTGAGCTAGATCCCACCTCATAAGGTTTCTGGGCCCTTCAAAAGTAGTGCCCCAAGCTGGGGACCAAGCAGACAGTACCCAGACGCGTATGCAAGGTACTTTCTCTTCAAATCCTAAATACAGAGGTACAACTTTCTGTTCCTTTCAGTCTAGGTCTTGCATTTTCCTTTCTGGGCACTGTGTTCTGTCCCCTGGAAGGATCCTGCACACTGGTGATGAATGAATGAAGTAGCTTGTTAATATGTGCTTGTCAGGTAGGTAGAAGGGTTTTCCTAAGTCAACCCTCTCTGATAGAAATAGAATGTGAATCATGTCTTTTATTTTCAATCTTCTAGTAGATATATATTTCAAAATAGCAAAAAGAAACAGGTGAAATCCATGTTATTTTATTTTATTGAACCCAATGCATTCAAAATATAGCTATTTCAGCATTAGCCTAAAAATACAATTGAGATTTTTTTTAACCATAATTTTGTCATCCTCTGCTTTTTCAATCCAGTGTCTTTTCTAATTATGCCATATTTCAGCTTCGACCATAAGTTTTTATCAGAAATACCTGGTCTATATTTAGGTCTCATAAACTGACATTTGAAGAACTAGCTTCATGTATTCCAGTTGGTCCAAGTGCAGTTATAAAAGTTTTCAAATATCTGAATCAAGCAATGATTTCTAAATTTAAGTTAATTCAAATAAAATAAAGTGACAGACTTAGCATACCCACTTCTGTCTCACTAGTCACATTCCTGGGGACCTGTAGCTCAAACATGGAGTGGTGTGAGTCAAGAAAGTACTGCCAAGCAGGATCAGAACCTGTGAGCCCTGTGGAGAAGTTTTTACTGCTTCGGCTCCATACTTGGGGTCTGAATTAGTTTCTTTTGCATTCCTGTGGCCAAAATACTTGACAGAAATGATGTTTCCATTTCAAAGGCATAAATCTGTCATGGATAGTCTTATGAGCAATCCGCACTATGGTGGTCAAAAAGCACAGGTGAGCCGAGGATAAGAGACTCCTAAAGATCCACCCCTAGTCATGTACTCCCTCCAGCTAGATCCTATCCTAAGTTTTCCATACCCTCCCAAAGTAATGGCATCAGCTGCGGACTAAATGGCCAGCACCCAGGAGCCTATCTAGGCAGGGTACTTCCTATCCAAACCGTAGTAGAGTCAAAGCCGAAGTTTCAACATTGAAAGGTCCAAAGACTTTTCACATCTGCTACTGCCTGCCCTGCCCTCATCATCTGCCTCTCTGCCTCTCACTGACTTCACTGCCATCCCCTCAGCCTCCTCTTGGCTCTTGTCACCTTTATCCTCTTCCACCTTAGGACCGTTCTTCCCACCCAGCCCTCATGTCTCTTTGAGCCTGCTATCACTTCATTTCCTTCTGGTCTCTATTCCAACACTACCTCTTCAACACATCCTCTCCCGGCACCTCTACTTTGAAGAATTTATATTTATCATTTGTGTGTCTGGGGGTGTGTGTATGTGTGTGTGATATCAGGGATACTGGATCTCACATTATAAATGCTTGTGAGCTACCCGGATCTCAGGGATATTGGATCTCACATGGTTGTGAGCTACCCATTGCAGGTACTAGGAACCAAGGGCAAATTCTCTAGAAAGAAGTAAGTGCTCTTAGCTGCTGAGCCTGCTCTGCAGCCCTGAGCCAATCTACTTTGCATCAATCATCCCCAACAGGTAATGACATCTCAAGTTCTCCTTGTCTGATATGTCTTTCTCACCAGTATCAGTTATCACTATACAATAAGCTATGCATTTTACTTTCTGAGATGTCCACGATCTCACTTATTCCTCCAATAAAATGCATACTCTATGAGAAGAAATATTTTGCCCAAAGGTTTTCATCAAACATTTTATCATGAATATTGCCTTCATAGGTTTGCTATTCATTGTAGACTTTAAGAGAGAGGATTAGATTAAAACAGTCATAAATATAAATATTTAAATATTTCAAACCCCAGATCATCCAGTCAACTAATGGTTTTGAAGTGCTCACAATGCCTGGCCAGTTTTGCATCTGGACTTGGTCTGTCTCAGAAACACTGATTGACGTGGAAGACTCCATCTCACTTTGGGTCTCAACCAATCCTGCTACCACCTTATTGTACCACCAAGACTCCAGAAGCTACGTTTGGAAGAAAACCAGATGGAAACATATCCGAGAGACAATGTTAGCGTTCCAGGTACCATGATTATAGGTTCTCTCTCACTAACTAGTATTCTCAGAGCACTTTCATTTGTTCAGCTAGTAAAGGCTGGTGAACTGAGTTCCAATCTCTAGAACTCACTTGATAGAAAAGTCAAATTGATTCTACAGATTGTCCTCTGAACTCCACACATATCCTATGACATATGTATATACACATGCATACGTGTAAAACTATGAAATAATAGTTGCTAACTATTGCCCACTAGTCTCTTTGTATGTGTACAAGTTCTTCTATGTATATGGGAACATGTGTGCACAATTACATATGTATATGCTGACAAGGACATGTACAGGCCTGGGTGTCTTCCTCAACTGCTTCTTCACTTTTTTGTTCTCTCACAGAGCCCCATCACTGCATCTGGAGCTCAGCAGTTTGCCTAGACCGGCTGGCCATCCAGCCCAAGGGATCCTCCTGTCTCAACCTCGCCAGCACTGGTATTGCAGGTGTAAGTCTCTGCACCCACATTTTTATGTGGATTGAGAATCAGGTCCTACCTCATGTCCACACTGTAAGCACTTCACTGAGTTAGCTCCTCAACACCGCATGCTACCTTCAAACACTCATCCTGAGATATATGAATAGCCATGCGAACTAAATATTATTATGCCCATTTGACAAATGAGGAAACTAAGACTCAGATATGGTACTGCCAATGCTACATGACAGAGTCGGAATTTATCTGTCTGTAATCTCAAGAGTAAACTGTTTGGAATGACTGCTGTAGCTATTAGAAACCCCTCGTCAGAACGTCGTCTAGAAAAAAAAAAAAAGAAGATAGAATTAATTCAACAAGCCAAGTTAAAACCCATTCATTTCCCAAATAAATTCACAAGTTCATTTGCGGATATGTAGAATCTTGTAGCAATTACATTGCCTTGAATTTGCTTAATGGAATGACAACCCAGCAAAGCAGCAGTGGAGCTCGGAGGGCCTTTATTAACATTTTTCTCTCTATAAATCCACCCGCGAGTCAAGTTAATGATAACAAATCATTAGTGGGAAAGCACCTTCCTGAAGCTGTGTGTTTTGGTCTTGACCTTGGGATCCATAAAGTCTGGCGTAAACACATTGCCTTAGCTTCCCCTCACATCAGGTGTGACAATCTGGGAGAGACTAATTCAGCCCAGGCACTATGTTGACAATCATTTGTTTTTAAGTGACACACATATTTCATATTCTCAATGTGCGATCGACCCGCTTAAGCATTGTCATTAATATTCACAATGCGGCTGTGACAGAGATGCATATTGAGAGGGTTCTCTGCATTTCAAGTCTTCCAAGGAGAAAGAACTTGACATTGTTCAGTGAAGGCTACATGGGTAACACACAGCAAAGCCCCTTCAAATGAGCTGAACCAGAAAAAGAAAGTTTATTACAACAACAGACTCATAATTCAGTGGTAAACAAGGTAGCTGGGGCCTCAACCATGTTGTGATGAGAAACCTAAGAGAGGTTAAGAATACAGGCCACTGCATCCCGTCATCTTCGCTGCCCTGCAAACAGTGCCTAGGCTTTGCTTTCCTCCCTCTCCCTCCCTGCAGCTTCCGCTGCCCCATCTGCTCTCACACAGAAAGACCACCATAGTGCGGGAGTTTATGTACTTCCTTGAAAATGACCTTCTGACAGCTGTGAAGTCCAAATTCTCAGGGAATAAATCAAATTGGCAGAGTTTTGTTCCTGGAAACTTACATGGTCTCAGGAGCCCGCTTTGCAGGGGATGGCTGTGGGGAATGGTCAGAAAGCCATGATTTGATCACAGATGAATGGATGGACACCTACCTATTGATGGGCCTGCACGGGTAGTCCTTCTCCACTGTGTCAATTATTCTCAGAAAATTTACTCTTTCTCACTTTAGCTTGCATCTCCTGTTGGGGTTTGCATTTAAAGTTGTTTCTACAGTGGCTCAGGTGTTGGGAACTTTTTCTCAACCTCTGATACATTTTAGGGATGTTTAGGAACTTAGGTGTGCATCCTCCCTAAAAGAAAGACCTAAGAGTACCTTACTCCTGGCCTCTTTCTGCCTCTCTCCTGCTTCCTGTCTATATGAAGTGAGAAGCAGCTTTGTCTCATACTTCCAGTGCTGTGATGGCCATGGGACCAAGCAACTAAGAGTTGAACCATCTAAAACTGTGAGCAAAAATAAGTGTTTTCCTTTAAGTTGTTTATGTTGGTTATTTTGATCACAATACCCAATGGGTGATAGATGATAGATAGATAGATAGATAGATAGATAGATAGATAGATAG
>LOEQ01001350.1:243432-256251 GCA_001685075.1 Bramus lutescens
ACATACATACATACATACATACATACATACATACATACATACATACATACTATGGATCCATAAATAGATAGAGTTATATATGATCTGAGAAATGTGAATTCTAGAATGCTCCCCACACTGAAGTTTCTTGAACACTGCTCTAATGCCACATGTGAAGAATGTCACACCACTGAACTTTTAATCATGCACCAAATTATTTTAAATATTGTATGAACTTACCTTCAAGCTATGCTTTGAGGTCTAAATAAAATATGAATGAATTTTATGGTTAGATTTGGGTCCCCTCCAGAAAATACAGACATAAATGTCATAACACATGTGCAGTATTTTCAAATACAAGGCAAACCCCTCTCTAGTCTCAAATACTTCTGGTCTGCAGCATTTCAGACAAGGAATGCCCATCCAACCTGTGTTCATTTGGTCAATGAACATCGACTAAGTAATTAGTCACTAACAAAGACCAACCCTAACTAAAGGAAGAAACACAATGGATGGAAAGACTGACAGTTATTTGGCTTTGTGAAGCATCCAGGTGTGGTGGATCACAGTGTCATCCATGAATTTAGGAGACTGAGACAGGGTGAATTGGGTTCAAGATTATCTAGAGAGACTTGTGTCTACACACACACACACACACACACACACACACACACAAAGACTAAGTGAAAGTTACTGTAATATAAAACCATGAGATGTTGAAGAATGGGTCTATATAATTCAACCCTAATAGAGCTGGATAGATCAGGATTAGAAGCTATTTCCCAGAAAATCCAAGGCTAAATTGAAGTTTCAAGGGTAAATAAGAATTAAGCAGGCTACCAAAGAGCAGAGCGGGTAAACATTTAAGATACCAGAACTACAGGCACACAGGCATTGAGCTATCAGAAAGCAAGGTGAAAGAAATACAGGAATTTGAGCTGGGCAGATGGGCAGGAGGTCAGAAAACAAAGAAACATCTGCATCTAACTAAAGAACTTAGAGACTCTTCAACTGTTATAAAGAGTTCAGTAGAACCAAAGACAGTTGCTGAGAAGGCAAATGTAAGTAGTTGATTTTACAGTATCCCTTTGGAGGTTCACAATGTGCTTCAGCTTGGTAAAGGTTCTGAGAAGTCCTGTAGTCAATGGACAGAAGCACGTGGTTACGTGTGCTTAAGCAAGGGTTCCCCAGTTGCATTAGACTGTGAATCTCATTCCAGCCTACCTGGTGAAAGCTCATTAAGTCAGTCTGAGAAATTCCGCTGTGCAGCAATAGGGAGCCTGTGGGGTTTTCAAAGAGTGAAATGGCTCCATTTGTTCTGTAGAAATGGCCAACTGCCTGCCGCTGAGAATGGAATAGAGGTGGGTCAGCCAAGATGCTACGAAACTAGCTCTTGACCATGGTAATTATCCGAAGAAGAAATGATGAGGGGCTGAACTGAGGCCATGGCAGTGTGGGTGATAATGCTGGGAGAGCCATGGCTGCCTAATATCCTAATATAGATGGCTGTCATATGTCAGGTTCCATTGAGGGAGATAAAAAATGAGCATGAGACTGAACTGCATTGTGAAAGCCAAGAATGGAAGCGCTGGGGGGTGGGGTGGGGGGCTGAGCAATTACCAAGCCATGGCTGGAACTCTCCAGCTTCTAAAAGGTCTATCCTTTCAGTGAGGACAATGCTCACTGGGCTCTCTAACAGAAAGCCTGCCCTCTAAGAAGGCCTCCCCAGTCAGGACCGCTGGTCGGGTTTGCAGATCAATCCGCTTCCACAGAGATATTGTCTTGCTGAAGCAGAAGGCTGCGGTCGGCAAGCGGAAGGGTCAGTCTCAATGCCAAAACGCAGTATGTCCCTTCTTCCTCGTGTGCTTCCAGTAAGTACTTACTGTGTGCTAAACTGTTTGCGACTTAAATGTCTGTCTTCTAGCCTGTCAGTTGTCAGTTGTCAACAAGCATCCCAGAGCTAGGGCCTTGAAGTGCACTCCTCACAGTCCTGTGGGGTGACTGAGCTCACAGGAGGCCTGATCTGTTCTCTTTGTAGAGGTGTGTGTTAGTCATCTTTCTATCACTATAACAAAACTCGTCAGTGAGTAAATGCCACTGTTTGGAGGTCCCAGTCCTGTGACAAGGCAGTGCGTCGTGGAGGGAGCACATAGCAGATCAAAATAGTCCCATCATGGTTAGTGACCCAAACCAAGAACAGAAATGAGGCTGGGCTCCCATGGTTTCCCGCAAAAGCACATCCTAGTGACCTAAAGACATCCCACCAGGCACCAGCTCTTAAAGATTCCAAAGTCACTTAAGGCTCACTCACTGTCTTCTGCACACATGTGATTTGATAAAATACTTACTGTGTCCTCATCCAAGAAGTCGCTAATAAAAGCTACCTTACAGAACTATCAAAAGGATTTAAAACATAGGGAGATTCTACATGTATAAGATAAATTTAAAACCAACATAACAAAGCAAACATACATCTTTCTGTTCCTTGCCTCTCTTACTCAGCAAGTAAAGATCCAAGCCTGCATCATTTTAGCCCAGATGTACAGGGAATAGTGTCTTTAGCATTATACTTGTCATTTCCCATCACTGAGATGTTTGCCTGGGCTTTGTTTTTAGCCTTTTTAATTGCTGAGATATCCCATTACATGTCTGCAGTCATTTACATAAACCTGCTCCTGTTTACGTTGAAGTTATTTCTTCTTTTCAGATCTGTAAATTACACTGATGCCTCCATCTGAATTGCTCTGCTCTAAAAGCCATTCTTTTTGCAGCAATCCCTCGAACTGCTATTTGGTGGTGAAGGTATGTAAAAATATTTATGACTCTTGGGTGCACTGATAAACAGTCTCCCAAAATGTGTGCACCAGTTCCATCACAATGCCACCCACATTGAGTTTTGATAATTTCCTTTGTTTTGTTTTGTTTTGATTTTCCTTTGATAGGAATGAAATATATGCTCTGTCTTCTGTCTGTGTCTCAAATTGCCTGCGGTATATTGTGCAGCTAGCAATTTATGGAGAGCTCGCTGCATTTGTGTACTGTACTAAATATTTTCCAGAGGTGGCTAGAGTTACAAAACAGTGATTTTTTTCATTTTTATTTTTAGTGACAAAGAAGCAAATACTCAGAGACTTTCAATAGTGAAGGATCTGGACCAAGTCTGGGATAGCATTAAGAAAAAAATAGTTACTTACTCTGAGAAGTTAATAACTGTATTTGTTCAGAAAACAATAACAATAAAACAAAAATATTAGAAAAGCGAATGTCTAACCCAGTGGGTTGGATACTGGTCAGTAAAAAAAGACTAAGGAATGCCTTTGGGCAGAGTGGGATCTCTCTCTCTCTCACACACACACACACATCTATTCATACTCTTTGCAATGTTACTTTAATTATTTTAAAAATTTAGATTATTTATTTTATGTATATATTGTTTTTCCCACATGTGTGTTTGTGCACCATGTGTGCTTGGTGCCCACAGAGGTCAGAAGAGAGTGTCAGGTCTCCTGGAACTGAATGATTGTGAACCACCATGAGGGTTCTGGTAACTCGATCCAATCCCCGGCAAGAGAAACAAGTGCTCTCAACACAGAGAAATCTCCCCAGCTCTGGTATTATTTTAATTCTTAATAGTGTTGCTGAGAATTGAACTGGTATTATATATAAGCTACTGTTTTCCATGCTGGGTGGATAGAATGTGCCCCTTACCCAAGAGGGTGGAAAGAAAAAACCAAATGTATCAGAAACTTTCTAGAGTTCACCCTTCAGGGCTGCACTAATTCTAGGTAATTCCACATAAAAAGAAGCAAAGGGTCACGAGCTCACACCCCACTAAGGTCATGCTGTGAGCTCATGGAGTAAGAGAGCCTTGAAGTGGCCCAGAAGCAACAAGAAGGTTCCAGTCTTATAGAGCTGAGAGGAAAGGAAGAATCCTGGGTATTAGCTTCGTAAGAAGGTTCTGGCATTTACATCCCAGGAATGCCTCTCTACCCCCCCCACACACACACACAGTGCACCCAGTTTTCTATACTACAGTCACCAGCCACTCCTACCCCAGCTCTCAGGGCCATTCAAAATTAAACAGTATTGTATGGGTCTCTTAGGAGCTTAATTGGTGTGGAACTAACTGGAGAAGAAGATAAACTGGGATACAATTAAGTACTAATTGGGCGGGTCTGGAGCTCAGTCAGCTTTCTCAAAGGCACCAGATGAGAAAACACCCCTGAAGCACTTACTTAGCTAGAATTTTCAAGACCCACTCATCCTTGGAAATCCCCATGCAGTTAGGAGTTCACAAATTACCCTCAGACCCACCATACAACACCCAGGACCTCAGCAAACCGTATTCATATTTGGGTTCCACGCAGAAGTGTTTGCTTCCCTAACCCTGCCATGGTGCTATCAAACAGTCTCCTGATGATGATCCTATACCTAAGTTCCTGCACCACAGCTCTGAACGTTGGGTGAGCTTCTGGGGAGTTCTACATGCATCCAGCCAGGCACAGCTGCAGGAGCTCCAGCTCCTTCTCCCAGGTACAACGTCAGTTTCCCCAGTATACCAAACCCCGTGGATTTGAAGGGATGCTAAGTGAAATGGGTGAACGCTCAAGTTCTCGTGTGTGCTAGGTGCTCAGGCAGCTCTGGAGATAGGAAGAGGATTCCTAGAGAATATGGGCTGAAGATAGCCTTGAGTGTAAATTAAAGTTCAATTAAAAAAAAAAGGAGTACATGGGGCATTCTAGGGGCATTTAAGAAGCAGGAGCTAGAACTAAGATCTGGGGGTTAGAACAGAACAAATGTTTAAGGCACAGGGAATAAAGAGAAAATATCTAAAGTAGGAAAAAGTAAAAGAGAATCTGGAAGGTCCAGACTAATGAATAATGATGAGGGAGAAAGGGAAGGAGGATGAGATAGAGGAGGACGTGGAGGAGGAAGAGAATATGATAGTAATGGTGGTGGTGGTGATGGTTGCTATGACAACAAATAATAAAGATGATGTGTGGTGGTCATGATGGTGATGCTGGTAACAATGGTGATATCAATATCAAAAATGCAAAACATTCTAAAGAGCAAACAAGGACACTAGAAAGCAGTCTGCAATGTCTTGGCAAACCCTATGGAGCCCTGCTGTGAATGCTCTAGGTAGAAGTTTTCTCACTGTACAAATAGCACCTGCACTGCAGGCTGCCAAGATCAGAAGAAATCCATCTGCTTCATGGTATGCAAGGCAATTTAAAAAAAGATTTATTTTTAATTGTGTGTATACGTGGGAGTGTGCACAAGTGAGTGCAGGTGCTGCGGAGTCTAGAAGAGGATGTCAGAGCTACAGTTCCAGGAAGTTGTGAGCTCCCGACAAGGATGCTGGGAACCAAACTCACTCTTCTGCCTGTTAGAAATGGGTCTGGCATCCCAAGAAAATAGCTATATAATTCAAAGTATCTCATCAACGCAAAAAGTGTTACTGTTGCAGAAGGAGGTGTAAGCATGTCAAATCGAGCACACAAGTAGGTTGCAGTGGTCCTATGCCTCACTCTCAGAGGACAGAACCTGGCCCCACACTCTGACCTGGCTGACTAACTCAAAATGACTTAGCAAAGCAGAACTTTTGAAAACAGGACCCAACATTGAGTACATAATTTGATTTCATGAACTTGGAGATGTCAGAAGACTCTCACACACACACACACACACACACACAGTGTGTGTGTGTGTGTGTGTGTGTCTTGGGTCTCTAGGGGGATGCTTGCCTGCTCTTTGTTATTCTTTCTTTCTCCAGCTTGGAAAGGAAAATAATGTCCTAGGGAATCCTGCCTAATCAGTTTAAACGGTATGGGGGGTGGACAATGTGCCTTCCCTTCCTCAAGCAGAGCAACTCATCAGGTGCATAACTCTCATTCTTTCTGCCAGGATGGGGGCAGAACCGGCAGTTTGGTATGGAAGAGTAGCACAGGTGTCTCCAAGCCAGCGAAGGAGCCCGCCTCATCTGGAGATCCTTAGGCTTTGCTCCAACATGGCACAGTTCCATGAAGAGGCTGTGTCCCTGCCTCAATAGCTAGCAGGACTGGTACTCAGTACTCACCAAAGAATATCTGGGTAGAACTGCAATCTCTTCGAACTTTCCTAACCCGAACAACTAAGAAAGAAAACAGCCAGACCCTCACCATGACAAACCAGAGCTAGCAGCCCAATCCCAAGGTCTCTTCCTGCAGAACACATCATGAAAAGCCCTGCTGAAGTGTGCGGGGAAGTGGGACCCAGTGATGTTGCAAATTTGCCATGTGTTTCATGTTTTGAAAAGGGCATGTGAGCTCCTTCAGCCTGCAGTGCCCTGGAGAGCACTGACTATACAAGTCCTCCCAACAGACAGCCCCAGCTTCCTAGGGCAGGTTCCCAAGGACAGAAGCTTGGCCCTCCCTACAGGGGAAAGCCATTTCCTGCAGCACATTGCCCATTAACACCAGATCTGAGCTTTGATGATTTGCTCCTGCAGAACTGAGAATCCCACAGCACTGAGGGATTGCCTCGGAGGAGGTGAGTAATTGGAAGAGGCGAAGCCCACATTGCACGGGCTTGCACGGTGGACTGAGGATGAGTGCTTTGGTGGGGCCTTGGGAAATGGCTGTTTTCTGATGATGGAAGCTGAGCCCATGGGGAGGGTTTGCCAGGGTAGACACAGAGAGGCATAGAGGAAAAAGAGACAGGTTACAAGAGGAAGCAGGAAGGGAGGGCAAGAACAGGCAAGAGAAGCATTCATTTCAGGCCACATGCTTTTTTCTTGAACCTAAATCTCATGGAGAATTCAATTCTTGATGAAACTAAAGAATACATAATTTCTCTTTCCAGATTCAGTATTTCTTTTGATACGCAATTCCCACTATATACTTGGCTTTGTATTAGGCTCCAGGATGGGAAATCAAGAGGCCTGTGATAATGCAGTCACTATTCTCTAGCTCCCCAGGAAGTGCCTACTGTTGCTGGTCCACACATTTCTCCCAGCATGTATTGTAAATCTAAAACCCATCTGTGATGCTTAATCCTGACTGCCAACTTGACAGGATTTAGAATCACTATGGAAACAAATTTCTGGGCATGGCTCTGAGGGATAATCTAGATTAGGTTAATTGAGGTGAGAACAACAGCCCTAAACATGGGCATTTTTGTTACCTGGGCAAGAATCCCAGACTGCATAAGAAGGAGAAAATGAGGTGAGCACAATAATACTCGGCCTGTCCTTTGCTTCCTGACTGGGAACATAATGTGAGCGGCCATCTCCAGCTCCATAACTTCACTTCTGTGATGGAGTAGAGCTACCGGACCGAAACCAAAGCAAACCCTTCTTTCACAAGTTGCTTAGATCGGGTGTTTCGCTGCAGCAATGAGATATAGTGCCTTTCTCAGACTCCACTACAGCTGAAGATCCAGATGTGATGTTATTTTCCTTCCTCCTTTTTATGTGTGTAGAATTAGACCTTCTTTAGTCAAGCCAGAGGAGAGACAAGATGTAAAGAATCATCTTTGGGTCAGGACTGAGGGGGGTGTGAAGGCTTCCTTCCTGAATCTATCATAGGCCACCTCCCAAATCTACAATTTCCCAACTGTGGCCAGGACAGCAGCATTGTTAGAGCCATGGTTCTAGAGTGCCCTGTCTGCATTTATTGTAAAAAACTCAGCCAATGACCCTGGCAAGCATTTATTCGTTAATCAGTTAGCAGAAAGTAAAAGCAATGATACTATTTACCACATTCTGTGACTTATTAGTCTCCAAATGGCTGATGTCCATATGCATCATCACATTGCATTTTCACTGCATGAATATGTGTATGTAATAGTTTCCTTTGAACTGTACTATTCAAGCCTAGACTCAGGATTTGAACAACTCACGAGTGTCAGGATGCGAACAACCCACAAGTGTCAGTAAATCTGTGAAATATATCAAGTTCACAAGGCCCCTTCTTTCTAAGGCTGCATGGACAATAAAGACTGTGACCTAGGGAGCTGCTGAATGCTGTGCAGGGTCACAGAACTGCAGTTTTCACTGACCAGGTTCAAGGCGGGGCTGGCTTTTCAGTGACACCCCTGCCTTTCAGACGTCCATGCCCCTTTATATAACCCCTCACCCATGCTTCACCCCGTAAGTCACAAGCCACTTCACTCATAAGTCACCCCAATAAACTGCTTTACCAAACTGCACTGCTCCAGAATCATTTCTCTGGTCCATCATCAGTTTCCCCACTCAAAGTGAACAGACATTTGTTTACATTTCCCCAGGAAACGTCTCAGGAAGGAATTACTGTATGACAACAACCTTGGAACACAGAGCATGAACAAAATAGCAAAGTAATTAAAAGAGATTTGAGGTTGGATTCCCTTTGCCTTTCATATCACTTACTTAATTATACATTTTAAATGCAATTTTTAGTAATATCTATGCATAATAACCAGTTAGCAAAAAATCCTGAAAGGCTGACAGACAGTTCTTGGGAACTCACAGGAGCCAACTCCAGCATATCATAGACATCCATGCATCCCTGAGGTCACTGGTCCTGAGGACCTTATACCTCAGTGTTTTCTGTGTCTCTGCCTGGGGACCCTTCCCAGTAACAGCTGCCTGAATGGACTAAAGAACCAGACCGTTGATTCCTGAACAGAATCTCAGCAATCCAGGACTGCAAGACAGTGAATGAGCAAGCGCATATGCTCCCATACACGTACAATAGGACAGTTTTGATCCATGTTCCCCCAGCTTCTAAACAACCCTAGAGATTGCATCTAGTTGCTGGCAACAGTGACCACTCCAGTAATACACCCAACACAGCTTCTCCTCCCTTCTCTGTTCCCTGATCCCCGCTGCTCATCATGTCTTCCATTGGCAGTCTCCGAGTAAATACCTCCTGTCTCAGAGTCTGCACCGGGGAATATCCCAACTAAGTCACTGTGGCATTTGCGGTGCTAGTGGAGCAAAGCGTCTGGAGTTGGGCATGGTGATAGCACACACTCAAGCAGGTTTTAGCTACCCGTGACGAAATATTTATAGAGCGTGGCTATTTCTGAATGCCTTATATGTGTTCCAGGTGGGATGTTGTGTTGTACGTTGCTATTACGTCAGCATCCCAACATGGTGCACAAAGGCAGGCAAATGCTCCTGGGACACTCACTAATAACAATTATAGCATGGAGACATTTCCCATATCTTCGAGATCTCTTGGCCCAGTGCCCTTATTGGTCCATTAAAGAAACAGGGGGTTTGAGGAGAGAAAGAAATGCATCAAATGTCACTTAGGAAATAAACATCAACAATGTTTCAAGGAGCCAGTGTCTTGATGGCCAAAAGAAGGCGCTGTCTATTCCAGTCGTTGCAATGGCTTGGAGACATTTTCCTTGGCAGCACATGAAGAAGCTGCTAGGAGTTCTGTGAAAGACTCCCAGACCCCTTCCCAGGACGATGAAGCTGATTCAGGTAAAGGATTATCTAAGTGAGAAGTCTCTGAGCCATGTTGGAAATTCTAAAGTCTATACCACAAGCCACAGTAAGACTCAATGGCATAAGATCCCCTAAACCATTTGAACTCATCACAGAATCGGCTGTCATGACTCCGCAGGAGTGGGACTCGATCAAGAAGGTACTATACCCTCTAAACCTTGGTCCCGCTGGCTCTTGGGGGAATCCAATATATGACAGTGTGTCTATACCTCAGCCCAGAAACCAGAAGAACTCTCCTAACTGCTGCCACTATCTGTAAAGGGGCAAGGAAACTTCACTGACATTATCACAGCACTTGGGTAGAAAGTGCCATACCTCACGCTGCCCAGAATTCTCATGAGAGTCTCATGAAAATCAAGGTCATGGATTTCATTTTCAGCATGCTTTTTGAAGCTGGGTGCTATTAACAGATATGCCCAAGTTCATGTCTTTTCAGGATAGCTGGGCTTTGATTTCTGATTTTGGAAGGTGAACTTAAAGGATTCTCACTGACCAAGACTGGCCTATTAAATAGCAACAGAATGACACCATTAGGCAGAGATGTCAAGTTCATACTGTGTTCAAGGACAACTGGTCCAGGCCTAGAATGTAGGGCACAGGGCAATAGTCTTAAAGGCCAAACTGTTCCCCCATGCTGATTACCTCGTCCAGCCTTTTTGCAGGGGAGGAGCTAGGTCCTGCCACAACTTGATGTGCCATGATTTGCTCAAGCCACGAGAGGCCTGCCCCTTTCTGAATGGAGAGGAAGTGGCGTGGATAGGAAGGGGGGGTAGATGGGAGTGGTGGGGAGACAAAAGGAGAAGAATAAGGGGTAACTGTGATCATGTCAAATAAATGAAAAAAAGGTTCATTAAATAAAATAACTTTTTAAAAAAAGGTCAAACTGATTGGTTTTATGCTGTCATTGGGAAACCATGGAGAGTTGGATGATTCTATGAAATTAATCCCTTCTCAAGGTGAGGCAAATACAAGTCATATACCTATCAAAAGAATGTGTCCAAGACAAGCAAGGAGAATTTTTCTAACAACTTGAAAGTCAAAACCCACGCCATAAGTAAGCATCAGAGACTCAATTCAAAGAGGTTAGATGCCTAGCAATAAATGGGAGGCAAAACTGGAGAGCAGAAGCCAGTGGCAGAGAAGCTGGTGTCACTTAGAGCTGAGACCATATGTCTTTAGACACGCTCACGTCTCTCTTCCATCTGGCCAAAGCGGCTCTTCCTGATACAGTACTTGGTTGAGTGAGTCACACTGCCAGGAAAACTGGAAGATGCTCCGTCTCTATGCTGCTTCCCAGATCAGGCTTTGAAGGATGAACACATCCTTCTAGTCAGAGCTGGAAGTGGTAGTGAGTGGAAGCCTGACAGGCTGATATGAACGGGAGTGAACGCATGTATGGTTTCTTGGTGTCATCATAGAAGAATGACGGAGGAGAGAAGGGGGCAAGTTCAAAGGTACAGATGGGGGGTTAATGGCTTTAATGATCAACACCAAAGAACTCTGTGGTGAGCTTGATGGATGAACAAGATGGAGAACTTTGGCAGGATGGTAAGGTCTTTGGAGACACATTGGAATCACATCCCTGAGTTCAGGGCACAATGATGGCCCAACACTATGTGGCGTATATCAGGGGCAGGGTGGGGAACAGACACTAACTACAACAACCCAGCTAAGAAATAAAGGCCTAGAAGTCAATGCAGAGAGTCTTTCTATGGAAGTCTGTGTGGCCCAGTTCTCATATGAAACCTGGGCCATTGTTTCAAAAAAGCCAAGTTGGACAACATCATAGAAAATTCTCCGCCAGATAAAGATTTCAGGTAACGAGACAACTGAAACCTTTTTTTTCTCTAAGTATGTTGCCTGTAGAAAAATGCCTGTCCAGCCAAAACTCAATTTCAGCCTTTTTAATTCAAGTGCAAATGGATTGAAGGCTCAGATAACAGCATAAAATTGGTTAATCAACTTTCATCCCATATTTATATTGCAACAGGGAGATTTTACAGTTTTCTGCAGCTCAGCCTGGTGTTCTGTGAAAGCCAGCCAGCATTTTATGTCTCCTTAAAATTGCAAACCAGAGTCCCCTCTGCTGTCAGTGACCCACCACCCCCCTGCTAACCAGTTCTGGCCTGTCTGGACAGAGCCACTCAGCTCTGTTTTCATTCTGCACGCGTAAGGCCCTGCAGGAATAGGTTTTATGTTTTACTGGAGAAAGGAAAATCATTTTTTTGCGCCCATCATCACACCACCACAGAGGCATGCCAGGGAAGGCAGAGAATGAGTGAAATTACTGAAAATATTTTAAACTTAATTTTCTGTGTCAGGCAGACCCACACCATGCTCATCACAGGCCTGGTTAAATCTCTCTCTTGGCTTCCTATTGTTCACAGGCTCGGGTTAAAAGCCTATAGCCTGACACACAAGGGCCTCTGGAATCTGCCTCCTCATCGATTTTTTTTCTAGAAACAATTTTTTTGGAACCTGGGAGGTGCCTGTCACAGCACAGCAACAGGGAATACAACCGGGAATGAGAAGGACATAGTTCCTCTTTTCACGGGACTTGAATGAGGGAGACAACAGCCCCTCCCCCAAGTAATGACATGGGTAGCCAGTGAATACATTACACTGAAATTCAGAATAACAAAACAAAGGACTCAGAGAACAAGTGTGGGGGCGCAGGGTGTGGGGGAGAAGGGAAAGATGATGCTTTCTATAAAACTGAGGTTGCCCGGCAGCAGGAACAGCATCTATGAAGGCTCAGAGGAGAGATGAGGCCACCGGGTTTAGAACAAAGAGGAAAACGGTGGAATGACTGCAGACTGAGATAGAAGGCCACAGGCAGGACACAAGCTCTGGACAGTCAGCGGAGGCCAGCCCAGACGATGGCTTTGGGAATCGGGAGTGACATGGGGTCAGGCTGCACTGCAGAAGGGGACTGGAAGAACGTAAAAGTGGAACAATGTCAGGCTTCTTGGGCTGAAGCCAGAAATATATTGGGAATGGACTCGGTGATTAGAGCATGTGAACTAGCTGAGATGCTGTTCACGTCGCCCAGACTCCCTGCTTCCTAACCTTCCCCCAGCCTCTCCCTGAAGAGTGCATAATTTTCTCTACCTCAAGTGGCCCATCCCTTCTCCTTGGTAAACTCTGTTTTATCCATTAAAATCCACCACAGGGGAGTTAGCTCAGTTGACAAAGCTCCAGTCACATAAGTTTGGTCCCTAGCATCTATAGGAGAGCCAGGCCTGTTGGTGAATGCTTGTAATCCCAGCTCTGGAGAAGGGAGCCAGACATATCCCTATGCTTCCCAGCCTTCCAATCTAGCCAAGGCAACGAGACCCAGAGAGAGGACCTGTGCTTTA
>LOEQ01001350.1:256263-267809 GCA_001685075.1 Bramus lutescens
AATGAACGATGGCTCCTGAGGAACAACACCAGAGGTTGACCTCTGGCCTCTTTTTTCCATAGACGTGCACCCGAAAACGTAGGTATATGCTTGCATATGCTCGCGCGCAAGCGCGCGCAAGCGCGCGCACACACACACACACACATTTTTCCCCTGACAAGTTAATACAGAAACAAAGACAGAAATGCAGCTGCGCTTCAATGCCTACACTTAAGGAAGTATCCCTATATAAGCTGAGTGAACAGAATAAGGCCAAGCAAAGGAAGTGAACTGCCGGGCTTCAGAAGGACCCTGGAGCTTCCCGGGCAAAGAAGAATCCAGTGTCCTATCTGAGCTGCCCCAATTATGAGCCCCATATCGCCTGCATCACTCCCCCGACTGTCTCCCATTGTTCCTTTGTTTTCTCTCACAAGTAATAGTCTGTTCCAGTGACACAAAGTTAATTGTACCATTTGCCCATTAGTTTTTAAAAACTGTAAGCCCACAAGTACAATGGATATTTAAAATCTAAGTTCTCCCCCATGCGAGTTTAAGATGAATGATATTTGCTTATTATTGGATGATCTGCCTTCAGTACAAGGCACGAGTAAGGGCTACCTCTCGATCTTAATGTATTTATTTTCATAAGCCAGACAGCTCTAAACAACATCAGATGCAATTCTACAGAATGGTAACAGGTTATTAACTTCTTAAGTCGTTCCCTAATGGCTTGTAAATCTCTAAAATACAGCGACTTCTAAAACAAAGGAGACATGGCTGAATTCCCTCCTGCCTTGGAAAACCAGCCCATATTCAGGTTCTCAGCTCTTGGGCAAGGGCCGGGTCTGTGGCTTTTCCCGAAGCTTCGCTGGGATTCCAGAATGACTTACTTACTCCCCTAAGCCCCTCCCATTTTCACTACGTTTTTCTACTCCTGCTCCAGGGTAGGTAAAGACTCAAGCCTCATTACATCACAGATATTTGTAAACAAGATCCAGAAAGCTAGAAACTCACAGCAAGCCTGGAGTTTGTGCCTCCAGCCCCAGATCCTTATCTATGAGCAAGTCTTAGACACAGCTGCTTCCTCAATGGCTTTCAGAACTGGAGGAATATAAGATGTACCAGGAACCAACATCCTTCTGGGCAGCATTGTTCTGAATGGAGAACAAATCTCCCAGCCATAATGGGAGACTGAAGAGCAGGGGACAGACTGAGGTGATTGGTGGAGCTAGTGACATTACCAAAGGTTTGGCCTCTGCAGTGGTGCACAAGTATTCACAAAGGCAGACAGACAGCCGGGCACACACACACACACACACCACCTGTGGACTCTTACTGGGACCTGGAATTTACCCATTTGTTTGAACTAGAAGACCAAGGAGCCCCAGGAATCTGTTTCTCTTGCCTCCCCAGTGCCAGGATCACAAGCGTGCACCAATGCCAGCATTTTACTCAGGTGGCTCTGGAATCACCTGGCTGGTTTCTTGCTCTGTCCTACAAACCCTCTTGTCTATGTATTCTGTAAATGCCTCTTTTTTTAATTTTTGAAATTTTTTGCAATTGAAAAATACATTTTCTTTCCCCTTTCCTACTCCTCCCTCTGATCTATCCCATGACCCCTTCTCTTGTTCTCTCTCAAATTCATGGTATGGGCTCTCTTTTTTTTAATTTTTGTAACAAATGTATGTGCATGTGTGTATGTGTGTTCCTAAATAGCTCCAGAACCTGGAGAAATTAGAAATCCAAAGGCATATCTGCTGCACGGGAGGGGAATGCTGGCAGAAGCAGGTCAGAGACACAATCTTGAGACCAGCAAAGCAGAGCCGGGAGGTGTTTCCTGAGGAGAACTATGTAGCCTGTTACTTCTTGTCTGGGCTGGTATTTGACCTCTTTGGCTGAGCATTCCTGGAAGCTTTGTCAGGGTGACTTCCTTTGTCCAGATACTCTGGGGAGCACGGGAAGCACGGGAAGCCTACAGGTTCCTGGGTACTACTGTGGAGGGGCTGAATACAGAAAAGGGGTCGGTCACTACCCAGTCAGGTGCAGTTTCATCAGCTCCCTAGGCAATTCTGAGATTACCTAATGAGCATGGACCCTGCTTTAGAGGAAAGGGAAGAACTAGAATTGAGCAAAGACGTGAAGCAGGAATCTGCCTAGACTCTGGTCTTACACTGCCCCTGTCTCCTAAGACACAAAATGCAGACAATTAATTGGTTTTAAAGAGCTCTGCCTTGTGTTCATGAGCGTAAGTGAGTTAGCAGGTGTGTAAGTATTTCATCCAAAGCAAGGCACAAAACACACATTCATTGATAGGAGCTGCCCTTGAAAGAGGAATATAATTCCAACCTAAAGCTCCAGGTAGGATTCAGCGGGGTTTCAAGAGCCAATTTCACCCATAATCCGCAGAGACAAAAATGAAAGGAGAGGGAAGAAAGGCCCCACATTGGATAGTGATGACCAATCATTTCTAAATAGTGGCATTAGTCTGACTGTGAAGACCCACAGGACTCCCAGGTAGAGTGGGAATCATTTTCTTTCCCTGTTTCACATTTTTTAAATTGCCTAAAATGTTCAAAATGTGAAGCCCCTACTCAGCAAGGCCATCAGCTGATGGGCAAACAGTTGGAAGGACAGCAATCCCTCAGTGCCGCGGCGAGGCGGGCTGGCTTTCTCTTTCTCTCCCTGGTGTGACACTGGGATGATTCTGCATTTAACATCAGCTCCAGATGTCCTGGTGGAAGGAGCAGGTGATGAAGACAGAACCATGACGAGCAGGAGGCTAAATCTCTTCTCTCAAGCTGCTGGAGACCAAGCTCCTGGCTGAGACCATCCATTCTTCACAGCCTTCTAGCAATTCTTGTTTTGTGCTAACATACCTCACGCAAACAGCTGCTAGAGGGAGGGAAGACCTACTTTGTTTACAGAGTCAGAGGATTTCAATCCATCATAGAGGTGAAGGCAAGGTGGGTCGGTTCAGTTCATGGTGCAGGAGCATGCCTTGATGGACCAGAAAGCAGAGTCACAGACCAAGGGTCAGCAGACACAACCTTCAAAGAGTCCTTCCTTCTACATCCTAGACTTCACTTTCAAAAGATTTGACATCCTACCCCAAATAGTATGACTATATGAAATGGAACAAGTTTTCAAAATATTCATCTGTGGGAGGCATTTCAGATTCAAATTTTAATAAGGACAATTCAATAACAGATACTAAGATAGTACTTAGATGCACAATTTTTGTCATTGTTTTCTTTTGTTTCATTTGCTTGTTTCATTTTTTATTATTTTTCTTTGTTTGTTTGTTTTTGTTTTTTGAGACAGGGTTTCTCTGTGTTGCTTTGGATCCAGTCCTGAAACTAGCTCTTATATATGAGGCTGGTCTTGAGCTCACAGAGATCCGCCTGCCTCTGCCTCCCGAGTGCTGGGATTAAAGGCATGCAGACTGCCAGACTGCTTGTTTTATTTAAGACATAGTTTCTCTCCATAGCCTTACCTGTCCTGAAACTCACTATGTAGATGAGGCTGGCCTTGAACTCAGTTACCTACCTAGTCTGCCTCCCAAGTATTAAAGGTGTGTGGTATTAAAGGTGTGTGCCACAATGCCTGGCTAAGTATAATTTAAACTCTCTGTCTGGCAGTCTGTCTATCTATCTACCTAGGTGTGTGTGTGTGTGTGTGTGTGTGTGTGCGTGCGTGTGTGTGCGTGCGCGCACGCGCACATGGGATTCAATCCAGGGCCTTGCACATGCTAAGCAAGTATTCTAATATTGGTTGGATCTGCAGCCAGATTAAGTATTGCGACATAACTGTATTTTGAAGGGGAAGGAAAGAAATATAATTGCTTAGTCTTTATTATTTAAACATATATGTTAAAATTTAAGGGCAATATGTCTATCAAAGAAATAAATCAAATGTGTAAAATATAAACATAAATGGCAAAAATAGATAAATAGAATTGGAGAATCAAACATGAAAATAAAATGGGAGAAGCAAAGCAATAAGGTAAATGCAAAACAAAAGAAAAAGAGGGAGAGACAAGCAAGTCTACTTCACTACTCATGAACAGATTAACTGTCATTTAAAGAGACAGGTGTTCTTATAGTAGATTGGGAAAATGTAAGCTATATGATGTTTGTTAAAGTCACCCAGAAATTCTCAAAGTAAAGAGAGAAAAAGAACCAGGCATGGTGGCGCTTGCCTTTCAGGAGGCAGAGACAATCTTTTCAAGTTTGAGGCCAGCCTGCTCTACAGAGTGAGTTCTAGCACAGTCAAAGATACACAAAGAATCCCTGTCTCAAAAAATGAGAGAGAGAGAGAGACAGAGACAGAGACAGATACAGAGAGACAGAGAGAGTCAATCATAATCAAATTCAAACAGTTCTTTATACTGATTATAGCTATGTTTTATAAATTTACAATAACACTCAAATGAGCTATTGGTTATGGGGAAAATATATAGTTTGATTCCTGTAAAATGCATTTATAACATTTCCATCAGTCACCAAGGCATCGCATTGTTTTCTATGTGTCTGTTTAAAGAATTTTTTTAATGTGTACTATTAACTTGTTAACCTTGAACTCACAGCATTATAGCACACAATACAGAGTTACAACATGTGTATTTATTCCATAAGGCACATTAGAGCTTCCTTGATATATAAAGTGTTGTATAGAACTTTAGCAGTTTGATGCATGTGCCCCATAGCATGTAAACACACACATGTGCGTGCGTGCGTGCATGCACACACACATACACACCCAAACACACACACATTTCATATATACAATTATAATAAATAAAATTTAAAAACAATTATGAGATTCCAGAAGGGACACTTGTTTATACAAAAAGTACTGAAGCAAGCTGGCACAGGTCACTTCGTTTGACATCAACTGAGAATATACTAATCAGTTGACACAAATCCTTCCTTGCTCTGCACATATCAGAAAATGACCGCAATGATACCATGAGTATTGATTTTGGTGTTACAAATAAATTTTAGTAAGTATGCATAGTCAGAATCTATGAATAATGAGGATCAACTATATTTGTGAAAGAAAAATGCTGCTCATATATTAATAAATCAATAAAAAGCCAATAAATGAAGCTAGGACAATTGACCATCACCATAAGAAGAAAATTAGAACAAAATAAAATTATATTCCAACTTCATAACTTACTCAAAATTAAACCCAGATGGTTTCCAATTAAAAGGAAACAGCGTGTGTGCATATATGTGCATGCATGTGTTTCTTGAAAAGCTAATTAAAACCTAGAAATATAAAGACCAAAGAAATTTAAAGATGTATTTGACGAAGTAGAAGAAAGCAGAGAATCTGCCTTCCTTGGCCTGAGAGTGAGTGAAAGCTTGGTTAATTAAGTTAGAGTGGCACCAATACAAGAGGAGACGAATAGATCAATGTCACAACACAAAATACAGGAAGGAGTTCACACACACCAAGACTTAATCCAAGATGCTGCCTACTACTGAGTGCTAGGGGAAAGAGACCCTTTTGGGAATTGGCCAGTGAATTCTGGGGGAAAAGATGCAATCGACCTCTCTGTAGTCTCAAACCACAACAGTCAGAATGTCTGACAGCATTAGGATGCATAAGTGCATTGTGGGATACCCACGCAGCAGTGCACTGTGGGATATCTGCATACTGTC
The DNA here is from genome assembly GCA_001685075.1 of Bramus lutescens. NCBI lineage: Eukaryota > Metazoa > Chordata > Mammalia > Rodentia > Cricetidae > Bramus > Bramus lutescens. Next base: position 261,912 of record LOEQ01001350.1, read on the forward strand.
ATGGAAACGGTCTCCACTTGAAGTAGTCTCAACAGGAAGAACACTTGGGAAAATATGGCTGCCATGGAAGAATAGTTTAAGGGTTGACGATACCCCTGGAAGTTCCACGTGTTGAAAACCATTTTCCCAATTAGTGGGTGGAAGTAGTAGACCCCTTGTGAGGCAACATCTGGGGGGAGGTGACTGGGTCATTAGTGGCACTGCCCTGGGACTATCCTTTGTTCTTACAAGTGGATTGTGACTACAGAAGGAACAAGACTAGCTGTGGCAATCTTTGCTTTCCTGTCTCACCTAGCAACCTCTCCCCTTACACATCACTGTTTTGTGATGTCAACTGCCATGATATAGTGCAGCCCAGGAAGCCCTCATCAGAGACCGAACACACAGGGCTATTCAACTACTTCAACAGCACAGGGTCTTAGCTGCTTTATAGACGATGGCAAACAAATGCAGTACAATAATCCCTTTGCTGAGTCATCCTGGTATATTTATGGATGTTTAATTAGTCGTATTTCTCTCCTTTTCTGAATATTTTAGATATTTCAGAGTTTCAACAAAATGCAATAAAATGTGAAAGGGGAGCATGAATCTCCTCACAAAGTGATGCCCCGGTGTATTCCAGGCTCCTGTAAGTAACAGAGTTTCTAGGATCTTAATCCTCTCAAGCCCCTGGGCTCCACAGGGAACAAGTCTGAGGGAGGGGTAGAAGCGCAGGGCTCTAAGGTTAAAGCCACTGTTTTGGCTTTGCCTCCAGGGTCCTGTCTTGTGCCAAACTCCAGTGTTACACATATTCCACCATGTGGTAATTGCTATTTACGTGTCTGTCTCCCCTACCAGCCTGGGAGCTCCGGGGCAGTGACAAAATCTTGTTCATCTTGTGGCATGCAGGAGGTGACAGTACACATGGGCTAAACTGAAAAATGCCATGCACGCCAGCCCAGGGGAAGCCCGTGACTTCGGTAAACTGAGAGTTTTGGCTTAAATTATTTTGCATCTCTCATGCTGCAGGAGGCCTTGGGGGTGCCTTGGGATGAGCTCTTTGTAGTAAATCTCCTCTCTAGTGAGCTAGGTCCTCCATCCTAGTAGAATGGAGCACGGAGCAGTCTGTGATCTCGGCCTCTGCTCTCTGACTATATATCACAGTAAATGGTGTGAACATGCACGAAGACAAAGCACACATTTACAGAGCTTCTGCACAGACACCCACAGGGACCATAGCGGCATGGAAGCAGTTGTTGCATCAAATTGGGGAAATTATGCCTTTCTACCTATCTTCCCAGCTTTCTGCAATGTGGTTTTATTGTCCTAATAAAAACTTATAATGAATATAAAAACTATCTCATGTATTGAGTTGATGGAATAAGATGGTATCTTAGCATATCAGCAGCCTTAATTCCCCACCCTTCTAATTTTCCACTGCAAATGACCAATAAATATAATTGGAATATATGTAAAATAGACTGTCTATACATTTATGTTTCAATGGAATAAATGATATAGACAACAGTTCTCTAGGAAAGGCAAAATAAAGAGCCGCTTCCATAAGAGTCTTCAGGATCTAGAGAGATAGCCTAGGGCTTAAGAATACCCACTACTTTTGCAGAGGACCTGGGTTCCATTCCCAGTACCCACAATGGATGGCTGACAACATTAAGTTCCCAGGATTTAATGCCTTCTTTTTGGCTCTGAGGATACCTGCATGCACATGGTGCACAAAAAAAATCCATACTGGCACACATACACACACATTTATTAAAAGAAAGTCATCAGTAGGGATTAATAAAAAGAACTCAGGTTTTTGTGCGAGGGTCACTGGTGAAGGCCAAGAATCTGCATGTTGACTAAGCTTTCTAGGAGATTCCAAGTTGTGCTCTGATGAAACTGTGGTACAGAAAGAACAAACTCAGGCCGGGTGGTGGTAGCACATGTCTTTAATCCCAGCACTCAGGAGGCAGAGGTAGGCAGATCTCTGTGAGTTCAAGGCCAGCCTGGTCTACAAGAGCCACTTTAAAAAAGAACATAAAAGCAATGGTCACAAGGGCATTGAATCTGAAATTCAGAGAGATCGGTCAAAGGTAAATATATGTGGCACAGGTGGTAGTGGTCCCCAGGGTAGCTGGGACCAGATTGTCCTTAGACTTTCCCGATTTAAAGGTTTAAAGGTATGAAGAAGTTTGGTGGACAGGGCAGGGGACTGACCATCAACTAGAAGGGAACAAAGGAGAAGACTGCCCCAGGTCACCTCTACATCTCTACCTGAGAAAGCCATGCTACGGCTTCCATAAGAGACGGTAGGCATCCCGCCCTCTGCACAGAAATACTCCTGTGCAAGTAAGCATGGACCTCAAGAAATGCATCACTTCCCTTACTTTCTCAGCCCCAAAGATGAGAAGAAAGATCCATTCAAACTCATTACTCTTCCAGCATTAGGAAAGTTGAACTTCTCTCCAAGAGAATGAGAAATCACTGAACTTCTGAGAATATGCAAAAGTTCACAAGAGAGAGATCACACTGAGTTATCACAGCAATAACACAGACATTACAAGAGAACAGGAAAATGAGAGAAACGGGAAAATCTTCCAATTTAGATTTCTCAAAAAGTTCTTTAGTAATTAGGATGCTTATATGCAAAAGGATAAAAAAGCAATGGTTTCTAAGTGGAAATAAATTGTCTAAATATACTACTGTATAAAAGAGTCAGAGGTCACAAACTGATACTGAAAATTCAATAGGACCAATTGACCCACTTGAAAACCCCTTCTTGGTGCTCTCTGCTTTGAGTTTACCTGTCCCCAGTTCCTCAGCACAGGTTGACTGAACTGAATCCAGTTTGGACACTGACACCTGCTACCTGAGAACACTGTCCTCTGTCTGCTGTCCAGGTTCTTTAAAGAGGACACTCAGCTGCCTCCTAGGACAACTTAGAAAAGGTTGTCCAAAGGTAATGGAACCTTCCTTTTGCTTTTCCCCAAGATGTATTCCCCCGCGTGTATTAAATTGTCTCCAGTTTTACAGAGATCCCTCCCTCAAAGAACCTTCATTTGCCATTCTCTTATAACAGTTATAGCCTTTGTTGAACACTTTCATGTGCCAGGCATTGCCTAAGCAATGGCAGGCAGTATCAATAAGGGTATAAGTATGTAAGTAACTATGCTAGTACGAAAGAATCATGGAGTATGACATTAACATCCAAAACCCAAACCAACTTCTAAGTCGTAGAGAAGTGAGATGTCAGGATATTTGTTTAAGCACTACGAACAAGCTATAAAATAAAATAAATAATATCTTTCTTGAATGTGCATGTATGTGTGAGAGAGAAAGAGAGAGAGAGTGAGTGAGTGTTTTTGTGTGTATGTGTGTGAAATCTGCCTCTCTCCAAATTGAAATGCTGTGATCTTAATCCTTTAAAAAAAAAGGCTATATTTGGAGATAGAGATTTCAAAATATATGCTAGTTAGGGTTCTATAACACTTTGGTCAGTGTCAGCCTGGGAAGAAAAGGCTTTATCTCCTCTAAATTTTGGGTCACAGTATAACATTGAGGAAAGTCAGAGAAAGAAGTTAAGCAGCAACCTGGAGGAAGGAACTAGAACAGAAGCCATGGAGGGATGCTGCTTACCAGCTTGCTCAGTTTGCTTCTTTATACGCTCCAGGACCACCATCCATGGGTGGTCCTGCGCAGAGTGAGATGGAGCCTTCCACAGGCGTCATCAGTCAAGAAAACGCTCTACAGCCTTGTCTGTGGGCAATATGATGGACGCATGCGGATACGGTGGAGGGTGTTCTTAGCTGTGGCTCCTCTTTCCAGATAGCAGCAGCTTGTGTCAAGTTGGGAAAAAAAAACAGGGTGTAATTAGGATTAGATACGAGGATAAGGGTGGCACTACTCCAACACAGTTGGTGACCTTCTAGGAATAAGAGTAGGGAGAAATTTTTCTATGTGCATGCATGGAGGAGAGGTTATCAGAGGAAAATATGTCAGCAGCCATTAATAAAGCAGGAAGCCATAACCAGTGACAAAACCCTGCCTGTTCTTGACCTTGGATCTTCCCAGCTCCATAACGGTGATAAATGAATTTCTATTTGTTTAAGTGGTATTTTGCTATGGCGGCTCAAAGGAACTATAAACCAGACCTTGAAGATGTCTGGGTAAGGATCCTAGACTGTTAAAAATGCTAAAACTTGGTTCTGGAGAGACCTCAACAGCGAAATACATTTGCTCTTGTAGAGGACATCAGTCGGGTTCCCAGTTCTCACAATTCTCACATATGGTTGCTCACAACTATCTGCAGCTCCCTGTTCTAGGGGATTCAATGGCTTCTCTAGGCACCAGGCTCAAGGTGGTGCACAGACCCACGTGCAGGCAAACTCTCACATTAATAAACCTTTGAAAAGTGATTTTTCAAACGCTGAGACTTTGAAGTGATGGCATACTTGGTAGATTTGAGGATTGCCCAAGAACAGCCAACATGTTTGGAACAGAGCAAGCAGAGGACTGACAACAGATAAAGTCAGAATGGTAGAGGAGAGAGGAGAGGACAGTATGAAGGGCATCATGGGCATTTGTGGGCATTATGAGACATCAGCTTCCACTCTGGGGGCAGAAAGTTGGCATGATGTGACAGAGCACACGGCAACATGGGGCGATACGAAGAGCTCATTCTGGGTACCGACTCGGATACGGTGTCATTCTTAAGACTGATCCACACAAGAAAAGACAGTGGCTTGGACCAGGGTGAGAACACTGGAGACGGTGAGAAATGGTCACTTTTCAGGGTGGATTTTGAAGGTAGAAGCCACAGAATTTGGCGGTGGATTTCCCGCGGGAGTATAAAGAATGGAGAGTCAAGGCTGAGTGCCATGCTTCTGTCTTCGTTCCCACAGTGATGGAAACAGCTAGAGAGCCGGCCGGGTGGAGCGTTTGGTTGTCAGTGCACCTAACTCAGCTGTTGGTGAGATGGTGGAGCGAATGTGCCTAGGAGTTGCCTAAGTGCCTGAATCCAAACCCCAGGAAACACACCTGAGAGAGGCAATTGGAAAAATGTCGGGGCACCCTTGAGCGAGATCCCCAGTGTACCAGAACCTGAGTTAAAGCCAAGAAGGTAAAAGGAAGCCAAGAAGGCAAGAAGAAGCCAAGAAGGCAAGAGGAAGCCAGCATCATCTGAGAAACCACAGTCTGGCGGCTGGGAGGAGAAGCAATGTCGTGTGGGGGCCTGGAGGGAACAGGAAGGGGAGAAGGGGTGGAGATGGGTGGTAGGTGCTGATGGATGGTTTCAACAGACAGGTGCTTTTCATGAGAGCTGTGACAGCATGAGGAGGCAAGCAAGGGATGCACAAGCCCACCATGCTGGAGAAAGGTCAATGTGGTCTCTTCTGCAGAGACAGAAAGCAAGGCTCGCAGTCGTGACGTGACTCTGTTAATTACACACAGCTGATCCTCTGAGAATCAGGATGCACATCAGATCTGCAGGAGAAAGTCAGCATTCTTAATGACTCCTGTCAGTTTGATCCAGACCCTCCTTCAACTCCAGTTCAAGTTCCAGCTCACCTCTGCTTTCACGTAGCTAGACATGATCTCTGCTTCCTCTGCGTGACCTCTCATCCCACTTAATCTTGATGTTTTATTACAGCTATTCATTTCCTGTCTCCTGCCATATTGCAAATGCCTCGAAGGCATAGAGTATGCATTATAAACCTATTCGTCCTTCCCATCCATTGACATGGGGCCTAGCATGGGATAGGTGCTCAAACAACATTTGCAACAGGCTGCAGGTGCAGAGGGGTGGGATCAAAGGGGAGGGAGCTGGTGTGCCTGGGAGAAATGTAAAAGCTCTAGAAATTCAGAATCTAGAGCTTGGGGCTGAGAGAGGAGGGAGAAAGGAAGAGAGAGAGAGAGAGA
>LOEQ01001350.1:267830-292040 GCA_001685075.1 Bramus lutescens
AGAGAGAGAGAGAGAGAGAGAGAGAGAGAGAGAGAGAGAGAGAGAGAATGGAGAGAGAAAAGATGGGAAAGAAAGGTTGAGGGAAGGAGGGAGAGAAGAAGGCAGGGAGAAGGAGGAGTTCCCTCTTCCCAAAGTCAGCTCACAGGTCTGAGATCTCATGCATTATGGCCTTCCCTGACTGGTAGGTGTGGGGATGCGGGAGGGGGGGTGCTAGGGGGAGGACTGCATTTACTTTAGCACACCCTCCAAGGAGCTGTTAGCTCTTTACTCATGCCTCTGCCTGTTTCCTGGTTCTGGTGCGAACTTGCCGCATCTTGTTAATAAATCAGACACACAGACACTGCAAAGGGGAAGGCCTTCCACACGTACACCTGTTAGGTCACGAAACACCTGGAGAGGAATTTTACCATCTGCTAAACAGCAGCTGGGAAGAAACTGCTCGAAGACCCATGCATTTCAATTCAGGAGCCTGGGTGGGTCTCTACCAGATCCAGTGCTAAGAAAACCAAATGACAGCAGGGGCCCAATACTGTTTGACCTGTCACCAGGCTCACTCTTCATGGGGTGAGTAGCACATAGTAGCAGATCCAGAGCCAAAATAGTGTGATCATCTGTGAACCAATCACCTGAATTCTTAGAAAACACTCAGGTACTGATTAAATTCAGTCCTCAAGGGGCGTGGCTTATTTTATACTGGATTTATTGGCAGATGCAAAAGGGTATAAGGGTGGGGCTGGAAATGTAGCTCGGCTAGTAGAGCGCTTGCCTAGCATTCAGGAAGCCCTGGGCTTAATCTCCATCACCATGCAAACCGTTCATGATGGCACATATCTGCACTCCAAGTACTAAAGAGCTGGGGGCAGGAAGACCAGAAGTTCAAGGTCATCCTTTGCTACACAGTGAGTTTGGGCCAGCCTGGTCTTCAAGGGTACTTGAGTACTTCCTGCATTGCAGATGTCACCAGGTCACTGCTGCATATGAAGTTTTTCCATGATTCCCTTCCACCTTGAGGAAAAGTCTGGGCTCCTTTGGAAGGTCGCAGCCCCCTCACCATGCCCTTTTCCAACCTGACTCATTTTCTTCCATTTCCAGAAGTCTGAGTACAATATGTTTGGGGGATAGCTATTTATTTATTTATTTGTTTGTTTGTTTTTATTAAGTAAGACAAAGTCTCACTCTGTAACACAGGCAGCAATCCTCCTGCTTGAACATACTGAGTGCTAGGAATATAGGCGTAACTGTCATCATGTTCAGTGAGATCTCTTTGTATTTATCATTCTTTGAGGTCACAGCATCTTGATTTACTATATTTTGTGTATTAACTTGCACAGCTTTTCCATTATTATTTGAGAGGCTTTCAGCCCACTTTTTTTCTCTTCTCATTCTTGGTTTTTAACTACACAAATATTTGATCTTTATTATAATCCTAGAGGACTCTCCCGCTTCCTTTTGCATTAGGTCTAGTTCCTCTCTACAGTTCTCACTGCCTAATCACCTTCTGCATTTAAGTGTATTAATTCTTTCTCCCACTATCTCGAATCTGCTATTGGGCCCATTGTAACCTTCTATTTCAGTTACTTTACTTTTGAATTCTAAAATTTCTCTTTCATTCTTCATTACATCTTCCACTTCTTTTCAGAAGCTTCCTTTTTTTTTCGCTTGTTTATGGTACTTTTGAAATCATTTGTTGAGCGACTTTTATGGTCTCTGCTTTAGAATCTTTATGGGATAACTGTGCTGTCTGCCAATTCTAGGCTCCTTCTCTTCTGCTTCACCTTAAGATACTTCCATGACTATTCTGGGAAGTGATTGTCTATGAACGCATGTTCAGAATTATGTAGTGATATTATGGATCTTATTTCAAGCTCTTCTATTTTTAACAGTAGATGTAAATTTGTCCCTAAACTTACCTTTATTTTTGCTTCTATCACAATGGAATGTCTTCAACTGACACACTTATTAAAAATTAAAATCATAATTTCTTTCTTAATGAGTTATGTAAGACAAAATATGATCAGAGTAACAATGGTTTTCATGATGGAACTTGAGGGTCAAGATTTTATTCAAATTCTCATTACATCTCTATAAATTATTTGTTTTAAATGCTTTTATTGAAGAATGATCCACACTGTAAAATTTAGTAAAATTTATTAAGAGTGAACATCTCTGTAGGTTTTTACAAATACCCACTACTATCATGATACTAACACAAAGTAGCTTCAGTTCCTAGATCAAAACAACTAAAAACATTGAAAGCTCTTAAACACCTTTAGAATGTACCTTAGTCAGTTTTCCAGGATATCACACATCTTGTGATCTCATCTTTGTCCCAAGAGCCTAGAGTTCAGGTGTGACATAAAAGAGGGTGGTTGAGTCAGCCTTCATCTTCAACTCTAACCCAAATTTTTCAGGATCGTTTTCAGGCTCTAATTCAAGGTGAAGAAAATGATATATTTTGACATCCAGGTACAAAAGACAGTAACGGTGCAGGTACAAAATCCCCTCAATCCCTTTGTACCCCAGCACTCTACTATTCTAGTTAATTTGTTTAAGAAGAAAAATGATTCCAAATCTTAATGACTTCAAGCAGCAAGTGTAGCTCACCTAGACAGGATTCTTGATGAGACTGACTTAGTTGATCCCTGGGGTCAGCTGGCATCTTAGCTGAGTTGCATTCTCTTGGGTGTAGTTGGACATTCCTGGAGACTGGGATTCTCCGAGATTGGATATCTGACGAGTCTCGGGGACCCTGACTGGACCTGCTCATCTTGGTTCCACATGGGCTCTCAAGGGTTCAAAACCAGCTCAAGGAGGGATGATGGTGACTATCATTGGACATGCAGATTTCAAGTCTTAGAATCATATACCCTTTTACATGTTTGGTGTCGGTGGTAGTAATGTGAGACAGAAGGGGGTGGGTAGTGCTACACAGACCCCAGCATGTGTGTGAAAGCTGGAGGACAACATGGCGGAGTCAGTTCTCTTGTTTCATTTTTACAAGGGTTTCAGAAATTGAACTCAGATCGCCAGGCCTGACCATCAAATCAAGTACCTTTACCACTAAGTCATCTCACTTGCTCAAAGTATTGCTAATAGGAAATCAAATGAAAACACATGGTTGTGGGATTTTTCTCCTCGCTACTGGGATTAAACCTAGGACCTCATGTACGCCAGTCAAGCTCTCTGCCACTGAGCTATATTACCTAGCCATTACGTCATAGTTCCCAATTACCCATCAGCCTAAATACAGATTCAAGGAGTAGAGAAAGGAATGCAATGTCACATAACAAAGGTTTAGAAGAAATTTTTGTGGTCATTTGTCAACAACCTACCACATTGTGCTAGAATAAGAGACAGCAAAGCCTAAAGATAAATCTCAGTGTCCTGACAGAAGCCGACTCTAGACTTGGATAGAGCATGTGGCCCACCTTCATTTTGCACTGATTCTCTTACTAAAGAGAGCCCAAGACATCTGGTTTACCAAAACCCTCAACTTTTCCAGGATGGGGAAATTATAGCCTCCTGTTCACTGACCTACTGTGGGACAATGGTCTTGTACCCTGTAAAGATTTGTCACTTGTATTGGTTTGATAAAATGCTCATTGGCCATTAGCTAGGCAGGAAGTACAGGTGGGATTATCAGAATAGGAGAATTCTAGGAAGAAGAAAGGCTCAGCTTGCAGTTGTCACCCAGATGCAGAGGACACAAGGTGAGAATGCCTCACTGACAAAAGGTCTGGGCAGCTGGAAAATGTAAGTCTCTGCTTACACTGACCACAAAGGCTTTCATTTGGTACCCTACCTCTATTTTCCTATTAACAATCCATAGTACACCAAGGATAAGTGTTCCAAATGCTTTCTCTAAACAAAAATCATGATACTCTTTCTCTCTTTTTCTATACTGAGGCCAGCCATGAAGATGAACAGTTAACACAGGCATTGAATCGATCAGACCTGCTTTCAAATTTGATTTGACTATTTATTTCATAGGTAAGTTTGGGCAAGTTAATTAAGCTTGCTAAACTTCTGTTTGTCATCTGTAATACATGAGCTAGAGGTCTTGCACGATGCCAGGCACATGGTGCAAGATGCCTTTGATAGTGGCTCCCTCCCTGGCAGAACAAACAGAGTTCTGACCCAGAGGCAACAGTGCCCACAGCTTCTAGGCCATCAAAGACAGAAGGGGATTGTTTTCTTTGTTAAGTTTTAACTTGAAGCAAACAAAATCATCCCTGTAAAGTAATTTATTTGTTGCCTCCGGGCCTATGTTGGAAAGAGCTCTCTGTCTGTTCCAGGCTGATTTCTCAAACATTAACATATGTCAAAATCTCATGAAAAGCCAAAGATATAAAATTGTTCTTCATTCTTTAGGAAAAGGAGAACAAGGAGAAACTATTCACAGTGCTAGGAAAAAGTCAGGATGTAAAGACTGGACACCAAGCAGAGTGAGCTGTGACTTCTGGGTATAATGAACCATAAGCCCCAGTTGGAAAAGAGGCTTCCAAGTGGGGAGTCTGGGTTTTCCCCAAGAGAGTGATAGCAAACACTTCCATGGCCACCAATTACATGCTGCCTTCTTTATACTCGCTCTGTTTATTTTTCTCCACATGAAGTTGGTATTGCCCATTTTATTACAGATTATAGTAGATTATAGAACTCATACCCATAGATGATAAGTAATTTGCCCAAGTTCATGAAGATAGAACAGAACTGACCAAGGCCCATCTGATTCCAGAAACTATGCTCTTTTCCCTGGACCATTTTTTTCTACCATAGAAATATTCTTTTTCAACTTGATTTAATATTTGTTTACTTATTTATTTTTCTAGCTATGGAGATCAAATTCAGGGACTGGTGCATTGAACACAAAGTCTCAGTTACTGGCTATATCTCCCCTTTTAAACTTTCTTTCAGGATGTTGAGAAACTGAGACTCATACTGATTAAGCAAGCTCCTAGGAGCTCACATGTATCTAGATGTTCAAGTCAACCTCACCAAAACTGATGAGTATCTTTCTGTCTACCATATGTTGATGTACTAAGGTCACTGCTACCAGGCTATCATTCACATGCATCTGACCTGCTGGGCCCTGAACATTTTGGCTTGTTTTCCCAGATACCTTCCTTAGGTTCAGATCTTATAAGCTAGTGTTGTCTTCTATCTTCCTTTTGTGACCTCAGGATCCTTCCTCATTTAGCTGATCTCCTTCATTCACAATTAAACCTTCACATTGGACTTATTAGAATTGTGTGTATTGCTAAGACTATGAGCATAAATTCCATGCAATCCTTGCTGTCAATGAGCTTGTGTTCCATTCTTCGGGGTGACACAGACACAAGGGGATGATCACAGAGCAATAGCCTCTGATCACTTCTCCATGTGACTTCTGCTACAACAACCAATCCCTTCTACTTCCTATGCAGAAAGTGGGGCATTTGCATTCACAGAAAGTTTGCTAACTGTGCTGAGGACAATGGATTAGATGGGACACCAAAGGTGGCTCTCTGCAGGCAGGATGCTGTGAGACTAGGGCCGGTGAATACATAGGAGGAAGCAGATGCAGAAATGCAGCAAGGCTAAAATAAAGGTAGTGGAAGCAGAAAGCATTAGGAAGGTCTTATGAAGGGCAGAAAGCCCCTGGTGATTGATTGGTTGGGTGGAAGTGTGGGAGGGTGTGGAAGAAACGTGGTGGTGATGGGCCTGATTGCAGCACTCAGGTTTGGACCCATAGCAAAGGAGGTGAGCAGCATTATATGCAGAGCACAGAGCCCTCTGCAAATGCAAACCTTGAACCAACTAATAGGAGTTTGCTGAAAAGGGAGAGAAATAATTATCAACAAGCTGCGGTTCAATAGATCCTGGGCTCGTTGCTCTGATTGTCCCGACCTCTGAGATGTGTGGCACTGTCATTGACGCGAGGAGTAGAGGTTACTCTGGATGAAGATTCACACACCTGACTGCTTTAAGCTTTTATGAAAGACAGAACGGGGGGTGGGGGATATTTAACTCAGAATCAAAATTGCATTAAGCTTTTCTCATAACAATGAGAACCATGCATATCAAAACAAAAATGTACCCTGAGAAGAGGTAGTAAAGGAACATCTTGGAAATGCAGAGGCTCCCAGAAGTTTGCCCCCTGTAGTTTAGAGGGGAGGTCTTCAGTAACCCAGACCATCTGGATCTCAGTTTCCCCATCTGTTACTCTCTGCCCTGCACATAACAAAGGGCTTTTGAAGGTCATTATACCATCCCTTTTTGCAAAAGACTTTGCAAGTTCTTGGAGAAATGGCTCCATCAGTGAAATGTCTGTTAAGTTTGGGTCCTAGGACCTACAGAAAAGGGGGCAGCATGCCTCTGTAACACCTGTGTTGGGAGGGCAGGCAACACAGACACACAGGTAGATTCCTGGAGCTTACTAGCCAGCCAATCTAGCTGAATCCATGACCTCCAGGTTTAGTGACAGACCTAGTAGCAAAACCCAAGAAACCCCTCAGGCCTCCACAGGCACATGCATGTGAATATTCTGGGGCTGCAGCAGATCTCCGTGACCAAAGGAAAATGAGACCACAGAGAAGGTGGTAGCAGGGAACTTGTAAGATGCAGTCTGGGACCAGCTGACCCAAAGAGCCATTGGATGAAATAACAGCACAGATCATCAGCTCAGGCCAGGAGCTGCTGTTCGCTGCTACTTTTCTATAAAACCGGAAGAGCCAGTACTAAGCCATGCATTTGGCTTGTGTATAGTAAACAGACCAAGTAAATAGATGGGCTTAAGTGACAGTCTGGTATATTGCATGAAGGAGATCGACTCTTTCCAAGTGGTGTTTGCTTTGATGTCCTAAGATGTTAGTTGACGAACAATCCTTGGTATAACAGGGAAGCAGGGCGGGCATTTAATTGGTGGTACCCAGGGTTTGTTTATAAGTCATGTAACCAGCTTCAGAACAGGTATTACATCAGCATGGCTTTCAAGTGGGATGTTTATACATATGCAAACAGAGAGGGGCTTTGGGACAGTCTCCATAAACAAGCCAATGGTGTCAGTTTACAGTTCACTGAGATGGCATTATCTTTCAAGGTGAGACTTTGGCTTTTTCTAAAAGGTCCATAATTATGACTCTCAATTGTGTTGCAATGAAGTTCTACAGCCCTGTGACAGCTCTTTCATCATCTCTAAAGGATGTTACCTGTGAGATAATCTAGAGGGTTAATTTCAGGTCACCCTCTTGATGCTGCTCCATACAGTGTTTGCAAAGGGATAGATACATGGTAGGAGACAAACTGGGGAAAATGTCTTTGCTTGGAGATTAAATGTAAAAGCCCCACACTGCGCACCAGTCACTAGGAACTGTATTTGAATATTCATCTACTGGTGGACTCCTTACATTTTGAGTCACAAAAGGAATTAGACTTTAAGGGGTAACCAAAGAAGGGATATTTAGGAAAAGGGAAGCCAGGATAAGAAGCCCAACCTTGCAATCCTTTCCTTACTGAGTGAAATTCCCTGTGAGAGAGGTAGAGCCATGGAAAAAACTTAATCAGGTGCTTTAGGGTGGAGTGGGGATCTTAAATGACAATGACTAACCTCTAGAAATCACATGGCCAACCTCATTTTAACTAACAAAGCTGGGGAGTAGACCCAGACTCCCACAAACTATAGAGGGAAACTCCTGGCCTTGAATCACAGACTTTGAGGTTATAGACATCAGCGGTTCTGCATATGCATTTTAAGGCTTTAAGAAATACTTCCAATTTAGTTTTCTAAAGGGTATATAAACTCTCTTTCCTTCCCCTTCCTTCCTATTAGTAACTCCTTTAGGAGGGATATCAGTATTCTTGCATTTGTGTATGGGTTTATCAGTTCTCCTTATGAAGAGCCTCCTCGATGGTTCACTATGTACCAGGACACTGGCAAAACTTTATTTCTGAATACATCTGTGAAGGCATTTGTATCAGTAGACTAAGTAAAGAAGATCAGACTTCTCTCACAAATTCCAGAGGCCCCACCTAAAGCACTGAGAGTTCACGGGATCTCCCTAAGACACTGAGAATTCAGGGGGCTCTACCTAAACCACTGAGAATTCAGGAGACTCTACCTAAACCACTGAGAATTCAGGGCTCTACTTAAACCACTGAGAATTCAGGGGCTGTACCTACATGTGGAGAAGAGAAAATTTTGCCTCTTTTCCTTAAGATTTCCATCCTCTCCTGCCACCAAACACCAGCCTTTTCAGTTCTTTGGCCTTCAGACTCAGTTTGAGGATTACACTGTTGGCTCCCCTCAGCCTCAGACTTGCATATTTGGGGGAATTTTACCATGACCCTTCCTGCACCCTCAGCTTGCGAACATACTGTGGTCTCATCCCCTACAACTAATTTGTTTCTATCAATCTCTACCTCTATTCCAATCCCTAACTTATCCATCTATCTGCTGATCTTCCGTTCTCCCATCCAGTTGGTTCTATTTGTTTGGCAAAGCCTAACATACTATTGTATGTCAGCTACCTAAGCTACTTAGAAACAATGAGACATTGTAAAAGCCATAAACAGTGACAGCACAGGCCTTTAATTCCAGAGTTGCAGGCTGAAGATCACAAGTTCAAGGTCTGCCTGAATTACAGGGGAAGTTTGAGAAATGCATGAATAACTTAGCAAAACTTTGTCTCAAACTTTAAACAATGCGTATAAGTAAATAAAACTCTCTGGAGATCCACCTCAATGCCAGGACATGGCCTGTGTTCAATTCTCAATATTGAAGAAGAAGAGGAGGTGACGGAAAAGACAACGATTCCCAGAATTGTTACATTATATAACACCGTGGATAAAAGGGTCAAACATACTGTGGGCATCTAGCTACACTACTTACATTCTACTGACAAGTTCTTAAAATACAGTTATTACAATTTTTAAATAGTTAGTGCAGAATGTCCTTGAGTTGAGGATAAAGGCATTAGCCCAACCTAGTGAAGGAAGTTATGATAAAATAAGGTCCAGCTTCTGCTGCCTGCATGAAAAAAAAATCAGCTATCAATAGTCATTAGTGATTTAAAATTGAATCACTTGCAAAACAATCAGTAAAAGGGTGATAATTTTTCATGCTCAGGAAAGATGACCCAACTGGGACTTCAAAATTCACAGCAGGAAATAGTGTTGTCAACATGACACCAACATAGTCCATAATTAATCAGATCCCAGCCCCCCTGTCTGCTGGGAAGTCTCCAGCGTCTGCTTCCAGGGCCTTGAACAATAAAGGCTGACCTTGCCTCACTTGCCTAATAATAATCTCTAGCTATGTAAACACTTACCACAACAGTTACAGGTAGGCCTAATGAAATTACGGGAGCACAAATCACAGAAGACCCAAGTGTGCGTCATGAATTCAGGTTCACCCCTCAGGCTGGGATCTGCAAGTGATGTCAAGGCAAACCCCAAGAGTAGACCTTTCAAAGGACTCACAAGGAGGGGGCGTGGTCTGGGGCCCTGATAGGGTCTGGACAGGGGTGGGCCAAGTCTCAGATACCAGTTCTTTGATGTCCTTCACTTGGAAGTCATTTAATCTTCTTAGGGCTACTTCCTCATCTGTCAATTGGATGATAGGAATCGGAACTTCTTTGCATAGCAGACATAAGTGCAAAAAAGAAAATACTCTCCTTTGTTTATTGGAAAATTATTATTAATTGTCATCTATATTCCAGAAATCTAAGGTTTAAAATAATACGCAGCCTCTGAAAGGAAATGGTGTCTATTTTACCATATTTGATTTATCATTACCCGTAATAACTAGCAGTCCTATGGCCATGAGAAATCTACTGTTGATAATTTTATAGGGAGCAGGTTTACTGTGGAGAACTGCAGGGAAGTATGACATTGGAAGAGGCAGGAAGCTATCAGTACCTCTCCCAGATCCCCAGGAGACAGCTTTGTGGGCTTCAGCAAAGAGAAAATAAATTAAGGAACCCTTTCTCGGAGTTCGCATGAACAGAAGTATCAAGGATAGAGAGACTGAAAGCAAACCGAGGGCTTCACACATGCCAGCCCTTTGCTGGGGAATATTACATCATATCATTTATTCCCTGAGGAATTCTATTGAATTGGTTATCCTCACTGACTAAGCAAGGTAATTGAGATTTCAAAAGGTTAGATCAAAAGAATATAAAGAAGTGGGAAAGACTTCTAAATATCCACTAATACACGGTAGGGAATTTGCAAGCATACAAGACTCCCAAATTATAATGGCAAAATCTAAAAGGTCTGCCACTCACAATAAGAATTCCTTGTATATATAAAGACTTGGAGCCTAGGCCAAGTAAGAACATCCCTATTAAGAAAAGAAGACAGGCTGGAAATGTAGCTCAGTTGGGACAATGCTTGTCTAGCACACACAAAGTCCTAAGCTCAGTCTCCAGTATCCAGCATCCTGAGTGTGGTGGTGCAAGTTCACTATCCCAGCATTAGGGGGGTGAAGGTAGGAGGGTCAGAAGTTCTTGGTCATTGTCAGCTACATGAAAGTTTGAGACCAGATACAGGAGATCTTACCTCCAAAAGACAAAGAAGAGAAGGGGAAGAGAGGGGAGGGTAGAAGAAAGAAAGACATAGACAGCACCGGTCAGGCTCCTTGAAGGACCCAGTGTATGGGATAGGCTTTTAACTCCAGGGTACCATCTTCCTGTTCCCCCATCCAGCAACTAAAATCATTAGTGGCAATGTTCTGGAAAATGCTGTTCCCTCTGTCACTTAGCAGAGTACTGTGATGACAATTGTCATCTGCTTTTAATAAAACCTGATCCTACATTTTAATGCAAATGCAAGACAAGTACCCCGAATGCCATGCTGGAGGAACACTCTGTCTCTGATTAATCCTTAATGTGGCTCTTCAGTGCATGTACTCTTCTCCTTAAGTATAAACCCCATTTGTGAAGGAAGATTTGTTCCAGTTGATTGCTTGGCTACAAAATTCATTGCTG
The DNA here is from genome assembly GCA_001685075.1 of Bramus lutescens. Classification (NCBI taxonomy): domain Eukaryota; kingdom Metazoa; phylum Chordata; class Mammalia; order Rodentia; family Cricetidae; genus Bramus; species Bramus lutescens. The sequence continues at coordinate 278,795 of LOEQ01001350.1, forward strand.
ATCCCCCAACTCACACCCCTTCCCCTTGTTACTTAAAAGAACCAAGCTCAGACCTCTGATTGTGAAGCATATTTTGAGGTAGAGAATCTCATGTCCGACCAGTGGATACATTTCCTGGGTTACCCATGCCCTCTTAAAACCTACCCAGATCGGGGCTGTACTTCAAAAGACCTGTTACCAGGAAAGACCAGTAGCAAAACGTAGAGTTCCTGGATGAAGTCCCAGCATGGGCACTGGTTACAAGGCACACAGCTCTCTGTCCTCCATTGCTCATGTATTGTCAGAATTGTGTGAAGCCAAATGAAACATTTCTGCAAAGTGCCTATCCATCATCTACTGAGCCTCTGCAAATTTTCCCTAAAATTATCGTTTTCTTTTGGGAATGGGATGAGACACCTTGTAAGCTTTCCTACACAGCTGACATCTGTCTCTGTGTTCCTTTAACCTGGAGTATCCCCAGTGAAGGCTGAGCATGTTTTGGTGTCAGGAAACCTATTATACTTTTACCAGCCTCCTCTCATTCTGATTCCCACACAAAGGACAGCAGCATGCTATTGGGAAGTTGGTATAGGTCCAGAGCCTGGGCCATTCCAATTGGACACTGTGTTCCCTCTGAGGTATTGCTTTGGGAGCCCCTATAACCTTCCATCCTTCTTGCTCACCAGTCCTTTCTATGTCACCTACATGGCACTGAGAGTGCTGTTGGGTGCTGTTGTCAAGGAGAGTCTCATGGAAGTGACATGACTCCTGCGTAGGCAAAATGAGTCCCGAAGAAATTTAGGTACGGGGTTGATGAGTCCCTGCAAGTCCCCTGATTGTTTTCTGAAATAGAGAACCACGGTCAATAGACAGCAGCCACATCAAAGGAATCTGTGTGAAACAGGACACAGGGATGTTCCATTTACATGAATTTCAAAAACAGTGTAAGCATCACAGCACTGGGACCGCCCATGGGAAAGGAGGACCGAGGAAAGGGTGGGAGAAGCTACGAAGATGGAGATGTGCTATGTCTTGTTGGAGTTTTAGATACACGACCCAGCCATCCAAAGCTATGCAATTGCACTGCACTGGAGTTTTAGATACACGATCCAGCCATCCAAAGCTATGCAACTGCACTGCACTGTGAGTTTTAACCTCAGTTAGAAAAATGCAAAGGTGAGAATGGTGGAGTGAAGCTCACAGCAGCTGACGTGGGGTGGGGCAGAGATCCATCAAAACTGTGACCCAGGAGGCTCCTGGCTGAAAAGGCCAGATCTTGAGTGTGTTCATGATCTGTCCCTTGAATAGCTGTGGTCTGGGCTTTGAGATCTCGAGGAGTTCATGCTACTCCATCAGCACCCCGCCCCACGTAACCTTGCATCTCCCAACAAGTGCAAATCCTTAGCCTGCACAGAGAGGCTCCAGCTCAGATTACCTACCAATGCTCTAATTCCTCATCTGGTAATTGATTGCTAATATATCCACGGGAGGGATTCCCTTGAAATCAACAGTGGGGATGAGGCAAGGGAAGCTGCCTGCAATTCCTGCAAACCCCTAAATGAGAAAGTTATGGCCTTAACTCAGCCTTTATGAGTTTTCTGGTCACTGTGATAATGTGATGCTGATGTCAGCCCCAGTCCTCCATCTTGTTTTGAGTAAACAAAAGATCCTGTAGAGGCCTGAGTCCTAGTCAGTGCTAGTGATATGTGCATGATTGTGACCACATATTTAGAAGTCACATGCTGCCATTAGGTGGCTTCTTCAATTGATCCTGTTCTAGCTTGCTTTCTATTGCTGTGATGAACCAGGACTAAAAGCCATTTGGTGATAAGCAGGTTTATTTGGCTTTCAAGTCACAGGCCATCATCAAGGGAAGCCAAGGCAGGAACACAAAGCAGGAACATGGAAACAGGAACTGAAGCAGAGACCATGAAAGGACACCACTTATTGGCTTGCTTTTCATGGCTCAGTTTGCTTTTTCATACAATCTAGGACCAACTTCCCAGGATGGCCTGGGTTCCCCTGCATCAATCATTAATCAAGAAAATATCCCCACTGACAGAAACAGTTTCTCAACTGAGTTTCCCTCTTCCCAGATGACCATAGCATGTGTCAAATTGACAAAAACCAACCAACATGCTTGCCTTAGATTTTGAGACAGGATCTCTATGGAACCTGGAGCTCACCCAGTGACTTGATTAGACTGCAAGTCCTAGGGATTCACCTGCCTCTGCCTCAGTGCTAGGATCACAAGCCCAGTTTGTAAAATAGGCTCTGGGGGATCAAACTCAGGTTCTAATGCTTTTGTGGCAAATGCTTCCTCAAACTACACATCCACACACAGAAGGAGTCCAGGTAGTTGGACCTGACAGGGGCTGGCGACAGAATGAGGGAAAAGACCAACACACTGGCCAAGAAGGTGGTCTGGAATGTATGCTTGAAAGTTCACAGCACTTAGAAGCTCGGTGTGTTTATTATATAGAGCTGAACATGAGGCTGAATTGTTATATACAGACAGGGTTAAGGGGACAGGTTTAGCTAATCTCAGTGGGAGTAGTCTCTGTAGGGGAGCAATCTTCAGGCCATGAGTACGGGGAGGGGGGAGCGTGGAGAGAAGGCTACGGTGGACATTTTCTGCACACACTGTCAACACTCACACTCAGGCTCCTGAGCAAGAATTTTCTGTAGTAGAACTTTCCTTTCGGTCCAACCAGCTCATATACAATGACATGGGGACTTATTAATTATGAAAACATGGCCTTAGCTTGTCCTCAACCAGCTCTTATAACTTAAATAACCTGTTTCTATTCATCTATGTTCTGCCATATGGCTCATGGCTCATTGCCCCGTCCCATTCTGTATATCCAACCGTCTCACTCTGTGTCGGCTGGCATCTCCCACATGCCTAGATTCCTCCTCCTCTTCTTTCACCAGAAATCCCAGCTATTCTCTTCCTTCCTTGCTGTTGGCCATTGAGCTCTTTTTTAAACCAGTGAGAAGATGCCTTGGCAAAGACACAGCTTCAGAACATAAACAAATATTCTGCAACACTGCCATGTCCCTGAGCCTAGGACTCTCGTGTCCGTGAACTTCACTCACTCTGGTTTCCTCTGATTGCCACACTAAGCCATTCTCTCCCAGCTGCATTCCACGTACTTGATTCATTCCCATGGCAGTTCAATATATTTTGCTAACTCTGAGTGGTAAGGGTACCAATTCTTGGAATTACCAAGATATATTAACTCCTATTTGACCTTCATACTTTTGCACTTACTGGACTCTTTGCCTGGGTTTCATTTCTTGTTTTTTGAGCCATTTGTTAATTCTTTCCAAAACCGGACCATCTCTACATTCACAAGTGTAGTTGATTAAGCTGACCCTGTTTCTACCACACAAAGCAGGCAGCATTGGGCACCCATCCATCTAACCCTCTCACTTGTCAACAGCCGCTTCACACCAGGAAACACAGATCCTTCATTCCTTTATCCTCAGAGTACAAAGTTACTCAGTAAACATTTGCTGTGGATAAGAAACATACACGAAACCTCAAGTTAATAGAACAATGCTTTGCACGGGCCTTCCCCTTTTAGGTCTGGGACTCCTTACTGCAGAGACTCTGGGCTTGAAATAATGAACAAACTTCCCATCATAACTCTTTTGTGAACAAGGCCAAACAATGATCTTGACTCTAGGGCCCTCTTCATCCCCAGACTTTGGAGCAGGGAACTTATCCCCACAACTGGAAGCAGTGAACTGAGGAAGTTGATAATGCCCCCATGTTTGAATGAGCTTTTCACCCCCTCTAAATTGCGTTTGTTGTAATTTTTCTACTTTCTTCTTCCTCTTCTTTTTATTTTAATTTTGAACCTCCTCCCAAACAGGAGACATCAAAGGGAGCAGTAAATAAGACTCACGGAGCTTTTTTAACCAGGGAGCCTCTATGCCCTTGCAGGGGCATTCAAGCAACAGACTAGGCTAACCTGGAGGGCCAGCAGCCCCACCTCCAGAGCCCAGGCAGCTCTGCCAAGGATCCCAGAAAGGCCTGTAGGCAGGGTTGCCATGGTGACAGAGCTGTCACAAGTCCAGGGTCTTGCTGGGTAAGCACAAATGGATGGCATGCTGGATCCCTCTTTTCATTTGAAAATTACCACTAATTTGCAATTAGTTGGAGGAAAATTAGAGATAGAGGAAAGGGAATTGCTCCTTTCAGCAAACAAGCACAACCATGGAAAATTGACTTTTCTCCTGAGTCATGATGGAGAGGAAAGAACAGTTGCTACTGAAAAGAGCACAGGCTTCAGGCTTTGAAGGCACTGGGTCCTGCTCTTCTCCGGTGTCCTGACTGTGTGACCTTGGGAAAGTCTCCAGAGCACCCCAGATTTATTTTTCTCCAACTGTGAAACACATAGAAAAGCACTTCCCTGCTTGATTGGTGGGAAGTTCGAGAATACAAAAGAAGCAGAGTCCTAAGCACCTAGGTCATGGGACCTAGTACCTTCATGAGTGGAGGCTTGCATTCATTCTCTGTCTGTTCTCTCTCTCTTTCTTACCATGTCTTTTGCTTAACTAATTCATTCATTCTATTTAATATTTATTTAACTCCTCTCTGTCTAAATATCTTTTAGAATCTACAGCTTGTCATATCACAGGCTTATGAGTGGCTTCCAATGAGAACTATGTCTGCCTTCAGCCTCACAGGTCCCTCTGACACACTGTCTTCCATAGGACTATCCCCATCATCATCACCTTCTCTGCAATCTGCCGACTGGGGTCAAGATTCTTTCTTGCTCCTTTGAAGATCTGCGGTTCCTAACGCTAAAATACAGAGTGATATCTAAAGTGGGGGCTGTGGAAAGAGTAGAACCAGAGCTTAGCAAAAGCAAGAGTCCCTGAACTCTGAGATCTTCTAACAGTTTAGTTTAGAGGTTCCACTTCCAAGATCCTCCAGTAGGGTGGATACCTCGAGATTGCTTGTAGAAAACATATTGGAAGAGCAAGCACTGAGTACCTTCAGTTTTCCCAGGAAACCACTCATTCTGCCAGGAGCGCTCTTTCCTCCTTGCCCTTAGAATTCACTCATCCTTGCTCCCTCGAGGCTGCACTTCCAGAGTATGACACGGTGAGTCCCGTATATACTTTCTCGTTCTGTGTACCCGCTCCATCCCAGATCAAAAGGGGAGCCAAGAATCAATGCAGAGGACAGAGGTAAGAGCGATTTTCAGTCCAGTCATTTATTCCTTCATCCTCTCCAACATCTGAGTCCTGCCTCTCATTATCTATCTGGCCTCAAACAACTTACTACTAGGAGCTTCAGTTTATTCCTTTGCAAAAGAAGGAAAAGAAAGTGAGCAATTAGGACTTGATATTTCCATGGATAAGTTCCTGCTGCTTCAATCTGAATTGCAAGGCCAGGAGTAAACGCAGTGCTCTTTGTAGGAAGCAGGACACAAATTGTGAAACGTGGCAGGACCTTGACAGTGATGAGAGTAGAAAAGTAAAGCCCTTAGGTTTTCACAAGATGGAGAAGAAGCCAGAAGTGAACCAGGACCACCTCCCCACACAATGGCATTGGCACCCCAAAGAGAATTGGCATTTCCAGCTCGCCTTCCATTCAGGGACGATGTAGACAAGTGAAGAGTTGTTCACCCTCATTGGAAGTCACAGAGAACGATGAGTTCCATTACCTAGCATCTTGGCCAGGAATCCTCTAGGCTTCAACCCCAGATTCCCAATAGACTTTCCACTGAGAGAGCAGAGCACTTGGAAAAGAGATGGTTACTTAGGATGCAAAGTTGACTGGTTAATTAAGTCCCTCACCAATACTGGGCCGGGCTTGTAACCTAATGCTGTATACCTTTTCTGTGGTGTACAATACATGAGCAGGGCAGGGAAGGAAGAAGGCAGATGGGTCAAGATGAGCATATTCATACAACAGTTCTGCTGTGAGGTCACTGGGGAATTGATCTCAGCCCTCTGAGTTCCATTTGCCTCTTTGTCCAAAAATATTTAAGGGATATATCTGGAGTAGCCACACGCAGCCTTCTGCCTCCAACATCCTTGATGATGGATATGGACCATCGTCTGTGCCACTGACCTGAATGATGCTTTATCTTCATAACCCCAAGGACATCACACATTTTTCAAACATTAGTTCTAACACACACAGGGACTTACATTACATTATTTCATGTCACCCTTAAGAAAATTGACAGAGTTTTCTCATTAATCACTGAATTGACAGACACCATAACTGAAGCTCAGGATTAAATAATTTGCCAATGGTTGTAGCCCTTCTACAATGCCCAAGCCAAAATGGGAATCTACTCCCCACCCAGAGCCATCCTTCCTAACCCAATTCCACACTACCTTCTCTATCCTGGACCACTGAATGCTTCTGAGAACTCCTAAGTTGTTTTGGAGCTATACTCTCCTGTCATTATTTAATAGCATCACAGAATATAGGCATGACCAGTCCTAGGTTAGATCCAGCATCCTTTTTAATAATGATCACGGAGCAGAGGGCATGCAGAGGCATAGTTTATACCAGTCACACTAAAATGTGAGCAATCTTTGATTAGCACTGGTCTTCCCTACTGTTGATTCTGATTAATAATTAGGTAGCCACCGGAACACTTTCATCACTGCCCTATTCTCAGCAGCAGCTAATGTTGGCCCCCTTGCCTAGTGTGGCCTTCCAAAGTCAAACAGTCATTGATCATAAGTACTGGACCTAGGCCAGGGCTCCTGGTGCAGGCTAATAGTCTTATCTACTTGGGAGGCTAAGTTTAAAAAAAAAATGATCCTAAATTGAATGCCTACATAGGTGAAAATGAATTCAAGACCAGTCTCGGGAAATCTATGAGGCCCTATTTCAAAAGTTAAAATTTAAAAAAAAAATGTTTTTCGAGTGAATAGAGGGTTTGAGGATGGAGCTTAGCGGCGAGCACTTGCTGCCACACAGAAGGACACAAAGCAAAGCAGGGTAAACCATGTCTCCTTACTTGTGGCTCATGAACAAACATTTCTGAGTGTCACATATCAGCTCAGTCTTCAAACAGAGTCTCAAGCTTTGCTGAACAGCACGAGTCAAGATTAAGACAGGCCTTCAACTGCGTACTTGTTTGCCGTTTCATTCGACAAAAAGACGCCCCTTAAATGCTTGTGGAAACCATGATACCGAGGCAAGCTGCAGAATCTGCGAGTAGAATCAAGGAGATCCCTTGGTGTCCCCACTGCTTTACTGGCTCGACATCCCAGATATGAAGTCCTCAGGCCTTCACATCAGTGCTCGGTTTGTCTTTGTTGAATGAATCTCTAGATATAACTGTTGTTTCTCAAGGTGATACTTTATGATGTCACTCTGATCCTAGCTCTTCAAAGACCACAGACATGTTTTAAAATTTCTCCATACCTAGTCTACCTTTCAGTAAAATGCATTGAATAATAATATCCATCCATTGTTTTGGGAACAAATATCTTGAGATATAATCCATATATTATATAATTCATACATTTAAGCTAGATAGCTCGGAGACGTTTTGTGCATTCACGGCATATAGTCCTTTGTACTTCTATCATCAAAATCAATTTTAGAATATTTGTTACCTCTCTGTCCTAATGTCACTTCTGTCACCATGATGACATTTCCTAGCAAAAAGGAACATCTGGGAGAGAGCACTCTATGCTAGAGCACCATTCTCATTTACAGTCTACCACACGGAGAAGTCAAAGCAAGAGCGTCAAACAGCAGGTCACATCTCCTTCCCAGGCAAGAGCAGAAAGATAGGATAAATAGACAGTCACGCGCTTGTTTGCTTGCTTGTGCCTAGCTTGATGTCTCCACTCTTTTCTTACGCAGCTCAGGAACCCCTCCTAGGGAATGATGCCTCCCACAGTGGGCTCGGTTTTCCTCCATCAATTAACCCCTTTCACAGGTGACTCACAGGCCAACCTAATGTAGACAATCTCTCACTGCGACTCTTCCCAGGTGATTCTAGGTTGTGTCAACATGGCGATCAAAGTTAATCATCATACCCGCCAAACCTACATAATCTTAATTATCATGTCCTCAGCCCCTCCTCCACCAGTAACCAATATAGATAACCACTAATCCATATTTTATCTCTATATATTTGATGAATCTGGACTATCACTATTTACAAGGGAAACATCTGACATGGCTCAGAATTTTAGAGGTCTCTGTCAACCATTCGTTGACTTCATTGATTTGGGGCCCACAGTGACGTGACCTTGCATGGAAGAGCAAAACTGCTCTCTGTGGCTGGAAACAAAAGAGAAAGAAACTGGAACCTGATCATTTCCTTCGATGGCCTTTTCACTGGTCTGAAGTCCTCCTGTTAAACTCCACCTCTTAAGGTGTCCAAAAGTTCTCTCTAGATGTCCCTGGGGGGCAAGCTTCTCTCACCACATTATGGGATGCTTTAGAGGACGCTTCAGGGGATGCTTGGGACCTAGCCTGCAGCATGGACTTTCATATTTTATAGATAGGAGACGCAGTTGTTTTTATGTTCCTGTTCTTGCCTTCCATAGCACACTGGCTCCTAGGCACAGTCACATGGCTGAGCTCTATCCAATCAAACTGGATGAAAGGTATACTTCCTACTCCTTATTTCTTCCCCACCCCAAGATGCTCTGTGCTTCATTGTATTTGTATGCTGGCTGAATATATAATATAATATGCAGGTCTCAGAAAGCTAGAGCATCATGGAGCACACATGGAGGTAGGTCCCTGGGCAGATGCCCAGGAGACATAGTCCTCCACATAATCTTCTGGGAAACACATTTCTTTTCTTTCCTGTGGTGGGCATCACTTTCCCTTTCAATACAAGGAAAGAGTGTGACTTGATGACACGCATGATTACTCCACGCCTCCCATTCAGAGATGCTCTGTCCCTTTAAGAAGGGAAGGAGCAGAAAGGTGCTGAGGGCTCCTCTTAGGCTCTTGCAGGCACTGTAGGAGGCTATGTGATGCCTCTGGTAGAAATCAACAGAAAGGTTCAGGACCCAGGAATGGCACCTGTCACCCTTCCCCGGGCTCCCTGGTGTTACAGGGGAGCATTGGTAAAATGCATTTTCACCTCCAACAGGCATGAACCACTTACCTCTCTCTCCAAAAAAGATACTCAACTCAGCTGACAGAGAACTCCCCTCTATCTGAAGTCCCCTGTGGCCCAACACCCTGGAGGCATAACACTAAGAGATTTTGTCTTCCTTCCTTTTGGCCTGGACACTCCTACTGGACAGAGACATTTTATTTTCCAAGTTGGTTTTACTATGCTGCAGTCCCTGAAGACCTATAGAAGCAACAGGAAAAAAAAAATCTACAGCTGCCTGCTAGGGCCATGGAGACCATTTCTGCTGCCAGAGTCCTGAACAAGGGACATGCCTGGCTTCCTAAAATCCTCCTGATTATTTGTTGGTGCTGTTACTTCTAGCCCCACTCTTGCTTCCTTGTCTCCTTCCCATGAATATCTGTCTTTAGCACTCACTTTTCCGGAGGCATTTGTCTGCTGGGAAAATAGTCGCCGACAGCAAAGGTCACCGCGACCAGGTCTGGCTCACTGCATACAAATGTGCCTTTTAGCAGTGGACCCTGCAAAGACGGCCGCCCCCAAGTCTTATTATTGATAAATCCTTGAGGAGACTCTAATGTATCTTCATTTCAGGGAAAACAACTGCCTTCAAGGTTGTAGCGAGAAAATAAAGCAGGCGGCTCAGTGATGGATTCGAGAAGTCGGCGTTTTCCCAAAGATTAAAAGATAATAACACTTCTATTAGGATCACTCGGCCACGCTGTATTGCTCTCATCAGGGAAGCCACTGCAGGTCTCATGTGAACAGAGCGCATCCTGGAACTAATCACGAGGGTTTTATTATGGTTCATAGGGCGTTTCATTCAAGCCACATCATTGGCAATATTTATGATCCTGCTCCCTGGCCATCGTTAAGAGCAAGTGAGGCTGGTGGAGCTGAGCCTGCTGGGATAGAACATGGAGTCATCCTTTAAAGGCAAGTCTTATCCAAACTGGGCACACAAAACCTGCCATGGTTTGATTTACAACTTAATTCGAAGAACAGGCCCCATGCTGGAATGGGAGGATTGGGACAATGGAAATCCCACAGTCGCATCCAGCCTCTCTTTCCAAGCAGAGGTACCACCTCCCACAAGCTCCTCCCCTCAGTTTCCAGACCTGCAGAATAGGAGCAATGGAACCTACCCCCAAAGGGAGGAGGACAACAAAATACAACAATGGTACACACTAAGCCAGGCTTGAATGGTCTCTCAGAAATAACCGCTGCTCTTCTCAATGAAAACATCCCTGACCAAGCTGAACAAATCACCAAAGGAAAACGGGCTGAGTAAAATCTCAAGCTAATGATGGGTATGAGTGGGTTTTATGTCTAGTGGAAACCTGGGCCATAGCTCTCCTGCTGGATTCGCTTGTGGGCCATAGCATGTAAGCCAGCCTAATAAAATCACCTTTGTAGTATATGTCTGCTCCACTGGTTCAGTCCAAGAAAATGAATGTACATTGAATATTGACATTTTTAAATGTGTTTAGGCTAGTTCCATTCCCCCATATATGGTCATCGTAGAAATGCCCTAGGCTCACTTGAAAGGGGGTACTCAGCCGGTGTTAGGTGCGGTGTTGTAGGTGTGGTGGGTGTAGGCAGCTTGTAGAACTGCTTGAGTTCCCTTTAACAAGGCTGAGCTAAAGCTAGGGGCTCTGTCAATAACTGTTTGTAGAGCTATTGGATTTGTGCCTTACATGTTAGTGGCCAGACCACTGGGAACGCAGCCATGCTATGCTATAGATTTTAATCCTCCTGGGCTTTGGTTCGCTGTATGGTTCAGAGCGACACATGCACAATTGGAGGTAGTCCTAGGAGTTAAGCTATAACTTCATTGGATCTTTGCTTGGGATCTCTCTGTGAACTTCCTGGACATTCAAGGCCCTATGTGGGTTCTATTCAGAAAAGCGAAGCTTCAATGTCTCTCTTCTATTTCATACTTGCTACTGAGTGTATCTTGAGAGAAGAGCGGGGAGAGGGAAGGTAGAGTGGAGAGGCAGGGGTAGGGGGTAGATGATAACAGAAAGCAAAGTGTTCTGTCCCCACAACCTTGGGACCATAGACAGTCAGAAAGCAAGCTACCCAGCCTTGGGGTTTAGGTTCCTTCCTGCTAGCCTGATCCACGGCATCCATCCCTGCCATGGACACCATGAGTTTTCTGAGAACAGAGATGGAAGGAAATAGTAAAAATAAACACCCCTTGCAGTTTCCTCCATTCCCTCCGATAAGAACTTTGATTCTTCTTTCCTGGACTAGTGTGTTAGTTATCTCAGGCTTCCCTATCAAAACGTCCCAGACTGAATGTCCTAAATAATAGGTACTCATAGCCATGGAGGCTACATACCAATGACAAAAGTATCCTTGTGTTTGCTTTCTGATGGGGCCTCACTCCTAATGAGTATCTATTCATTTTGTCCTTGTAGTTTTTCTTCTCCATCATTCAAGGGATGGGGGAGGAGGGAACCAGTGCTTTTCGGGTGTCTTCTCAGAAGGGCACTATTGTATTAAAGCCCCATTTTAAAGACTCTAGTAAGTTTAATTAATTCCAAAAAGGCAGCATTTGCCAAACACAGCCACACACCGAAGATTTGGGCCTTTAGGTTTTGCATAGGAAATGTCCTCTTTCAGGCTCATGTGTTGGAGGCTTATTCTTCCCGCTGATGGCACTATTTGGGGAGGTGTTAAGAATTTTTGGAGCTTGAGACTAGGGTGGGAAAAGTAGATAAGAGAGGTTGAATCTTTGAGGGACGTATCTTGACCAAGGCTCTTGATCTGTCTCCTGATGTTAGAAGCTCCCTATGTCACATCCTTCTCCTGCCATGATGGCTAGCCTGGATTCAGGCTGAAAGCCAACAAGTCCAGAACCATCCACAGAAACCTGTAGAAGCACGGCCCCAAATAGGCCTTTGTGTCTTTAAACTGTTTCTAATAGGAAATTGGTGAAGATACACACATGTTGTAACACAGTGGTCTCACCATATAACTACTTTGTGGGGAGGAAAAAGCAAAGAAGCATTGTATAAAGACTAGAAATAGAAGTCTTCTCATGGAACTCTTTCTGTCTATACCAATTGCATTCTTTTGACTTGAGATGGCTTAGAAAACTAGTCCAGGAGATACTGGGGAGGGGGAACAAAAACAACAACAACAAAAGACAAATAAATAAAAAGAACGTCAGTGGAACCCCCCAAAAATGTATTGCTGGTTGAGTGGAACTTAAATTCTAGTGTTTTTCCAAACTCCTCTCTTCATTTACAATTTCAGTGGGAAATCTCTTCAGTATTATTGAAAAATTAAATACAAAGTGTTCATGAAACTTGGCCATGCTATAAATGCAAAGTCATTAATAAGACTATCAACTTCATTTTTAATATTTTTTTAAGAAAATGACAAAACTACTACCAACACGAGAATAAACTAACTTAGGAATACACAAAATGCTACTCAGGAAAATAATCAATACACTCAAAAATGCAGGCTAACTACGCAGCAGCCACACTTAGTCCAAAAGGTCTGTGGACATCTGCAGAAAGGAATACATCAAATTTCGTGCCTTTGGGTATGAAGTTCTATAAAGAGCAAAATTTGTGCTAATCAGTTGGAAGCTAGAGTAAGTGCCCTTGAGTGGAAGTCGGTCCTGGGAGGACACTAGGTGACCCGTGCACATCTCTTCTAGGTCCTTTAGCCCCCACTTGCACAGCATCACCACTGTGTGTAACTGAGATGCAAAGTTTGACAACAATAGGGGGAACAGCGTCTCTCCTGTCCTGTTTCCATCTAGCAATGTAGTACTGAAGAGGTGTGGACATGTGTCCTTGTGTGGGCTTGCCATGCTGGCCATTCTCTCCACTCAGGGACATCATAGATTTCACCAATCCTGATGTGCTGCAAGCAACATTGGTGGATGATGAGCTGCAGTCCCCCAAATCCTTTCTTAAAGTGGGCGTGGCAGAGGAGGAAACACATAGACATTTCTCACTGGCCTGCCCAGCGCCATTAGGCCCGTCACAGTTAGCAGATGGCTTGGAGCTTGCATATTGTCATTGAGTTGTGCTACCACCAGCAGGCTGGCCAGCTAGGAAGGTTAGGTCAATTGCTGCTCTTGAAGTAGATGGATTCCTCATAGAGACACAGCCATCAGACTGAAGCCCATTTAGTGATGCATGGGTGGACTG
>LOEQ01001351.1:0-14785 GCA_001685075.1 Bramus lutescens
TGGTCCTCATTCACTGCACAGCTGTGAGAGGATGTAGAGGCAGTGGTCCTCATTGACTGCACAGCTGTGAGGGATGCAGAGGCAGTGGTCCTCTCCTGCTGCACAGCTGTGATCTGGTGCAGAGGCAATGGGGATCCCTGTGTCACCAGTAATTGCCTTACTATTACAGAATTGCCACAGGACATTTTCCCTTAAGGCCACAAAATGCAAGGGAAAGAAATTAAAACTAAACTCTTATTCTTGAAATGTAATAAGTGGGGGTAGGGTGTTTAATGGCATAGTAAGGATGGGTTTGCCCCAGGGAGTCTTGGTTTCTCTTCAGCAGCCCAAGTTACTTCATTATTGGCCTTTTAAGCAATGAACCTTCACAATCCAAACTTCACTCATAAAGCAAGAAGTATCAGGAGAATTACCGTCATTTAGCATTTATAAACTACCTACTGGCAGAAAGTTTTGATATACTCCAAAAGAAAACAATTATCCTTTATGAATCTTTCTTTTGGATGACATTTCACATCCCATTTTTATTTAGCATCCTTCAGGATGCCTTGGGTGCATGCCCCAAGTCTGCCTTTGGAATATCCCCTGTACCCAGGACTTAACACTCCATTTCCTTGGGAACCCAGTGGCTGGATGCCCCTGGCAGGCATGCCCCAGAAGACTTCCACTCTTTGAAACTGTTTCCAAATTTTATTCTAATTTGAACTGAGCAGCTGGGGCCATTAGTTCCTGTGGAGGTACAGCTTGCTGCCCCTCTGAGTCCTGGCAGACAGGGAGAATTCGGTTTTGCAACATTTCTTCTGGGGACCAGGTGGCAAAGCCTGAGCAGGTCTTCAGGGACTCCCAGTCCCCATCCAGACTGAGCAAGACGCTTACCCTGGGAAAAAAGGAGAGGCCGGAGCTGCAGAGCGTTGACATACAGTGTTATCTGTGCTTTCCCCCTCATTACCCCTGCTTCCATTATTTGACACCATCCACTTAGGCTAAATCTGACTTAGCTCTGAAATGATGGAAGGATGGGCAAAGAGGATCAGCAAGGAAACAGAGCTCAAAATAGCACTAAAGAGTCCAAGAACTCTGGCTTCTTCTCAACTCTAGAGAAAGCAGGGGCTCATGGGAAGGAATGGTTACAAATGCCTTCATGGCTTGGCAGAGTGGCAGGATAGGCAAGACAGAGATGAAGGGTGATGAACTGGTCACCTGGAGGGTCCTTGCGGCAGAAGATGTCCGTCTACAGAGAGTCAGGATAATGCCTATTAGAAATTTTATTTCTAATATTATTAGAATATTAGTGTATTCTAATTAATTATTTATTATTCTAATTAAATATTATTGTGTCCATTTTCCAGAGCTGCGTAACAAACATCCCTAATTAGTTGTTTGATACAACAATAATGTGTTTCTCAGGAATCTGTGGTTCTTTCAGGGCTTCTTCAAATCATGGCTAGACCCCCCTCAATACATCTGTGATCTGCTGGGTCTTGGTCTGGCACGGGCTGATCTAGGATGCCTATGAGTAGAACGATTTAGCTGTATTCTATGTGGTTTCTTATCCTCTAGAGGGCTAGCCAGGGTTGTTTTCACATTGGTGATAGGATTCTGAGCAAAGATTCAGAAAAAGGTAGAAAATTTTGATATTAATTTATTGCTGTGTCCCTAGCCAGTCTGTCCCAGCACAGTGAGCAGTTATACTATCTTCCATTTGAGTAAATCTGACCAAGTTTCTTCATGCCTCAGGTTCCAACTTCCTCCCCTGTCAAATGAGGATAGAACCAGTACCAGCCTCATAGTCATGAGGAACGAACGGATGTGAAGTGCTAAGAATGACTCATGGTAAACGCTCTTTCAGTTTGTGCTGGGTGTTACTAAAGCTAAGGTCTCCAGGGAATAGCCACCCTGAAAGGAATTTTCTTTCCCTGGTAGCTGAGGAATTGAAAGCTCCCCTTCATGGAGCACCACCCATGAGATTAATCATTTGAAAGTTCAGCCAATTGATTGATGATTACATTAGGAATTAAGAGACGATGAAGACAGATACTTAATAAATTTTTACTTCTTACATAGCACTTCTGCATCAAGGAATCTCACCATCAATACCCATCATCACCTTCTTTTGGAGTTAACGGACACAGTTGGAGATATGCTAACCGCTGTCCCTATGCCCACACTTGGATACAGTGGCAGGAGCTACCTATAGCAGGAAGCAGGCATGCTCTATGACCCACTGCGTCTACCCTGAATGGAGATGCTGTCATCTTTAGAAGGAACTTGCTTGTCAAGTGTATGATGACCTTTTGCTTAACTGATGAGTTATATGTTCTGCCTTGGCAGCTTTTCCTGCTCCTTGGAAGGTTCAACTTTTCCCAGGATTCTAGAATTTTTTTGCATCCTGAGGTAAGGGGACAGTATCAGAAGTCCCAGATCCAAGACCAAGGACTCAAAATTGAGTCATTTTGTACCCATTTTCTCTCCCAGAGGGAATTGCTTTTCTCTAGCTTAGCCTGGAAAGTCAAGAGCATTGGCAAGAGGAAGCAGAAATCCAAGGCGGGTAAGAGGGCAGTGAGGGGAAGCCGGGTTGTTCCTGATGAGTTCAGATTACTTGGCTGGGAGTAAAGATAGCCAGGCACAGGAACACATGGATAAAGCAGCTGCCCACTGCCAGGGGTTGCAGAAGGACAGCAAGGGAGTAGGACCAGGGCTAGAGGGATGGTGAAAGGGAAATATGCTTCAGGTCTTCTAAGCAAGGAGGAAGGCAGAGGCTGCCTTCAAACTACCATCTGGTAAGGGATGTTCACACTCGGATATAATCCTGAAAAGAAAAACTGGTGCTCACTAAGACTAGCATGGGCTAGCATGGGCTAGCATGGGCTAGCATGAACAAGCCTGGTCAAACTCTTATCCCCATCTGATGTGACTGTAAGACTGGTATGAATGAGAAGTGTTTTTGACCTAATGTGTTTGTATTTTGGGCCCAGGGAAACTCTACTATGATATCTTTGTGGCCAAATAGGAAAAACACAGGCTCAAGGGAGGGGGTAGTCATGGTGTCTCACTCCCAAGTCAATGTCAGCATACTGGATAGAGGCCTGGGGAGGACTTTATTGGTGGTCTTGCCTCCTGAACCATTTGCAAATGTCTCATCAGTTGGAGGACCTTGGTGGCCTGTCTGTCACACTTAAATAAGGGGTAGTTGGTATGTTGTTTGACAGGTGGGAATTCTAAAGATCTTAGTTGTCCATCCTCTCATGCTGGCTGTCCTTGCCAGGAATGACATCTCATTTTGGGTCACCATACTCACACTACCACATTGGAGACTAACTCCAACAGAGCTCAGATTTCCAACTGGGATCCAGACTCCTGGGGCTGGTTCTGTTCCTGCTTTGCCACCATTCCGTTGTCACTGCTCCCAGGGGCAAAACCAGGGACCATTCATGAGCAAGGATGTTTCTCGCACTGAGATAGAGGGACCTGCACATTTTCCTTCAGTGTCCTTTATATAGCTGCAAGAGCTTGATAGAGAGGAATGCCAGTAGCCACCAACTGCAGGCTAAGACCACCCATTGCAATGGCAAGTACCCAGAACAGGGTCCTCAGCCATGTGAGCTGAGGCACTGCCTGGGCACCACTCCCAGAGAATTAAGTTTAATTGTTCTGGGGTCAAGTGTAGCATCATATACATAAATAATTGATTTTGCAAACGTATTTATAACCATATATTATCTTGTATTTTCCTATTTCCCCAGACAATTCTAAAGTATAAATCCTTGCCTAAAACTGCTCTTAGACCACTGTTGGTACTCTAAAGCTAGGGTCAGCCCTGCAAACACTTGTGCCTGCCTGTTCCATGCCCACCCTATAGGGCGCATTGAGAAATGAGAGTGGGGAAGGTTGAGTGGCATGAGTTGGCATTATACAAATAGGAAAAGAGTTCTAGCAAACTGTCAGGGCTGATGGTTATGGGCTCAACTGGGCTACACACCCCCAAACCAGACAGGTCGAAGTTCTAACCTCCTGTACTTTAGAATGTGGACTGATTTGGAAATAAGCTCTTGATAGAAGTAATTAAGCTGAGATGAGGTGATTAGGCTGGGTTCTTATTCAGTATAACTTGTGTCCTTATGCAAAGGGGTTCATTTGGATATGATCAGAGATGCAGGCAGAAGGAAGAGGGTTACTCTGAAAGCCAAGGAAAACAGGGCCACCAGAAGCCAGAAGAAGCACGGGAAGGCATTTTTCCTTGAAGGCTTCAGCAGGCGAATGGCTTTGCGGATGCTCGGAGGACTTTGGGCCTCTGGCCTCCTCCAGATCAGTGAGACACATTTCTGTTGTTCTAAGCCATTGTAATGTTTTTACTGCTTGGTTGCAGCAACTGTAGAGAGCATAGCCTGTGCCCTGAAAAGACTCAGAACCTCTGCTATGGAAGCCAAGGAGGAAGCTAGGCGTTAGGGAGGAACAGATTATTCTCATGCTTTTTGACTCCTGGTACCAACCCTAAGGCTAGGAAAAGAGAATGTTGGGGAACTAGCTGTTCCCCTCAGCTTGGTGTTGAGCCTGCCTTGGTGGCCCATGTGATCTGGCAGAGGGCTCCACTTCTAGTGTCTTTGCTTTGCTGACAGTGCATGGGCCTGGGTCCTCTTGGCTCTACCTTTTGTCTCCTTCCTTCCAAAGTTTGCAGATTAGCACTTCAGTGTCTATGAAAAAAGAAAAGAAAAATACCCAACTGGAACTAAATACATCTCTCAGCAGAGAAATAGTTCATTGGCTTGGTAATCCTATGTTCTCTAACTGAAAAGGAATTAAAAAAAATCAATGTACTGGCAAAAAATTGCAAGTAAGGAAAGAGTGACCCCCAGGGAATAGAGTTTGCCAAATGAGTTTGGCAAAATGCGAGCATTTCCTAATTAAAACTCTATAGTTCTCCAAGAGTGTGTGTGTGAATGGTGACCTACTTACAAATGGACTGTAAACTGGAGCCAGGACTAATTTATTCAATCATTTGATAAGTATTTGTTGAGCATGTCCTATGGTCATGATACTACTGTATCAGGCACACAGTGAACCACGCAAAGTCCTTGCTCTCCTGGAGCTTAAATTCTAGAGGAAGATGCGGAGAAATGTTAGACAAATAGACAAGTATATTATGATATGCTAAGTGTTGATAAATGCCTGTTGTGGCTCAGATGTGAATGTCCCCCAAAAGGCTCACGTGTTGAAGTGCTAGATTTCACTGATGGAGGGTCTGGAAAGAGAAGGTGTTGCATCAGACAAAAGGGCTCTGATTTCATCAATTGTCTTGAAGTTGGGGCCTGGTTGGAGGAAGCAGGTGCCTGGGAGCATGCCTTTGAAGGAGATCTTGTCTTCTTTACTCTGCCTCATGCTTCTGCTGTGAGGATCTGCCTCAATAGAGGCCTGCAAGCAATGGCACAAGGAGGTCACGGACTATGACACCTCTGGTCATGTGAGCCAAAACAAATCTTTCCTTGGATAAGTTTTTTTCCCCTCGGGGGGTTTGTTGTGGTGGCAAAAAGTCTGACTAAAAGCATGCCTGTCTGCAGGAAAGAAAGCAGGCTAGGGAACCAGGGAGTGACCGATGGGGTGGAGTTTGTTACAGTCTAATTTAGTGTACTATAAGCTGAGGGACAGCTTCTCTCACAAGGCAAAGAGAAAAGTCTCGATGGAGGAAAAGAACAAGACAGAGAAAGGAAGCACAAGACCCTAAGGGACAAACACAGTGGCACAGTTTAGGACAGTAAAGAGGCCATGGTGGGGTGTGCTGAGGAGCGTGGTGGGAGACAATGCCAAACAGAGAGTAGGGGACAAGGTGTAGCAGAATGGCCTTCTGCATCACTGCGGTGATTTGGATTGTTACTGGGAGTGAAATGGAAAGCCACTGTGCTTTGGAACAGAAAACTGACACAGATCACTTCTGTGGAAATCGATCTCGACATAGGCAACAGGAAGTTAGGAAAGGGGGCTGGAGTGAGTGACGCAGAGTTGTGGCAAGACACTCTTCATGATGGGGTCAGGGGAAGAACAGCCTGAGGCTGGGGCAGAGATGACAAGACTAGAGTTGAATCACCGCTGTGATTCTACTGCTTACAGTTGAGAAGCCAGACAATAGGAACTACCAGTGAGGTTGTGTTGCTAGAGATGAGAGGTGGCAAGATGCCCCAGGCATCTATCTCGAGCATGGAGATTTGTTAGCTACACAGAGACGTGAGTAGGCAGCTGACAACAGAGTCTAGAGTTCAACGGAGACATCTGGACTGGAGACCCCAATGTGGAAGAATGTAGAGGGCACTTAGTATAATAGATGCTGGACTCCTGGGGGTGGCTCCCAGAGCTAGAGAGGAGACTGGAGGGGAGAACCAGGAATGGAGCTGAGAAGGAGTGACTACTGGGGTAAGGCAAGAACTAAAAGGTATGCTATTCTAAAAGCCAAGAAAGCAAGGAGCCGGGAGAGCCCAGCACTTCTGCATCAAGTAAGACGCAGACAGGTCGAGTCTGTGGATTTGATAAAGGTTATTGTTGGAGAATATCTCCTATAGCCAATCAACACCTCTGGTTCTCTAGTGCTCTGAAATCAGCTTTTCTGGCTCATTGGTTTTATCCAGCTTGTGATCGTAAGACCAGTGCTCTACATGGTGATGCATCCTGCTCATCCTTGTCTGTCAGGGGTGAGGGTTGAAGGGTGGGGATGGGATGGACGGCCCTGGCACAGTGGCAGGAGGTCTTAGGTTCTGTGTTGACATTATAAATAGCCATCTGGAGGGGACTTCAGGCATCTAGGATCATAACATGTCTCGTCCATAAGTCATAAGTTGACAGAAAGCCACTAAAAGCTATGTTCAGTCCTATGTCATTCCTCACAGGTACTTTGTGGTGACAATGGTGTCTGATAGTGGTCAGTGGAGGAAGGACTAGCTGGGATTAAGGATGTGTTGCCATGAAGGACTCTTTTAAGGCTTTTACCACAGGACATATTTATATGGGGTTTGTGTTAAAAAATTTAAAAAGTGCACACATTTTTGCTCTGCCTCTAGAGTCCATCTGTTCAGTAGCTATAAGTGAGCCAGTGCTAGTCTGGTGAATGCTGGTAGTGATGAGACTTAGAGCAAAAGAAGTCTGCTCCTCTGTCAACCTTGGAACCCATAGTGAGCTTAGGTATGACACACAGCTGTCCTTGATGCCCCGCCTTGATGCTGCATGAGTGAGTCACTGCAAAGGCCACCCTTTGCTGTTTCCTTTAGCTACTGCAGGGTAGTAGAAGAGTGATCTAGGACAGGACTTAGAACTCCCATGTGAGAGAAGGAATCACAGCCCCAGGAAAGGGGACCGTTTACCAGGAAGCCACACCTCCCAGGTAGCCATTGCGTCAAACTTAGACCTTTGGTAAGTATCGTAGTTCTGTCTCCTTTGCTGTACTAGGTACTACAGCTGAGGCGACTATGGAAGGGTTTATCGGGGGCTTGATTCCAGTGTCAGAGGGTTAGGGTCCATGGCCGTCATGCTGAGGAGCATGGCAGCAGACAGGCAGGCATGGTGATGTAGCAATAGCTGAGAGTTTACATCTTGAGGCAACAATGATGATGCAGAGAAATGGGGGGAGGGAGCGAGCTAAGTGGGAATGGTTAGGCTTTTGACACCTCAAAGCCTACCCCCAGTGACACACCTCCTAATCCCTCCCAAACAGTTCCCTCAACTGGGGGCCAGGCACTCACATATATGAGCCTATGGGGATCGTTCTCGTTCAAACCACCACAGTAAGTTTTGTTGCTTTGTTCTTATCCACCAGCCTTCCTTAGCTGAGTTTGTATGGTAAATGTGAGAGAAAAGAAAGAAAAAAATTTTACATGGAGTATTATCTCAACTCATTCTTAGCCCCAGGAAAGCAATGCTATACAGCTTCCCAGACAGGGAGACCAAAAAGCTGCTACACATCGGCCAGGCATTGCCCTCTGTGGTTGCACTGTCAACAGTCCAGAAGTAAGAATGGTTCCTTCCACCTTCCTCCTGGTGTTGCTTCAACAACTGTAAACAGGCTTAGGGAATGGGCGGGACTCAGGCAACATAATGGTGGCAAATATGTTTGAGCTCTGACGCCTCTAATTGGAAAGTGGCATAATCTTAAAATAAATGTTATTACTTTGTTTCTCAACAATGCACACATTTCCTTTCGACAAAATGGAATCATATAGGTAGACCATAAATCTCTCGAATAGGGCCCTCTGGTGCCTACGGATACAGATAAATCACGCTGAGCGGACGGTGAACCATGAAATGATTCTGTTAACATGTCATCTGTCTAGAATATATTTTCAGATCTCCAGCAGAAGGGTCCGAACCATGGAGGTGCGTAACCTAACAAAGTTTGTGTCTACATAGGCCTTTCTACCTTCCTCCACTGCTGCCTGTATCTAAGGGTGGCACCCTGCTTGGGGATAAAACACAGCTGAAGAGGGGCATCAGCCAGGATAACAGGTGACAGAGACAGAATGTCCTTAACTCTACTACCCTAGAACATAATACGCCATTTCTACTTGTTTAGTTTTCTGAAGGAACTTAACAGTTTCTAATAGTCAAGTGAGCGTTAAAATCACAATTGTTTTGCTCATGTCCAATGAGAGTTATAAACTTTCCCCGTTTGTCTTCAAGTTACTTTGAATCTACTCTTAGAATGTGCGATGGCTTTCTGTGTCTGGAAACCTTGCAGGTGCCAGCTGACTGGACTGGCAGATGTGTTTCCTACATTTATCTCTTGTCCCAAGTTTTTATGATGTCACTAAGTGAAGGCAGAAGAGAAACTTCCTTTTGGGCTTGCACAATAGCTCATGGGCTGTTTTAACGGCTTTCAGAGATCGGCTTCTGAACCGATCAAGTCTGCTCCTCTTGAATCTATGCTAGAAGTCAGATGTGTCTAGCATAGTGGCAAACTATGTAATCCCAGTACTGAGAGGCAGAAGCAGGAGGATAAAGAATTTTAGGCCAAACTGAGCTACCTAGTGAGCTCCAGACCAACCTGGGCTGTAGTGTGAGGCCCTGACTCAACAAACAACATCAAACAAATACAACACAGAGAACAACAAATGAGGTGAAAACCCTACTGATGTGCTGAGTCAGCACAGCCTCTGGGAGCAGGACCCAGTATTCTGTGATGTAAAAAGCCCTGTGGGCATCTTCTTCCCTCATGATTGATGGCTGTGCAATGTACCCCCTCATCAGCCCCAACTGGATCATCACTGTTCCCCACAACTTTCTTTCTCTCAAGAGGCAGCCTCTCCATCCATTCTCCATCAGTCTTGGTCTCCCTAAGGAAGCTCTCATTTCATCTTATCTCCGGCAGAACATCTGGACGTGCCAAGAAGTCCACGTTCCCATTTCCTGCATTCATCCACAGAGTCGGCTGACACAGGGGATACAGTGGACCACGGTACTGATGGGACATAGGTGGGAACCAATAGGGGAAGGGGTATTAAGCAAATGCCCCACTCCCACTTCTCTTTCTTTTGTTATAAATGGGGGTGATGTGGTGTATATAGGCTCCTTTCCAGAGCCACTGTACTTGTCGCTTGAGATGTAAGATCAGGAGGACCAGGATTGAAAAGCGGACCTGTTGCCAGGATTCAAAGAAGTCTGTCCTCTTTCTGAAGGCCTGAAGGCTGCTTGAAGCTGAGTCAAATGGGACCCTCTAAAGTCTGGCCCATTTTGCTCAAGAACCATGCAAGGGCTTGAGTTCAAAGTCTCAGATGATAATTAAGAGTCACTGAGCCAGGAGCAACCCTTCTGCATGTTTCTTTTAGGCACTAGAGACAAAAGTGGCATCTGAGAATTCTGGAACCCAGAGTCCCTGCTGGATGTTGTCCTGCAAGTGAAGCGTCTTAGCCACAAACACTATGCAGAGGAAAGGGTTTACTTGGCTTACACTTCAGCATTGTTGTTCATCACCTAACGAAGTCAGGACAGGAGCTCAAACGGCAAGATCCAGGAGCTGATGTAGAGGCCATGGAGGGTGCTGCTTACTGGCTTGCTTCCCATGGCTTACTCAGCCTGCTTCCTTATAGAACCCAGCACCAGGATGACACCACTCACCATGGGCTGGGTCCTCCACTGTTGATCATTAAAGGAGAAAATATCATACAGCCGGATTTCATGGAGGCATTTCCTCACCTGAGGCTTCTTTCTCTCTGATGACTCTAGCTTGTGTTGAGTTAACATAAAACTAGGCAGTACATGAAGCATCCTTTTCCCTCACAGCCCAGGAGGGCCCATGATTGTCTGTATGAGGAAACTCAGATCTCTCTATAGCCGCTAGGACACCACACTCCACATCCTGTCGTTCTTCTTTCGTTTCTGTCTAGATGTCCCTGACTTTCCAGCCTTATCAAATAAAGCCCCCTACACAAGTCTTGTCTGCTAGGTTCTTCCTGTATACAATGTCTCCTCAGCCTGGGATACACAGCTCCTCTTGCTGGCAAGTACTATGCCTCACATCCCCCGGAACCCTGCCACAGTCCCCTTGTGACTGACTATCCTTAAACCTAGTTCCTAGGCACCACCTCTGTGAAATCCTCCTCAATCCCCTGAAATGGAATAAAACACTTACGTGCATGCAATCCTTTTGGCAACAATCGTCTTGCCCATTGAAGTCAGACATTGCCATGACCCAAATGACCCCAATTTTCTAGGCCTGGTAAACCTGTTTTAAATGGGGAGAGGGGAGTGGCAGCTGGGGAAACCACAGATCTTGATGCTAAGCCTATCTGAGTGCTTCCTTTGGAGATTTTTAACTGAAACAAACTGTCAGCCAATTAGAGCACACGAGCTGAAAAGCTCTGCCTGGGATGGTCAGATTAGATGTCAATCAAGATGGGTAAGTAGATAAGCAGAGGTGAGAGGAAGGATGGTAAGGGAGGGAAGGAAAGGAGGGTAAAGTTGACTTTAGCTACTAGTGAGAGAGTAGTGGTCAGGGACACAGCCCTGTCTCCCCGGCTTTCTCCTTCTCTCCCAGCCTGGTTTACTCGAAGCCTATCTGAATATAATGTCTTATCATATATAAAGTTCATAAGTAAAATGTTTAAAAAGCATTTTTTGGCAGTACTGGGAAATGAACCTACAGTCTTGTGTGTGCTAGACAGAGGCTGGACCATTGATCTTCATCCCCAGCTTTTTTATTTTCTATTTTATTACTTCATGAAGTTGCCCAGGATGGTTTTGACCTCACTCTGTAGCCATGACACACCCTGAATTTGTCATTTGCCTGCTTCAGCTTCTCAAATAGCTGGATTTAAAGGCCTGTGCTACTCTACTAGGCCCTTTTGAATAAAACTTCTTTTGCTTAGGCTATTTGAAGCAAGTTAAAATAACCAGGAGAATTTTCCCTGACACTCCCCTTGGGGCTTTCCAAGGGAAGACAAGGGTACCTGGTATCCTCAATTGGGTACAGCCAGGGTCAGTAGGCACTCAGGTGATTAATGGACACAAAGGATGGTGTCACTAGAGCAACCAGGATTACTCTGTAGAATCAAAACGAGAAAGGCAACCGAGTGTCTTGGTGTACATGGGCAATCCTTGTCCTATGGGTGGGGTGTGGACTTGGTGTGCATGGATAATCTCTGTCCTGGGAGTGGGGGTGAGGGCTTGATACATGGCTAATCCCTACTCTAGGGATGGGAGTAGGGACTTGGTATACATGGGTAATCCCTGTGAAATTACCTGGTACATGTGAGAAGGAACACACAACAAACCCACTTAGGAGTTTATTGTGGGGCTGGGGCGTGTACAGACCTGGTGAGGTCGGTGTGCAGAGAGAGACCTTGAAGATGGTACGTCCAACTTTTAAGGGCTGCCTAGCGCATGTGCACAGGGGGATGATGTGGTTACATCATATGTAGATGATGGAGCTCATACATGCATGCAAGGGCTCATGCAGTTGCGTCAGATGTAGGTGATGTAATCATGCTGCACGTGGGTCACGCAGGGTCCTTTAAGATCCCCCAGGGCCAATAGGCACTTCTGCCTGAGGGCTTGTCCACACCAGAAGTGTCAGCCTTGCTGTGTGGCTGAATCATTACATCCTGTACTAGGGGTAAGGGTGGGGTAGGTGCTTGGTACATGGGTAATCAATCCCTGTTCTGAGGTTGGCGGTGGGTGCTTGGTACATGGGTAATCCCAGTACTGGGGGTGGAGTGGGGACTTGGTATTTGTGGGTAATTCCAAGCTTAGAGATGGGGTGGGGGACTTGGCACATGGGCAATCCCAGTACCAGGGGTGGTGGGTGAGGACTGAAGCAACAGGGTTAAAGTTTGAGACCAACCTGGGCTATGCAGAATGTCCAAAGTCAGCTTGAGTTATATTGTAAACCCTATCTAAAAACAAACAAAAAGTCAAATTATCTCTGGAAGGTATGTGTGCCTGGGGTGTTTACTACAAAGAGGCAGGGGACAATTGTTTGATGTGATGGCATGTTCTAGGCCTTGGTTCTGGTGACAGTTACATGACTATATATTTGTCAAAATTCATGGAACTCTATATCTAAAAATTTTTTTAAAGGTGATTTTTTTACTGTGTTAAATTATGACTTAATAAACTTGTCCTAAAAAAGAAAGAAGAGTAAAACAAGATTTCTCTATATAACCTTATCTTAGTCCGGTTTCTATTACTGTGATAAATATTATGACTGAATTCAGTTTGGGGAGGAAAAGGTTTATTTGGCTCACGTGTCCTGATCATAGTCCATCCCTGAGAGAAGCCAAGGCAGAAACTCAAGCAGGGCAGGAATCTGGTGACAGGAAATGAAGCAGAGACCATGGATGAATGCTTCTTACTGGGTTGCTTCTCCTGGCTTGCTCAATTTGCTTCTCTCGACCATCTGCCTAGGAGTGAAACCACCCACAGTGGGCTGGACCCTCCCACATTAATCATTAACCCCCCCCCAGACTTTTCCACAGGCCAATCTGATTAGACATTTTTCTCAACTGAAGTCCCCTCCTCCTAGATGTCTCTGGCTTATGTCAAGTTGCCAAAAAATTAAAAAAGCAAACAAAAAAATGCGCAAAATACTAACCAGCATAAACATTCATTTTGTAGAATAATCTTGACCCTTTCAGATGCAAAGCTTTACCTAGTATTTCCTTTCTAGCCTTTAATCTTAACAAGATGCATGCTGTAGGATATGGTATGATTTTTACTATGATTAGTGTCATTCAAAATGTTGCCAATTATTCTCTTCTGTCTAGTTCTGAGTAGATAAAACATTGTGCTCGAAGAGAACTCTTATAGTGGTATATTATTTGTGTTTTAATAAACAAAGCTTGCCTGAAGATCAGTGCAAAGCGGGCACACTAGTCAGCCACACAGGCCAGGCAGTGGTTGCACACACCTTTAATCCCAGCACCTATGCTAGTCAGCCATAGAGGCCAGGCAGTGGTGGTGCACGCCTTTAATCCCAGCACTAGAGAGGGATAGAAGACAAAAGAAGACAGGTCTCAGTCAGTCTCATTCTGAGGATTCGTGGAGATGGGATCTCACCCATTATGGTCTGAGGTAGAGGTAAGAGCCAGGGGCTGGCTGCTCTGCTTTTCTGATCTTCAACTTGAACCCCAATAACTGTCTCTGGGTCTCTATTATTCATGCTACAAAATCTGAACCCTTAAGCTTCGTTTTCTGCAAGGCCAGCACTGAATAACATTGCCTAACCATAAGCTTTTTGATTTGAGAGCTTTAAATAGTACTGACCAGGCTATGCTAAGGAGGTATTTCCCAGACTTAAGTTCTGGTTTGTAGGATGTGGAAACAGTCTGAAACCAACAGCAGCCAGCTTAGGAAGGTTGCTAGGATCAAACGCATTAAACCCTGGCTTAAACAATATAAACAGGCCTCACTGACTTCCCGAGACCTAAGGCCATGAAGTTTCACCCACAATTTCCAGATGTTATTTCTCTTCCAGATCTTCACATTGAAACTTGACTTAATGGAGTCATTTCTGCCAGTATGACATATTTAATTGTAACTGTGTCCTAAACACTATGTAGTTAGATTCATTTTTTTTAAATTTATTTTAGGAAGACACAAAACTAGGGTCCTTTGAATATCCTGTTTATGATAATTACTGCATATATTGGTGCCCTGGTTAATTTCTCATCAGCTTGACACAATCATTTGGAAAGAGGGAACCTCAGTTGAGGAAATGCTCCCATCAGATTGGCCTGTGGGCAAGCCTGTCTGGCATTTCCTTGATAAGGGAGGACATAGTCTTCTGTGGACGGTCCCACTCCTGGGCTGGTGGTCCTGGTTGGTATAAGGATGCAAGCCAGGAGTAGCAAGCTAGTACGCAGAGTTCCTCCTTGGCTTCTTCAGCTCTGGCCTCCAGGTTCCTGCCCCGACTTCCTTAGATGAGGCATTGGAAGGTGGAAGCATCACTTGAAGTAAATCATCTTCTCTTCAAGCAGCATTTGGTCATGGTATTTTATCACAGCAATAGAAACCCTAACCAAGAGAATTAGCTGCATCCCCTTTGTCTTGCACTGAAGTACAGCAGCCCTAGGCCATACTTGCTTACCTTAGAGGTAAACACAGAACTAATAAAGAAGACCTGCTGTCATGGAGCAGGTGGATCCCCTGCTCTCCTGGGTTGGATTCGGAAGTGTGTTTCTGCACTAACGAACTGTCTTCTGCTTTGCAGAGGATACATAGAAAAAGTTTTCATGTTCAGTAATAGTGTTTCTGCTGTGGTAGTGCAGGAAAAAAATAGATCAGAGGTAAACCCCCCACCCCCGAGTGGCTCTAC
>LOEQ01001351.1:18739-29147 GCA_001685075.1 Bramus lutescens
TGCGGGAGCTGGGCTGGACGAAAAGCAGGGCCCGCTCCCCTAATTACTACAGAGCGGGGCCCGCTCCCTTTATTACTACATACTGGGGCTACATACACTGTGTGT
Source organism: Bramus lutescens (assembly GCA_001685075.1). Taxonomy (NCBI): domain Eukaryota; kingdom Metazoa; phylum Chordata; class Mammalia; order Rodentia; family Cricetidae; genus Bramus; species Bramus lutescens. The sequence goes on from LOEQ01001351.1 coordinate 18,845, forward strand.
ATGTGTCTACTGGAGTACATTGTGTGTATGTGTCTACTGTGAGTACATATACTGTGTGTATGTGTCTACTGGGGTACATATACCGTGTGTATGTGCCTACTGGGGGTACATATACTTTGTGTATGTGTCTACTGTGAGTATATATACTGTGTGTATGTGTCTACTGGGGTACATATATTGTGTGTATGTGTCTACTGGAGTACATTGTGTGCGTGTGTCTACCGTGAGTACATATACTGTGTGTATGTGTATACTGGGGGTACATATACTGTGTGTATGTGTCTACTGGGGGTACACACACTGTGTATTTGTTTACTGGGGTACCTATACTGTGTGTATTTGTCTACTGCAGTACATATACTGTGTGTATGTGTTTACTGTGAGTACATATACTGTGTGTATTTGTCTACTGCAGTACATATACTGTGTGTATGTGTCTACTGTGAGTACATATATTGTGTGTATGTGTCTACTGTGAGTACATATACTGTGTGTATATGTCTACTTGGGGTACAGAGAACTACAGGTAGCCTGCTTCAAGCCTTTCTTTATTTTTATTTTGACACATGGTCTTACTAAGCTGTCCAGGCTGGCCTTGATTTCACTGTATAGTCCAGCAAGGCCTCAGAGTTATGATCCTTCGGTCATAGGCTCCTGACTTGCAGGGATTTCCCTGGAGGGTGTCTCAGAAGTACAACCACTGTATCAACTTAGTTATCATCAACTTCCATACCCAGGAGGTTTGAGGTGGGAGCTTTATTAGTTCACGGGGACAGTTCTGTACTCTGGACCTAACTTTTTGCTGTTTTGCAAATGCCTCCTCTTAGTCTGTGTCCTGTCTTCTAACGGGTTGTGCAAAAGCACTTAAGGATTGTAAGTCAAGTTCCTCAGTGTTTTTGTCTTTGATTTTGCTTTTTCTATTGTAGAAGTCATTATCTATGACAAAGCCAACATTTTTCTGCAAGCATTAAAGCTTTGATTTTTTTATTGATTTTGATTTTTTTTGTTGAAGGTCTAGTTCATTTAGAAAAAAATCGTATGTGATACAAGGTAGAAATCTAAGTTTTTCAAATATGAAAGCCAATTGTAACATTATTTATTGGCCTCTGTAAACCAGAACCCACTGATCTACTATGTCATATCTTCTGTATGATCTGGGTCTTGTCTATAAGTAAATCTATTTCTGGACCTTGTATCTGGTACCATTGTCTTTATAGTGCCAGTACGAATATCATACAATTCAAATTATTACACTTCATAATAATCCCTAGTAAGGTAAAGCTAGTTCTTTTTAATCAGCCAAGTTATGGAGTGTGAACCACATATGAGGACAGGAGAGCCGAGCTCCCAGAGTGGAGAATAGTGACAATGAGGACAGGCTGTGTCTCTCCATCACTCTCTTGTTGAGTGGCCTCAGAAGGTTCAAGTTCTCGGCAGGTCTGAAGAGGATGAGCCTTGTAGAACTGATGACCCTATGCCTTGAGGCATGATCACATGTAATGGGTTTTCCACATTGGCCGTGGATCTTGCTGGGTAAAGTTCTGGGACAAGTGGCCGCCATTTTGCCTACGCTCTGTTGTAAAGGGTGTTTCTCACTTGTGTCTCCCTCAAGGCTTTCCAGACAGATCTAGCAAGGTCATCACTCTTCCCGTTTCTTCTCCTCTTCCTACAAATTTTGGCTATTCTTGTCCCTTTACTTTAAAATATGAAATTTAGAAACTGTGCAAAATTCTATCTTATTGTGAGTCTGTTTGGAATTGGGGTAACTGGGTAATTAAATTTCTCTATTATGTGAGCTTTTCCATGTATCAAAATGGCACAGTCTTCCTTTACTTTTGCTCTATTATATCCTTCAGTTTAGGTTTTTACCTTTTTTATTAAAAATTTGCATGTTAGAAAACCATTAACTTGATAGATAATTTTGTTGCTGTTGTCGTAAAGGGCGTTTTTGCTCATTATTTGTTCAAATACTTATTAGTACTGAGGCTCATTTCTTGTGTAACGTTGAAAAGGTTACGGCAGCAGGCCTCTGGCTCAATTGTGGTCTCAGGAGAATGCTTTTCTGGTGTTTTGATGGCAATGCTATTTGAGGTTATGAATCGCTATGGGGCTGGTCTTCCGGGTCCGTCTCTCTGTAATCTCCACGGTGCGCTCTGGTTTCACGAAGCTCCCTCTTTCCAGTCATCCAGACATCAGCTTGGGAGCTCATTTACTCCACATTGCTCCACATTTCCATGACTTCCCAGAGCAGTCTAGGAACAAGTGGTTGGAGACAGAGAGAAAAGGCAACGGGAGTTTACCTCACCCGTGAGACACAACTCTTCTGAGCGGTCCCTGGAGAGTTTAGGGTGCCAACAGCAGACTGGACGCCTGTTTCTTGCTTCTCACTGTGAACTGTGGATTCCTTCTAGATCTTTCTCTGTTCATGCCAGTATCCATTTCTGAATTCATGCTGCTTGATACCAGGATGGGGTTGTGGATGGAAATAAATAAATACATCATCGTTTAGGTGCTACCTAGGATTTTATTCTTTTTCCCCCAATCCCAAGGATTTTCAAGGTCCTCAGATAATTGTTTTGTTCGGCCATCCAACATTTGTAGCTATGTTGACGAGGGGAGACAAAGCAGAATGTATTTCCTTCATTTTGCCAAGAAACAGAGCCCACTGGCCTTTTCAAATAAACAGTTTTTGGTTCAATCAATCCTGTTATTTCTTTATTTCTACTTCATTAACTTTTATGCCTAATAAAATTTCTAACATGTTCCTTTTCCTAAGCAACTTGAGATTCTTCCACCATTGACTCCAACCTTAAGCTGAAGACACTTCTCCTTTGCGCCATATAGCCATAGAAATAAACTACTATCAAATTTCTGCAAAAGCTGATTTCAAATATAAATATGTTCATTTCTATTGCAAGTTTGTTCTCTGGTTTCCAGTATTGTGCTTGTCTTTGACTGATAGTGTTAACCTGTGTTTTCAAACAAATGGTTTGATGTATTTCTTTTTGAAAGTTGAATTCTAGTTGCATTTTGTTGGGGGTCATACACTGTAGTTTATACTAATTCAATTTCATATTGTTTATTGAAAAGTTGTGGCCTGGTCCATGCTCTGTTTTTAGATTCAGGGGTGCTTGAAAGAGATGTGGCTCCTTCGATTATGAATGGCAAGATTCTGCTCATCCTCATGGCTCCAGATTAAGAACACTAGCAAGAGGGCTTCTGAAGTGGACGATCTCTCCAAGAGAGGCATTTCACATGGAATGTTGGCCCTAAAGCCCTTACCCTGATAAACAGAGTGCTGGGTCATATGTAGGCGGAGACAGTCTAAAGTTCAGCTGAAAGACATTAGTGGTGAAAGGTGCTATTTCAAGGGGAGCAGATTGTTAAAGCCCATCCATGTCCAGGTGGGAGAAGGAATCTTTTTTTTTTTTTTGATTGCTACTCATGTATCTGTGCTGGTGGTTGGGGCACAGGCCCACTCTATGATCCAACGTAAGAGTGTTCAGATGGACTCTCCAGAGGGAATTGCTTAGATGTCTCCCCATCAAAGCAGGCTGTAGGAATTCATTTTATCTAGGACTGGAAACTACAAATGATGTGGTGTGGGCTTAGAAGGTGGCTGCTGACCTGATGGAATACGCCACATGACATACCCTGTGACAGAGCGCTCTGAGAGTCTCTGTGGGCCATGAGCCCACAAAACCCCTTCACTAATTCATCCCTGTCATGTATTCAACAGCATCAATAATTGGGAGTAGCCTTGGAGGACAGTCACAGCAAGATGCCCAGCTTCATTTTCATCAAACCTCCATTTAATATCCTCTGGGGCTGAGGCATGTCAACAGTGTTGCACTGAAAGCTTCACCTCAGAAAAGATCTTTTCCTCCACCGCTGCCATATTTTATAGACACAGGAAACAGAATCTTTGCACGCGCGCGCACGCGGGCCCATGCACACACACACACACACCCCAGATTGCTGCCACAGACGGTGAGAATGTGTGGGTGTTCTCCACATACCTTTCTTAAAATGAATTGAGCTAAATTATAGCTTTCTGTTTGTAAAACAGTGGTAGTCTAAAGCTGTAGAGAGCAAAATTCAGACATTGCCATAGTAACTCTGTTTTTCCCAGGAAGTAATTGAAAAAGGCACTTTTACAAAAATAGAATATTGATGTTCATATCTATAAAGGAATTAATTTGCTGACTTATAGAGGGGAAAGAAGAAAGATGAGCTGCTGGCTGCATTTTAATGTGGTTGTGATTATCCCCAGGGTGGCAAGCAGCCTGCGCTAGTTCTTTTATTTTTGCAGCAAGGAGCACTTTTCTTTTCAGCTTGGTTTATGTATAGAAATCGTTTCCAGAAATACAGAGAGTAATAAGGAATTAGCAAGCACATTTAAGTAAAACACTGAAAAGCTCCAATTTGTTTCTTGCCATTATCAATTTGATGGATGTTAAAATTGCTTGCAGGAGAGCTAATCGCCATTCTTGATGGACACAGCGGCAGAACAACATGAATAGGCGAGAATGGACTTCGCACTTCGGGAACACTGGCCTGTCGCAAGTGCCACTGTGAAAATGAAGGACAAGTGGAGAGGGGAAGATGTTTAGGACAGGAATTAATGTTAACTGTGCCCTGCCGGTACTATCTGGAGGGTGTTAACTGTTTCAATGAAGGCTTATGAATGTGTTTATCTATATGTGTATATTTATACACCTACTTTGATGTATATAATCTTATATTTCAGGGATGTCTCAGTGGATATGTTCTTCTGGGTAACTTGAAGTTTTCCCAGTCAATTAAAAATTAACTAATTATTAATTGTTTAATTAATAATTAGATTTTATCTGGCCAGAGGATGAGCCTAACAATGCATCTCAGATGGAGAACCATTAGGTCTCATGGCAGGACTAGAGAGGAGAGCTTGAGGGTGGCTTACCCCAGTACCATCCAGAGCACATCTCTGGGAGGAAGTGAGAAGAATGTGGTTCTTCTTTCAAGGCTATTTTCATCTTAACGAGACAGATAAATTCTTCAGCACGTGGTTCAACATGCAGGGATAGAATCTGAAGCATAGAGAACCTGCCTGGGAGCTATGGATGGGTGCTGATGAGCGCTCCCCTGGGGCTATCCTGATGTGTGCCTGGGACAGAGTTCTTCAGGCTTGGACCCCTGTTGTTCATTTATGTCTGTGTTGTCCTACTTGGGTATGAGTTCACGGGGGAAGGGAACGCTGGTGCCATGATTGTACCTGGAGCCAGAGGTGGGAGGAGTTCCTGAAATGCATGCCTGTTGACGAAGCAAGCAGATCTATGGTGGAAGACTCACCCTCCATCTTTGATGGGCATTCTCACTCCCATTCCTTCTGACTGTGGCCTTTGAAAGAAACTGCCAGTAAATTTCTTTTTCCCACAAAAAGAAAAGACAAAGAAAGAATCAGTATTTAGTGGACACTTGCTATGCATTTGCTACTAGTTTAGGTGCTTTACGTGATACTATGTAGTCAGTCTCTTCAAACATCCTGGGAGGGTGGTATTTATACCCTCACTTTTCAGAAGAGAAAACTGAGGCAAAGAGCAACTTCCTTTGCTTTTGTGTGTGTGCTGTAGATGTATGTGCATAAGTGTGGGATGCTCTGCCTATCGGAGTATGTGAGGCTACATGTGGAGGTCAGATGCTCATTCTGGATGTCTTTCTGAATCACTTTTCCATCTTACTTGCTTTTATACAGTGTTTCTCACTGAACCTGGAACTTGTCACTTTGGCTAGACTAGTGACCAGCCAATTCTCCAGATGTTCTTGGCACCCTCCCTGCCTTTCCCAGGCTATGGTTACAGCTGCGTGTGGCCATCTCTGGCTTTTACAGGGTGCTGGGGGTCCTAACTCAGGTCATCAAACTCTTGGCTTCTGGGAGAAATCTCTCTAGCCCCTTGCTTTTATTTCTCGAGACAAGTCCTACGCTGGCCTTGACCTCACAGTGATCAGGACTCAGCCTACTTAGTTTGGGATGTAGAAGTGAGCCACCATGCCTGGGTTTAGAAATTCACTCGGCCAAGAGTTTAGAACTAGAATGTGACTGAACCAGAGTTAGAAATCAAGCTGTTCAGTTTTCATTTTCCTCTGTTTTTCCAGAAATCAGAACACAAAATCATTTAATTGTGAGCATGGGCACGGAGGGAAAAATTCAACCCTAGATCACAGGGACATTTATTGAAGATTCTTTGTTGAGATCTAAACCCATAAGCAGCTTTTGCTGAGCATCAGAAAATGTTCATGCTTGCAATGCTGGAGATGGTTGCTTCTCCTCTTGGGAAATGACTTTGATTGTTTCAGTGCTGTGGTATTTGATGCAACAACATGTTGTCTAGGCTTTTGAAGAGAATGGTCACGTCTTGTTTCATCTGAGGTACTCAGCGTGGGTATGGTAGGGAGTAGAGTTAGCTCGTATTCTGGTTCCCTGCTGTGGGCAAAGGGTGGCTGACTCTTCCACAATACTCTCTGCAAGGCTGCTGAGAGCATCTGTGGGAATATACAGCAGGTGACAACTAGTGTTCAGTAGGTCTACCCACCAGACGAACGACTCTCTGATGAGTCTGAATGACTCTCTATGAGCTGTTTTGGCCAGGAAATGTAAGCAGAAACAGCATGTGACTCTCCTGGGTAGACATCGTGGTCTCTCCTCTGCTTCGAAAATCTTCACGTCGACCTCTTACCTCTGATGGTACCAGAGAAGGTTCACTTTTAGCCCTCAGTCTAAAGAAGGACTGTTTCCCAAATCCTTATCCTTGTGTAGTTTAATACAATCTCTTTCCTCACAGCTGTCTCTCTGAGGAGTAATAGATACCACTGGTCTCTGTGAGGACACTTGGTAGCCTGAACAAGGTGTCAGAACAAGACTTTGTGCTAAAGACACGAGGAAGCATACTTCCTTTTCAGTTCTTACATGGGCTTTTCTCTGAGGAGGGTAGCTATTCCAGGAAACAGTGACCACATGCCACTGAGAATTCCTGCCAGTCACTTTCATTCTAGACACATCCAATCTGTCAACAGCTTCACCTACAGCTGATGAGACAGCCATCAGGGTATCTGTCAGCCTTTTGAAGCCTCCTTAACATACCTCAAGTGACTCACTCAGTAAGACTTGTGGCTACAGCTTTTAAATTTGACTCCTCCCCCATCTCAAAATTAGCTGAGCATGAAGATGCAACCGATTTCCAGGTACCAAATCTCGTGAGCGTTAAAAGTAAACTCCCGGAAGAGGTGCTAGGTGACAGAGAAGGTTTGTTGAGTTGGCTGTTGAAGCATGGGGATGCCTGCTCGTAGCACATCTGATTTCACAGTCTGCATCTGTGCCTGCTGCCTGTGGAAAGGGCAGGCCCGCTTGGGAAAGATCCTTTAGCAGGAAGGAATACCAAACTCTAGCTGGCAGGCAACAGAACAATCTCCTTGAATGTTAACCCAATCTTCTTGTCAGTGTGTGGCGATCACTCAGTGGAACCAGGAAAGTCACAGGCCCCTTGGTTCTCTGTAGCAATGACTCAGGCGAGTTCTATTTTGGTTGTTGAAACAGGAGGCTTGAGATCAGTAAGTGAATCCTAGCAATATATTCAGAGGTCAAAATTGGGAGTGTTGATATTTCCTAGTGCTTATTTTTTTTCTTTTACTTACAACAACTGATTTATCTGAAATTAGGATGACAGTGATAGTCATAAACTTCAAATTATCAGTGGTTGTGGATTGCTGTGATCCATTTCTGGGAACTAAAGAAGGTGGGAATGTGTTCTAAAGAAATTTCTCTGCATTCCAAATCTCCTGCTCAATTCAATTTATGTCTCAAATGGCTGGAAGTGGGAAAAGTCCTTTAAGGAGAATGCCTTAGTCAGAATGCCAGCATTTATCAGTTGAAACAAAATAACAGATGCTTTTATGACTAATCTTTGATAGTAAATGTGCAATAACAAATGATAGTTATCATGAGGAATTGTTTCCTGAGTGTATGGTGTATAGTCACTTGGCGAGCAGGCGTGGGGACACACTGGCCTAGCAACAAGGACCTTTTTGTTCACAAGGGTCCATACAAGATGAGCAAGCCCCTAAGATATAGGCTTCTTAGAGTTACTGAAGAGCAAAACAGAGCGAGGCAGGAGGCGGGAATTTCCTTCTTAGTCACCGGTTAGGTAATTAGAGCCAGCAGCGGGAGGCAAATGAAAGCCTTACTGGGAGGTTCTAGATAGATGAGTGTTTGTGGGGTTTGGAGACTTCTTCAAAGCCCTCAAGCAAGACTGTAGTGCTGGGGCAGGCACCAGCAAGTCTCTCCAAGCTCCATGTGTCCCTGGGTAGCTTTCAAAGTCCTCCAAGTCCAAAAGACTGCCATAGGGAATGGTGTCCATGTGACCTCTGATTTAAAAAATAAATGGGCACAGTGCATAATGACAATAGAAGTCCATGATGAAAACGGGCGTCTTGCATATGGTCGTGTCGTTCTTTAAGTATGGCACCACAGAGCACTTGCTCTTAGTGTCTTATCTAAACCTATACAATATTTACTTAGATTGATTATTAAAAGTTTGAAAATAGAAACAGTTCACAGTGTCTTCTGCATGGCTGGAACACATTAGATAGGGTTGGAATTGTGCAAGGTAAATAAATGAGCATTGCTGACAGTGATAGTGGCCTTGACTGCAACTCAGAGTTTTGAGGGATTTGAGTAAGCAGCCTTTAGCATGATGGGTCCCAACCTTGGTACCCCCAGGCTCCTGGAAGGGCTATGACATTTGCTTGTTAATAAGAAGACTTTATGGACTGTGAAGTTCATTCTCGTTTGTTCTATGACATGTGGAAGAGAAGATATAGCTGGAGGGATTGTAAATGACCAATTTGAAGATTTTACCTTCTTTCCATATTTGAATCGCTGCTCTAGAGTGAGTGCCCTGTGAGACAAGCTCACACGCATCGGTTGGCCGCTCCCATCTTGAGCTTCTATCAGAAGGCAACTGAAACATGGAGGTTGCGCTCCTGAGGCAAGGGTGCAGGTGGCTTTGGTGTTCTGATGCAGCTGCAAAGAGAAGATGGTGCACACTCGTCACTGCCCTTTCATTCCACTTCACGCCTTCATTGGCTTTTCTATTCTGGGACAACTGTGATAGATCCTTGGTAGGAAATCTAGAGTACTGTTAATTTCTCTGTTAGATGAAGCCTCTAATTACAGTTTGGCTAATGTTTGCTTTCTTCATTTTTTGGGGGGGTATGTATGAATTTGTGTGATCATGTGCATTTATGTCTTCCTTTGGCACATGCTAATATGTAAAGTCATTTATAAATGTAACTCATTTGCTTCTTGCCTAATTGAGGCTTTAATTACAGTATCACTCTAAAGCAGTAGGAACCATGGCTTCTCATTGCTGAGTTGTGTCTTTGTGCTTGTTTGCTTTGTTTTGTAGTTTTTATTGTTAAGATTTACTTATTTTTATGTGTATGAGTGTTTGCCCGTGTGAATGTCTGTGCATCACGTCAGTGTCCATGGAGACCAGAAGAGGGCTTTGGGTACCCTAGAACTGAAGCTATAGATAGATGTGAGCTACCATGTGGGTACTGCAAATCGAACTCAGGCCTAGCACCCAATCCTCTCAGCCAGTCAGCTGTCTCCCCAGCTTCTTGTCTAGTAACTTCAATATCCACCGTGCACACCGAAGCCCCCAGTATCCATGAGTCTGGACATTGTATTACGTTGACTCCCTATCTCTGAGTTGCATTTTCTTACCTGGGAGCGTGAAGTTTCATTTTAAACAGACAGACATTAAAACAAACTTCTCTGCTGGTTTTCCGCTTGTCATTGCCTGAGAGGCTGTTGATTTTAGGATAATCCATGACAATCAAAGAGGCAGCTCCTTTAGATGTGCAGTAGAAAATGATCTACTCCTGGCACAGCTCTTGTGACTCTAGCTTCCAACCCCATTCCTAAACATCACTAAGTCTTAGATAATGAGGAGGAAATCTGATTTATTTGAAGAGCTGGTCTGTCACAAGGCTGGTTGATGGCCGTAGACTGGCATGCAGGTGCCATCTCGCTACTTGTCTTAGTCGGTGTTCTGTTGTTGTCAAGAGACATCGTGACCAAGGGAACTCTTATAAAAGAAAGAATGTAATTGGGGGCCAGCTTACAGTTTCAGAGGGTTAGTCCATTATCATCATGGCAGGAAGCATGGCAGCAGGCATGGTGCTGGAGAAATAGTTGAGCACTATATCCTGATCTGGAGAGAGAGAGAGAGAGAGAGAGAGAGAGAGAGAGAGAGAGAGAGAG
>LOEQ01001351.1:35117-56305 GCA_001685075.1 Bramus lutescens
ACACACACACACACACACACACACACACACACACCAGAATTGCGAGGAGAGCGAGCCAGAACTGCCTCGTGACTCACACAGAGCCCACATGGGTAATTACTGCCATTCATTACTGGACCAGGAAAGAGAATGAGGCTCTGGGTGGGTTTTAGGCAACCAGAGCCTACTGGGTAAGGAGTGGGGGAGGTGCTCCCTTTCCTATTTCCAGAAAGCTAGCAGGCTTCTGTCCACTCTCTGCCCAGGGTTTGTCTTTTTAACTGTCCGTATTTAGCATGCAGTTTAGAATCCCACAGGGTGACCATATTCTGCCAAGCGCCTCTCCCCAGAAGGCCTCCGTAACCTTGAATGGCACCTGACCTTCCGGTTTACTTGGATGAGGGTTAAATAGGCTCAGTTTCATTAACTCCTGAATGTATTCAACCAGCAGCTGTCGGGAAGTCCCAGCTGAGCCAACGTCTGTGGGAAATGCTCAGGTTGCATTCATCTCTGGCAGTGTGAGCACTTCCTTCTTCACTCACAACGCTGTCCTGGAACACCTAGCAGCCAAGCTAGGGGTCATCTTTCTGGCTGGACCCTAGGATCCTCTCTGCACTGTGCATTCCTTTACGTGTGCTGTTCTAGCACCTCTCATTAGATCTTGAACTTATGGTAGAGTGCAAACCATGGTTAGCAAAGGAGAAAGCATACAAAACCACATACATCCCCTTCAGCTCCCAGCACAGAGCTAGCTCTCTCTACCACTATAGGCAATTCAGTTAACTATTAGGGAGCTCATGAGCATCTGCGTAAGGATCTATGTATTTTTAGGCTAACCATCTAGAGATATAGGTGTGTGGCAGATCCTAACAGGAAACTAAGATTTGGGAGAGTTCTCCCAGATGGGAAATTGTTGCATTAGCTTTTTGGAGGTGATGTTAACAAAGGCCTATTCACTCAAGGTAGGATTCAAGAAAAGATTCCCAAATGTCACTTGTGAACCAATTAAGTGTACTGAGTTTACTTACAGGAACATGGGTGACTGCCCAAACAGCTGCAGCATGGAAGCATCCTACCTCAGCCAAGGGTAATGGCCTCCCAAAAGCTTTATAGGCAGAACACCCCCTAAAGTTAATATTTCTCTTCCTGTAATCTCTGGTGTCTCCTAATGCAAATGGTATGGAACTACATAGGGGTGGAAGGGAGAGGCTCAGGGGGGAGGGACTGGCTGAAATCTCAGGCGACAACCAGATAATCCCCATCCCCGCCCCCGCCCCAGCATCCTCTCTTTCTGAGGGACCATCAACAGGTCCAATCTTATGAAGGTCTCCTGTGGGTAGTCAGACTGCTCTGCCTAAGAAGGTTATGACCATATTAAGCCCCAGGACAGAGTTCCACCACAGGAGCTCTAGAAAGAGAGGCATCTGCTGCTGGCGCCGGGACTGACTCTCTGGAATGAGAGGACAATAAAAGACACATTAATGCTGTTGACATCGTGTTCCTCAGCATCACTCAACTTTGTCCCCATTGTGGGCTTCATGGGTGTTCCATCCACATGGGTTTGCTTTATATTCTCTGCAGGGACTCACTAGCTCCACGAAATTAGTATTAGGTCATTAAGACCTTTGCTCATACTTTGGCGACTGACAACTTCAGCTCGCTAGCGCTTGACCATCCTGACTATCTATTCTGTTACTGTTTTGCTCTCCAAAAATAGCACGTAGTTCGCCTTTTCTTTTGCTTTGGAAACCTGACGTCTCTGGAATAAGAAACATTATTTAATCTGTAATTCCTGGGAGCCCACTTATTTTGCAGACCGATTGCTCACACACTTCTTCCACAATGTCAGGGAAAATCTGGAAGATGTAATGAAGGGGAAGAGTCTCTTGATTTACTTCTAGATTTTAGCAGTGGGATTAGTTGTTCTTACCACCCCTTCCTAAACACTTCCTTCATGGCTGACCTTGTGTTTAATGTTTTACCCGAGTCCTGCTTCAGCACGCACTTGATTTCTATAGTGAACATATCATTACAGTCCTGTTTTACACTTGATGGAACTAAGGCTTCGAGGGGTCAGGGACATGCAGTGGGTATCTGGGAACTAGCTTCAGAGCTGACACAATCAGGTTCTCCCAGCCATGACTTCTTTTTGTGACTGAACCCTGGTCCAGACACAAAGGTGGAAGCTTGCACTCTATGTCTCAAAAGCTAAGTAGATCCATGCAAATGTGACCTCTAAATGGCAGGTGTCTGGGCTCATTCAGGTTGACTCCAAAGCTGACTTAGGTTGTGATTGACAGGGTTGCTATTGATTGTTACTGTATTCATAGGTGAAATGATTTGGCGAGTGTCCTAGCTTCATTTCTGTTCCTGGGATGATAAAGTACCCTGACAAAAAGCAGTAGAGGAAGAAAGGTGTTTATTTGACTAAAAACTCCAGGTCACAGGCTTTCATTTCATGGAAGTCAAGGCAGGCACTCAAGGACCTAGTAACATAGTCAAGAACAGAGAAAAATGAAGCACCCAGGCTGCCTGCTTGCAAGACCCAGCTCATTCTATTTATATATGATCCAGGGCTTCAAACCAGGGAATGGTGCCTCCCAAAATGGTCCTGTTCTTCCTACATCAATTAGCAATCAAGATAATCTCTCCCAGACATGCTCATAGACCAATATAACATAAAGAAACCTTTAAAAATTCTTCCCATGTGATTCTAGGTTGTGTCAAATTAAAACTATTTGGGTAGTGGTGGCACTTGACTTTAATCCCACATAGGTGGCTGTCTGTGAGTTCGAGACCAGCCTGGTCTACAGAGAGAGGATAGCCAGGATTATACACAGGAACTTTGTCTCAACACTCTTCCCCCCCCAAAAAAACTAACCAGCACAATATTCTACCTTCATTATTCCTTTCATGTTATGATCTTCAGGATGTTAGCCAGATATGTATATGAGAAAACTCAAGCATTTAATCATATGCATATACCATAATGTATCTGATTTTAACGCCAGTTATTTTTATTATTTTAGGCATGCCAGTCTATTGAACTCTGTCCAAGGTACTCGGAAACTTGGAAAATCAAATGGGATTCTTCAAGTGATCTCTGAATGGATCAGTTATCCTTCCAAAGAGTTCATTCTCAAAAAATAGTCTTCCCTAACTGCATCTTCTGACTACTCATAAAGCATTCCCTTTTAAAATCTGAGGTTGTTATCTTGTCTACCCATCCATTCCTGGGAAGAAAATTTTAAAAGGCTGTATTTGTGTGTTTTATGATCTATCAAGGATGTTGGCCTCCCAAGTTGGCAACTGCTTGCATTTTCTAATACTCCTGATTCTCATCAGAAATGCTCTACAATGGGCAGCCCACACTCCTCCTACTGTCTTGCCTTGTTCCATTTGATTGTCATAATGCTGGTGCAGTCTTGTTCATGGTCTTTCCCCCAGTGCCAGGAAATTGCAGCATTCATAATGAATTCAGCAGTTATGGTCACATTCTAATTTCCTTAAGTGCCTCCATCATGAACAGCCCCCTGAGTGCTGAAGTTTGTAATGTAGTTGAGGAGCTATGAGAAGGCCATATGCTTGAGAGAACTGGCAGAGGCATTCTTGACTCTGAAGGTGGAACCACTTGTCCAAATCAAGATTTGAGACCTAAAATAGCTGGCCTTGGAGACCTGGCTTGACTTTGCTTTGTAGAGAGATGGGGCCATTTGAGGGTAATTAGACGGAGGCATGAGCCTTGAGTGGCATCTATACAGATAACATTTTTGTTTATTGAGTATAACTACTGTACTCAGCTTTGTACAAAGCATGGAGTAATAGGATCAAATTAAGAAAAGCTACTTAGATGGAATAGCAGGGAAGATTCCCTAATGAAGAGATCTGATAGACCATGGAATAGCCTTCCCCAGGAAGGCTGGTCTCATTGAGAAGTGGTTATTTACCAAGGAACCAAATAGTACCCTGTTGGATACATCTTGGGCCATTTCCATTTCAGTTTGTGACTTTGATTTAATTGGAAAAGTATCTCGCATCTGTTGTTGGCTACCTTAAGTTGTGCCTCTGGAATTCGAGTTGTGTCAGAGTTCCTTAGCGAGCTTGTTACGATGCACGTTCTCTGTCCCTGTCCTTAGGTTTAGCCCTAGTCTGGGAGTGTTTATGTTCTCCAGATCTCCTGGGTGGTTTTGATGTAGATGCGCTATTCATGGGGCTTTGAAAACACTGAAGACTGAGAACTGCATCAGGAAGGCTCCACATTTTATGGCCTGTCCATGCACTTTTAGTTATCCCTTATCCTTGTCCCTGTAGTCTACTTGCCATCCTCACTAGAGACCCTTTCTCTTTATAGACAGGAGGCAATATTTAGGGAGAGGCTAGAGGCTGCCAAGAGAAAGGGTTCCTCCAAGAAGCAACATCTTTATTCAATCGGCATTCTCTGCACTTCTCGGGAAATGGAGTGGTATACGGCAGTGGTACTCGGAATTCTATGGTACATTAACAGTTGTTAGATAAAAGATGGTCAGGCAAGTGTGGGCAACACTGTAAGGCACAGAAGTAACCAGCTTTCTCTGCTGTAAGAGTTCCCAGACTCTTTATCATGATACAAGTCTTCACCATCTGAGTTTCTCATAGGAGGATCAATCATGGAATTTACTGAAAAACTCAGTGAATTAAAAGCAAGAAAAATTTGTTTGTAGGCAAAGCGCCTCACTCAATAACTAAGTGGCATTGGATGTGACATTTATGTTCTTGAACATTGCTCCCTCATCTCTGAAATGAGAGTCATCATGTCACTTTACCTATTAATAGATCACCTGGTCATTTAGAGGATAGAATCAAATCCATCTGTGATAGTGCTTTGTAAAGAATAAAGTGTGGTTTATTGCCACTGGGAAACTTTCGAGGTGCATTCATTTTGGAGATTGGATAGTTTATATTTTTGCTTAGACTTTCTGTAGACTGACTAAATGGGACTGAAAACGCCACTCTGCTTGGTTCACCAAGGTCTATTCTAATATCAACAGTTAACTAGCGATTATCAGAATCACCCTACAGATACATACTGACCACATATTATTGTCTTAGACACCCTGGCACTGGTTAATACATAAAAAGATGGCTTACAGTGGTGATGTTCAGAGTGTTAGCTAGGAAGAGAACAATGACTAGGAAGAGCTAAAATCTGGGGTGCTGGTGAGGTTGTTGGTCTTAACCTATGGAATGAGTGCTTTCAGGCAAAATTCTATCACTACAAGAAGTTCGTAGAAGCCTGAGTCCAAATAGGTTAGGGCCATGTGTGGGCTTGGCTAGTCCAGCCTAGTGGGCTTGAAGGCAGAGCAGCGGTGTTTACACGCCGAGGAAATGCTCATCGTTTGAGTGTGGCAGCTGGATTGTTGCTGTGTGTTGGGACTTAATGACAATATTTAACTAGTATCTGTAGGTGTGAGACTCAGGCTCCATGTCTTCTGGAAAAGAGCTGCATTAGCCAACTTTCTGTTACTTTACCTAGTACTTAACATAACCACATTATAAAAAGAAAACGTTCACTCTGGCTTGGGGAGTTTTCCGTTTGATTGGCCCTGCTGCTCTGGATCAATGGTGTCACACGGTGGTGGGAACACGTGGTAGGCCAAATTCCTTACTTCCTGGTTAAAAGGTGAAAGTGAGAGAGACAGACAGAGACACAGAGAGACAGAGGAGAGAGGGAGAGAGAGGGTCTCTCTCTCTCTCTCTCTCTGAGAGAGAGAGAGAGAGAGAGAGAGAACAGAAGATCCTGGGGTCTCACTGCCCCCATTTAAGGGCACGCCTCCAGTAACAGGAAGACCTCCTTCTAGGTTCCCATGTTCTAAAATTTCCACCACCTCCCAATAATGCACAGTCTGGGGACCAAGCCTTTAATACTTTAACTTAACTCATTGTGGGGGCATTTTAGATGAACATTATAGCAAGAGGCTGGAAATATCTCATGTCAAGGTTCTTACCCAATGATCTTACTGCTGTAACAGAGCATAATTTAGAGAAACAATAGAATCTGATGGAGCAAACATTGGAACTTGAGAGAAATGCCGAAAGGGTCAACTATGTATGGGGTTCCTCTCTTATCCCTGGTCTCAAGTTTGAAGTACAAAAGGCATTCTAGTCTATATTTGCTTACAATGTCCAGAGTCCTATACCAACAGTTATAAGAGTTAGTGAAGCTCTTCTTTACAGTGAACTGTATGTTGAATAGTTGGTGTATTGTCTCAATTAATTCTCAAGCTGTGCGGATCTCAAACATTATTAATCTTCTCATTTTCTAGATGAGAAATAAGAGGCAGAGGGAAGCCAGGTAAGGCATGCAGGTTCATATAACAGTGAATGGTAGTGTACATACAGGCTGAATCGATGAAGCTCCTCTCCAGAGCTGTGTGTGTTTTCACTGTGCTGTGCCCACACCCTCCTACCATCAATGACCATGAAAAATTCAGTAATTGTAATTAAAAAAGAAAACTCATAGAGAGCTCAGCAGATAGGTCTATGGAAATGGATCTGAAGAACACAGGAACAAGATTGAAAAAGAAAACAGTCACAAAAACATGAAACACTGTTATACATTTTAATGTACATGTAAATTATATTTCAGAAGGAGGGTAAACAATAAATATATATTATTGGTATGTCTGTATATGAAGAATAATGGGTTAAAATGACCCAAATTTCATTAAAACAGTAATCTATACAAACAAAAAGCTCAATAAACATAAATTAAGTGTCTTAGTCAGAGTTCTGTTGGTGTGAAGAGGCAACAAGACCATAGAAACACTTACAAAGGAAAACATTAAATTGAGGCTGGCTTACAGTTTCATTATCATTGTGGTGGAAAGCATGGTGGCCCACAGGCATTCATGGTGGTGGAGAGGCAACTACCAGAGAGTTCTACGTCCAGATAGGCAGGCAGCAGGAAGGGAGTGACGCTGGGCCTGGCTTGAGCATTTTGGAAACTCAAAGCCAACCTCCAGAGACATGCTTCCTCCAACAAGGCCACACCTCCTAATAGTGCCACACCCTGGTGACCAAGCATTTAAATCTATAAGCCTATTGGGGGTATTATTCAAACCACATTAATACAAATAATGCAATATCTTGACACTGACAAGGGAAAACGCCTGGTCACATACAGAAGAACACCAATATGATTAATGGGTTTGTTTTCATATGAAAAACCAAAGTCAGAAGGCAGTGTGATGATATGCTCAAAGTATTGAAAATATTTGACCACCAAGAATTTTATACTTAGCAAAACTATCATTTAACCAATGAGTGAAAGAAAGATAATCTCAGTCTCAAATAAGCAAGGACTGAAAAATTTTGTTGCTTGGCCTGCCTTGCAAGAAATGTTGAAGATTGTCCTTCAGGCCAAAGGGAGATGATGACAGTTGGCAACAGAAAGCCACAGTGAGAGCGAAGGGCACAGAAAACGGAAGACGTGTGCGCTAGAATAAAAGATTCCTTAAATATTTCTTCTCATTTTTCTATTAATTTCTTTAAAATACTGTACTTTATAAAGCAAAATAATGCTGGATATATAAACACATATGCACACTATACACACACACACACATACACACCACATGTACCACATACAAAAACACACTTGTTCTAAAACTACAAAAGCTGTAAAACTACATTCAAATTCCAAACATATTGCTAATATAGACATATTCTCTGGCTACAATGCAGTAAAACTAGGGGAAAAAACCTAGAAAGTCTCACTACTTGGATATAAAATATTAGATTTGTCTTTAACGCTTAAGCTGCAAAAGTCTCAATGGAAGTTGAATACATAGGAAAAAGTAATTATTAAAATGCTTCATTACAAGATATAGCTAAAGCAGAAATAGAGGTAAATTTATAGCCCCAAAGCCTATGTTAATGTTGAAGAAAGATAATTAACCCAAGCAATTAGAATTTTAAAAAGAGAAAACTTAAGATGACAGAAATGGAAATTAATGAAGCAGAATATTATAAAGACAGAGGAACCAAGGTACAGATCATGAGCTTTTATAGATAAAAATTAAAAATAGATGAATTACCAACCACATTAAGAAAAAAAGTAAGTTTAGATTTGCAAGCGAAAAAAATAGGACAAGCCACAAATGTGGGGAAAGTTCAAAGAACGATATAGAGCTACGGAGCTCAAGGCATCACAAATGAATGTGAACACTAGAATGAACTGAGTGCCTTCTGCAGGGCAATATAATTTAGCAAAAGAAAGGCTACTGGTTGGACAAGAATGAAGCAAAGTCTACTTGTCCCTCAGCTAGGATGCAGGGAAAGGACAGGCTGCCCTCGGGGCTGCCTGAGACCTTGTCAGCAGAGAGCTCCAAGTGGGCACTCTGTGTACTCAGTATCTTCCTGATGAGCCAAGACATTGCTTTACATTTTCATTAATAAGCAGGATATTTTCCTCTGTTTGCTGAACACACTTGTGAAACATGCTCACTGGCTTCCTGTGTTCCTGCTAGGAGAGCCACCTCACCACGCTGGTTTAGCTCGGATCCTCCACTCCACCTCACTCCCGCCACAGGAGAACACAACAGATCGATTTTTTTTTTAAAAAAGGAATCTGTGAAGGAATACAAACTCATCTGTATGTCTCCAGCATCCCTTTCCAATATGGCTGGCCTGTAAAGGGGTTGCTAGGCAACCAGGTAGAAAATGGCTGAAGCCCTTGTAAAGGGAAGACACATTTATAATGTCAGAAAAAATAAATGTGGCTTTCCTCACTTAGGCCTCCCTTACAAAGTGCCAGGATTTGTGGCATAATCTATTTAACTGGGATGATTGCAATTGACCTTGAGACCCAGAGAACAATAGGCCATAATCTGGTCCACTCAGGTTACAACACAAGCCACTGGGTACCCGAAGGGTATGTCTCTGGAGACTTTTTGCCTCTGGAAGGGGAGAAGTGGGTTCTGCTAGAGCAGCATCTCTCTCTCTCTCTGAGACTGTATAGCGCTAGAGCGCCAAGGTCCTTAGGAAGCTCTTTTCAGAGCCCGCTATTAATGCCTGCTCTTCCTAAAGAACGCTGCTTCATCTCCCCTGGCATTTGCTACAGCCCACTGATTTCAAATGGAACCTGCCTGCACTTTGTTGGGCCTTGGCATGTGTTTCGTCTCTGGTGACCTGGGCTCAGATTGCTCCAAGGAGCTGCACAGCCTTCTTATCTGGTGTGTAAGCCAGGGTTGGCTCCTAGTGACAGGTGTTAGCATTCAGCTACTAATTTTCCCCATTAGAGACAATGTGGCCAGATCTGATGGGCCAATCTGTTCGTTTGAGGTTTGCCCTGGTTTTCCGGGTCTACGATGTATTGCTAAATTTACAGAAACAAGAAAGAAATAATAGACGCACAGTCTGCAGTTTGAATGGTTTGACTTTGCTGGGGAGGAACATCCATAGCAGTCTATTTCTTTTTGTCTATTACAAATTTATTAACAGTGAGTTGTAATTAGATGTGTGGCTTTGCCTTAGAGAACAAATGGTGCTTGGTGACCCTTGGCATTGGCCTGATCGTGGTAAAATGACCTATTTGGTTTCACCAGCTGTGACTTTGAAGGGAGCAGAATAACAGAAAAAAAAAAAGCACAACTCAAGAAATGAACACATGCTCATCTCACCCTCCCCATTTCTGGTCATTCTGCACCCCAAAGTATCTTTGCATTTACAGGCTGACATCTTGGCAATCTGAACATTCCAAAGCTTAAGTAATTGGGATGAAAGGTCACCTGACTTCCTGTGTTCCTGTCCACATGACCCATTAATGTGACCTGAAATGCTTGTGCTGTCTCTTTAGTCAAGAGGGGTTCTCAGGCTGGCGCTGAGGCTGTAAATGTGTGGTTCAGTTGAGTTTCCTGTCTTTTAAGCTGGTCACACTGTCACCAGCTTTTGGTCTTTTTAAAGCCTCCATTTTCTTATCTGTAAAACCGGGGACCTGCCGGGCGGTGGTGGCGCACGCCTTTAATCCCAGCACACAGGAGGCAGAGGCTGGCGGATCTCTGTGAGTTCAACATCTACCTGGTCTACAAGAGCTAGTTCCAGGACAGGCCTCAAAGCTACAGAGAAATGCTGTCTTGGAAAAACAAAACAAAACAAAACAACACACACACACACACACATACACACACACACACACACAGTGAGAAACAGAGACTGAGAAAGAGAGAGAATATCTGTAGTCCTCTCTGCTGGTCCCTGAACTTTTACTTTTATATTCCTCACTGCCTCTAGGACAGCTTGGCCACTGAAGGTTTCTGACAGGACGCCTTCCAGAATGACCCCATTCTAATAAGTAGCTTCCAGTATAGAAAGAGCCTTATAATGAGGACATTTTATGTTCCATGACAAGATGGATTTTTAAGGCTTTTTACCTGAGAGACAAGGGATCTCCATGGTCTCTTCATTACATCTTAAACACGAAATGTCAGGACTTAGAGGGGGCTGATTCACTCTGCAGCTTGAAGCTGCCTGCTGTGATCCGGAAGCTGAAATTCCTTAAATCCGATGCCAGCAACACAGCCCGCCCTCCCGCCTCTGTCTGATCTCTTCTCCACCTCCTTCCCCAAGCAGGAATCAAGTTGTTCCTGCCTTCAGGTCAGGGCTCCCCAGTCCATGGACTCAGCATTTCAAGGCTATAGGGCAGATGCAAAGTTCTGTCAGTAGAGGGCATTGGAAGGCCACTGCAAGAGAAAAGGCCACTGCTCTCATTTTTCCCTTGATACGTTTCCTTTGGATCCCTGTGACATTTGAACACCCTGTGGCACTCACCTCCAATAATTCTGCTGCCTAGGGAGTCTCAGTCAGGCAGGCAGTCTCTTCTGTTTGCCAGCCTTGTGTGCTCTAAAGAGAGGGGTCTATTACCAAGGGCCACTGTCACCTCCTTCCCCGTGGGGTCTGAATCTCAGCTGGGGTTTGCATGGGTGCTCTGAACAATTGCTAGGGGCAACAGCTACTACCAGCATCTATTCATTTTGTATTCTTTAGAGTTCTTGTTATTCTTGTGCATTCAATCCGATTTCCACCAACATCTCTTTGTTCAAACTACTGGTGCGCTTTCTGACTTGTGAGTGAACCCAAACCCATGGATACAAGGGGCTCTTAGAGTAGTGTCTGTTAATGGTTAAGTCTGAGGAGTAATGGCCTGGCAGAGAACCCCTCACCTTGATTAGTCTCAGGGTAGCAAGCTCAGTGGCCTGGGCTCTGCAGCAAGGGCTGCCTGTAGTGGTCCAGCTAGCTCCATGGCTGTCAAACTTTGCCTTGCAATCTGAGAAAGCCCTTCTAAGCTAAGCTGTCTCCTCCAAGATCAGTTCCATCAGTGGCAACAGCAGGGAGTGAGAGACTACTGGGTGACCGCTTCATTTTGTTCCACAGCTGATTCTCAGCCCAGGCAAGGGTTGTCCCTGCCTCAATGATTTTCCCGGCTTAAATGCCTTTCCGCTAGAGAAAGCCACCAATACCCCATGAAATCACAGCATGTTGAGCCCTGGCTTTGCCTGCCTTCATCCTCTCCTGTATCACTGGGCTTTCATCTCACTGCATGTGAAGTTAATTTTTCATAAGACGATAATCTAACCAGGGAGTGATGCTTATCTCCAGAACGCTTGGACATGACAGAACCATTCGCCGTCACAGTGCATGACCACAAGGAACCCACAGAAATAGTTAAGAATTTCATCATGAGGAAATACGCAGAGAACATGGTTTGAACCATACTTCTTCAAAGTCATGAGTGTGTGTGTGTGTGTGTGTGTGTGTGAACATGTCCGTGCGGATGTGTGCATATGTGTGATCATGTGCATGGTCACATGTTCAGTGTCTTCCTCAATTACTTCCACGTTATCTTTTTGAGGCAGTTCTTCCAGTTACGATAGACTGATTGATTGGTCAATGAGTCTGCCGGTCTCCGACCCCTGGAGCACTGAGGGTATAAATGTGCTACTGTTCCTGCCTCTCATATAGGAATGGGAATTTGAATTCAGGTCCCATGGTTGAGTGGCAGGCACTTTATTGAGACTAAGCCATCTTCTCAGCTCCAAAGTGAGAAATTCTTAAAGAATTGCTGATTCTTAAGGTGTGTGTGGAGGGCTGGCATGACAGCTCAGTGGCACTCTTGCCTTGTTGCCAAGCCTCATGACCGAGTTGGATCCCTGGAAGCTATGTGGTGGTAGAGAAAACACCGAGTTCTGCAGGCTATCTTCTGAGATCCATACAAGTGTCATGGCACATGCTCTTGCAAACACACACACGCACACAAACATACAACATATCAG
Source organism: Bramus lutescens (assembly GCA_001685075.1). Classification (NCBI taxonomy): domain Eukaryota; kingdom Metazoa; phylum Chordata; class Mammalia; order Rodentia; family Cricetidae; genus Bramus; species Bramus lutescens. Next base: position 47,402 of record LOEQ01001351.1, read on the forward strand.
CACATCACACAAATCAACACACACACAAACACACATATCACACACACATATCATACATACATACATCATGCACATATACACACAAACAAACATCACACACATAAACACATACATCACATACATACACATATCACACACATAAACACACATCACACACAAACATATCACGCGCACATAAACACACACATAGACAAAAACACACATCATACACACACATACAAACATGAATGAATCACACACATACATATAAACACATAAACAAACACAATCATAATTACACATAAACACACACACACAAACACATATCCCCCTAATTTTAATAATTAAATTAAACAAAAACCATGTGTGGAAAAGAGCAGGCTTTTGGTTCTCAGTCTGTGTGAGGACCATGTAGGAGAAGGGTCATTAGCCAGCCCTGGGGCAAGGTCTAGTTCTCCGTCACACTGGACAGAAACAGTTGGATATGATGGTGTTGCTGAGTTTTTGTTGAAGGAGGAAAATAAGGAACAGAGGCCAGCAAATGACCACTGGTTCAGACAGCAAGCCGCACATCAACCTAGATAGGACTATCTATGGACACAGCATTACCTCAACTTGGCTTGCATAGTGCATGCATGGCTGCACTGCATATGTGTCCTGTGTTCTTGTATGTTGTGTAACCAGAGTACAGAGGTGGTGGAGAGAATGAGCGATGAGGCTCATGTGTCTTCCAGAGAATGAGAAATGTCACTTTTTGGCTTTTGTGAGTTGAAATGTTGGGGTGGTGGTCAAGGCTTAGTGAAGTTCGACGACCCTCTCACCCCACATCCTCACCCCTCACCCTCACTCTCCAGCATAGACCTAGGGTAATATCGGCCACTGGAAGCTTGAGATTTTGAGATGGCTTGAAGCTGACTCATGCAGAACTCAAAGCGAGAGGAAGGAAAGTCTGTGTCATTTCCTGGCTGTAAGTGAAGGATTCATTGTGAGCCATGAACATTGATGGAGTAGCTTTACATTTTAATGGTTATAGCCTAGCATTGCAGATGGCATTGCTTAAGGAACAGGGTGACATATATTATTAAAACTAGACATCGGGTGTGAGGGCTCGCTCCAGTCTCAATCCCACCATTCAGAAGGTGGTGGCAGGAAGACCAAAAGCCCAAGGTCATCCTTGGTTACACAGGAACTTGAGGCCAGCCTGGGCTACATGAGAACCTGTGAAAGTAATAACAATTAGACTCAGAGCAGCACAGAGGCCCATGCCTGAAGTCCCAGAACTTGGAAGATCCACTACGAGTTCCAGGACGGCACAGGCAACATAGCAAGACCTGGTCTCAACTCCCATCTTCTCCCTGGCAAAAGAGAAAAGTAAAAGAACAAACAAGCTTGAAACTTAAACGCATGCTCTTGTTTTTCTCTGCATCGGCTTTCTCCCTTCCAGTGGTTACTGTGGGTGAAACTGTCATAGCTGTCAACTGTAGAACTAGCACTTCTTTAGGCAGTGGTGGCCTGCAGGTGACAAGGCTCTGGTGCCATTTGTCTCTGCTTCCTTCCGAATGCCTTCCCACCTAGAATCCTTGCAAATGTCCTCCTCCCCTGCTTTTCTCAACAGAAGAGGCGTGACAGTTGAGAGTCCAAGGGCTGCAATGTGGAGCCCCAGGCATCTTTTCCAGGAGCAATCATTCACTCTTGATGAGGGTGTAGTTTACTGTGAGATCGTGGTTTTGTGCCATCTAGTCTTGATTTTAAAGAGATGTCTTCAACTGTTTTTGTTTTAATTGGAACTTATTCTCCTTTGGCATAATTACAACACATGTAAGTTCCGAATAGATCTTAGCCTGTGCCATGTGTGTTGTTGTGTGGAGATTGTCAGGTGGGCTCTTGCAAGTGGCAAGAGCCCAGTATTAGGTTTCAAATCCTGATGCTGGTGGCTTTGAGTAACTGGAGGTTGCCATTCCCAGCTGTTCCAGAGGTCTGTGGTTCCTCCACTCACTGAGTCATCTCCAGGACACCAGGCTGCCAACGCCAGCTCTCTTAGTGTTTAAGCTTCTTCGTAGGATGAAAGTGTTTCCCACTGAGGATTGTTTGCCACCAAAGAAACCTTTATTTTAAAAATGATTGTGTGTGTGTGTGTGTGTGCGTGCGTGTGTGTGCACCACAGCTCATGTGTGAAGATCAGAGGACAGCTTTATGAAGTTGGTTCTCTTTTTCTTACCTTTATGTAGGTTCTAAGGATCTAACTTAGTCCATCAGGCTTACACAGCAAGCGCCTTTACCCTCTAGGCCAGCCCCAAAGAAACACTTAAAAGTTAGAGATCACAGGTAACATGTAGCATTGTAAGCTACTTCAGCTGTCTGATTTTTGTTGTTGTTGTTTGTTTGTTTCTTTGTTTTTACTCTTTGCTTTTTTGGGGCCTGCCACCCAGAGACTTATTCTTACTTATAAATGCCCAGCCTTAGCTTAGCTTGTTTCTAGCCAGCTTTTCTTGACTTAAATGATCCCATGTACCTTTTGCCTCTGGCCTTTGACCTTTCTCTACTCTAGAGTTTTCTTTCCTTCTTCCTCTGTGGCTAGTTGTGAGGCTAGGTGGCTAGCCCCTGGCATCCTCTTCTCCTTTTCTCGTTCCTTACTCTTCTTGCTTTGAGCCTGGATTTCTCCTCCTATTTACTCCCTTTACCTGACAGCTTGACCTATTTCTCTCTCCTGCCTAGCTCTTGGCCATTCAGCTCTTTATTAAACCAATCAGGTGTTTTAGGCAGGCAAAGTAAAACAGCTCCACAGAGCTAAGCAAATGCAACACAGAAGAATGCAGTACCCTTTTGCATCATTAAACCAATATTTCATGGCATAAACAAACGTAACACATCTTAAACCAACATTCTGCAAAAACTGTCTCTCTTACAGCTAGAAAAATAGAAACAATCTATGCATACATTGATGGCTAAATGCATCAACGATATGCCCATTTGGTAGAGGTTATTTAGGCATGGCGTTGACATGAGTTGATTTTCAATTTGTATTCCAGGATGGAAAAACATGAGAGCCAGGACATTTACAGGTAGCATATAGTCTCATTTCTACTGCCCCAAACTACAAATATGAAAATTAATATATCATAAGCATATATTGTACTTACATGCTTACATCACAAAAATAAGTACATCTATATTAAGAACAAGTAAAATAAATACATATAAAATGTCTGAACAAGGAACACTCAGAATATTGCTATTGGGAGACTGGTTTAGATATTGGAATGGGAAATCTTGTTTCTCACTCTATTATTCCTGTATTGGGGAATTACTTTTTATATAGTGAAATGGAATCATATAATACAAATAAATGTAAACATTTATTTTTGAAATAATTAGGATTTAGTGTATAAGATGTGATTTAGGGCAATAAGCCACTCTGACTAGGATCAGAGTGTGATACTGAGGGGCCAGATACAGACACATGCCTAACTATTTAGCTCCATTAATAGACTCTACTAATTGCAATCAGAACAGCAGCTCCATGGCTGTAGTTAAGACTCTCCCAACAGTTTGATTGCACTCAAATATCTTGTTTTATTGCTTTTATGAGTAAATAAGAAGAATCCCTTCTGAACACATCCTGAAGTATTTAACTGATGTTAACTGTAGCTAGGGACCATACTTCATTTTTTATCTTCTTCCCCTTGTCCCTGCTCCTTCCCTAGCATCCTCCTCCTTTGTAGGATTTGGGAACTGGTAAGGTGACCTGCAGAGGGAGGCATTCAGCGGGAACCTTGGAGACCAAGAATTCAGTATGACGCCTATTGATCTTCATCTTCTGTCTCCAGATCCACACAGGAAGCTATACAATGTGCTGACATCACTATGTCTACAATGAGACTTAAGTCATTGTTTGTTTACAATTGTTGAATACTGTGAGAGTATATACTGATTGTCAATTGACTGGGTGTAAAGTCACCGTGGAGACAAACCTCAAGTCATGTCTTTGAGGAATTATCTTGCCCAAGTAAACTGAAGTAGGAAGACATACTCCATCCTGCCACTGCCACCACCACCACCATCAAATGTGGGCAGCTTCATTCCCTAGGCTGGTATCTTGGGCAGAAAGGAGGAAGCAAGCAGAACACCAGAACCATAATTTTCTGCTTCCTGACTGGGGACACGATGAGGCTAGCTGCGTCTCACTCCCTGCCACCACAATTTCCCCGCCACAATGAACTGTCCCTCAAACTGTGAGCCCCAATAAACCCTTATCTCCTTAAGCTACATTTGTTGGGTACTTTGTCGAAGCAACCAGACAAGTAACCAGTGTAATTGAGTATGTGGGGGATATGTGGGCTTCAAAAGTGGAGACTGAGGAAAACATTGTCAAGTTCAATTCATCATCAATTCTTTCACTCAGTTTTCACCCTGCTTACTGTGAAAAATTTACCTGGAATCGACTTTCATCCAAGAGGGCTATTTCAGGCTTTTCTACATATTATACCATTTTGGGGGCCAAGGCGTATTTATTCCGGGAACTATTTCTTACTTACAACGTATGTATATTTATTCATGCAGTCACTTATTCATCAACGATTTATAGACTATTGGGTAGGAAGAGACGGCTCAGTGGTTAAGAGTATGGGCTACTCTTCCAGAGGACCTGGGCCCAATTCCTAGCACCTACACTGTGCTTCACAAATGGTTGTAACTCTAGTCCTAAGAGGTCTGATTCCCTCTTCTAGTCTCTGAGGCACCAACACACATGCGATGCACAGACAGGCAGGCAGGCAAAGCACCCATAAACAAAGACAAATAAATTAGGGCTTAAAAACCTGTAGAATGTTGTTGTTTAAGCATGATAAGATAGACATGAAGAATATACAAGAGCTCACCAGGTGGACCAATTGGGGAAGTTTACCGTGTGCAGTGGTCCTGAGGCAGTAAAGGAAGGAACCTGTTGGGAGGTACAGGTTCTGAGAGGAAGATATGGTTTGAAATGGGACTGGGTAGATAGGAAAGATCATCTAGATATTATGTAAAGGACTTGAGATTTGGCAGTGAGGATCTGTGAAATGTGAGCAAGGACACAAGGTCAAATGTGTTTGCTATGAGGAAATTTTAGCCGCCGGATACCGGTTGGACTGCAGAGGACAAAATGGAAGGAAGGAGAAAAACACAGAGGTGTCCTGGGACCTATGAGGTGAGATGATGAATGGCCGATTTGGAATGTGAAGGAGGGATTCAGAAGTAGAATAGAGAGGACACCGTGCTTGATTGATGTATTAGGTCTCTTTATTGTCTTAGCAAATTACCCTGAACTTTGTGGCTTAAAACAATCCGAATTTATTATCTCACGGTTCTGTAGCCTGGAAATCTGATATGACGTCACTGGGCTAAGATCAAGCATTCAGCAGGGCTGTATTCTTTCCTAAGGCCTGGGGGAGAATTCGTTTTCTCACTCGCTCAGGTTATAGGCATAATTCAGCTCCATGCGTCTAGAACTGAAGGACCCTCTTCTTTTCTGAGTAACAGCTTGGGCTTAGCCCACCTTACAGCGGCTGCCTTCTTTCCTGATTTCACAGCCCACCCAATCCATCTACAAAGGCTGCGGGAATGAGCTGTGTTTCTTTCACACCCTCTATAACTCCTGTTTCACATGCATGTGTTTATGTGTGTGAAGGCATCTCTCTGTCTGTGTGCAGGAATACATATGTGAGTGAACAGTGAGAGGTCAGAGGTCAACCTCCTGTGCTTTAGGGCTGTCTGTGGCTATGGCTCTATCATTTTAGGAGTTCAGTTTTAAGGTCAAACCTCCAGGCACGGAGGCAGGCAAATTCCAAACTGTCGTTTTCCTTCAGATTGATATTCTTCTTACATTACATTAAAGTGCCTATAAATTTTATCCAAAGGAGAGCTGGTTGTTCTGCATGGCCTGCTAACTACCTTCATTCATACACCAGCAGGTCCCAGCACATAGGATGCACAAGGGGGAAGACGAAGGGTAACATGACTCTTCTTTTTGGAAACACCTTAGAACAATTTGACTTGTACATCACTGGTCAGAATTCAGTCATGCAGTTGCTCTCAGTACCAAGATGCCCAGGAAGCTGCAGTCTTTGTTATGGTAATGATGTCATAATAAAGACTGCCATACAAAATGGGAGGAAAATCGATACTAAGAGATGTATTGCAATCACGTTATCTGAAACATTTTTTAAAATCTCTAGCTGTTTCCATTCCTCTGTCCCTTGAAGCTGAGCAGTTGTCCGCTTTAGGAATCAGTTAGTCCTCAAGCAGAAACGGAGATTAGATACAGTGGGCTTAAAATGTACAGTCATGACAAGGGTGTGTGGAAATATTCTTTGATTTACTGACCTCAGTTTGCTCACCAGCCCCCATTTCTACTAAAGGCAAGGAGTAAGGCCAGTTCACTTCTGGTTTATGTGCATGTGCATGTGCACATGTCTGTGTGTCCAAGGCATACTCATGTAGATGTCAAATAAAGATGAACAATGTCTGATGCTTTGCTCTATTGTCTTACATGTTGTTTTCTGAGACAAGGTCTTTCACAGAACCTGAGTTCACCATTTGAGCTAGGCTGACTGCTCAGGGAGCTCCTAGGATGTGCCTGGCTCCACCCCCTCCCTTCCAATGCTGGGGTTACAGGCATGCACAGCCATGCCTCACTTCTCTGTGTGTGCAAGGGATTCAAATGCAGGTCCTCTTGCTTGCATAGCAAGCATCCGTGCCCACTGAGCCAACCCCTCAGCCCCACTTCTGTTTTATAGATGAATCTCTTTGAGGTGCTTTTTAGATAAATTCAAGTCTCCTTTGCTGCTTTCTCACCAGGGGGGTGGTCTAGTGAGCTGCTCACCTAAGAACTTTCCTGTTGGGCTCTGTTCTCATGGACCGCCTGTGATCAGGCATGGAATATGTCTGCCTCCCTCTGGGAGCCTCTTAGAAGCTGGGGCACCGTTCTGAGGCTTTCGGTTCCTCCTCTGCTTATTGCAGAGGTTGGCACATAGGAAACAGTTAAAATGTGACTGATACAATCATGAGCCTGCTTTAGAGGCATCATATAATTAATTCAAATGGCACCATAATGATCTGAAAACCCTGCATACTTAAAAGTCTATTTCTCTATGGCCCCCTAGCATTATGCTTACAGCTTTCTTCCAGCACCCATAATCCTCTGCTCTCAGATACAATGGTTTTTGTGTGTTTGTCTGGCTGCTTATTAGAGCGTCTGTCTGTTCTTGAGGAATGCCCCTGTTCTTTGTGCCTCACTAGTGCTGAGGTTAGGAGAAAGTCCCCTTCAATCTGGGAAAATGAATGACCACAGGAGGAGGGGCTTTGAGTTTCCGCAAGTGAATGATTCCCACCTGGGAAGGAGCAGCGTTTTCTTCCCCCCTTCAGCTGCTTAGAAGGGCTTCAACAAATCCCAACTGATATCTTGCCCTTTACCGAATCTCAGCTTATTCTAATGAAAAGCACTGCTTTTATTTTTCAGAAATCCTCCCCCCACTTTGCTGCACCCAGAAGAATGGTGTGAGGAATTTAACCACTTCATTTCACAGTGAGTAGTTCCTCCTCTGGGAGCTGCCTGCGCAGCAAGGTCTTGACCCACAATTCCTGAAACCAAGCTGTGCAATGTGCTCAGTCCTAGCTGGGCCCGCTGGCACGTCCTAGCCCAGGGTGGTCCTAGTAAATAATTTAGGGCGTTCCCACAGAATCTGAAGAGTAAGGAATTCCCACTGATTCAACTGTCATCAGTCCTGATGATCACATCTGTCTGCAAACCTATTCTGTAGAAGATGCATGCCTGTAACTGGTGTCTACTCTGGGAGTGGAGAGACACAGATCTTTACAGCTTTGGTGAGTGGGTCATTGGGCTTTGTTTTAGGATTTTTGACCCAGAACTCAGGTTTCAGTTTCCAAGATGATGAGGAGCAAAGTAGGATCTTTGGCCTAAGGCATCAAGATGAGGTATCCTAGTCAATACAGAAGGTCTGGAGAGTCTGAAGAAAATGGTGTAGAACAGTGTGAGGCCCCTGATGGGAAGTATGGCCCCAGGCCAGACTTCCTGAGACTAAGACAATAGAACACAGAGAGACCAAAGACTGACTCAGTGCTGAGATCATGAGTTTAGGGCCTGGCCTGGAAGAGGGCCACATTGGTACCGAATGCGTGGAAGATGTTCATCTTCCCAAAGATGAAGTGAAGGCTCAGGAGTAGTCAAGTGAGAACCCATCAGTAGAAACCACTACCAGGGACTAGATCTGGGAAGAGATGCCTCAACACCTGGGATTCCAAACAAGACCTTCGGAGACTATGGCAGGAGAAAGTAACCAGCCAATGGTGCTGGTAAAGAGGGAGGAAGACACATTTTTTTTTCCCTCATTGATGCCTATGTGTGGTCTTATCTTCCACAAAGGGTCATGGTAACATACCAGACAGGATCATTCTCCTTAATATTTGTCTAGATTTACAGCCTTCACCCACAATCCCTGAATCCAAAGAGCCCTGAAAAGAGAAGTTATTCTGTACTTGAGTCATCCAGCCGCAAACCGTGACCTTACGTGAACTGACATGGGGGCAGCGTGTGCCCTGAACTGATGAGGGACTGTTTATAGTTACCGTCTTTCTTAGTGTGAATAGTCATGTGTTCCAGTGCAGATATACTCCTGTTTGATGAGAGTGCCCTATCCCAGGTCGTTCTGCCTTGTTACATAATGTGCCACGAATGTGCCAGTGTAGCTGTCTAAAGTGTGATCCGATTTAGAATGCTAAACATGTTTGACCCCACGGGAGTTTATATGAGAACTTGAGTTTGTGTTTCATTTCCATTTCAAATGCAACAGAGCTTGGGGTCCTGAAAATTGTCTGTTCATCTAATCCCTCCTGGACCTGCGCCATATCCCCCTGAACAGAAGAACGGGG
>LOEQ01001351.1:56696-68289 GCA_001685075.1 Bramus lutescens
TGGCTACCAACACTTGCTAGGTGGGAGGTGAGAAAGGACCACTTCCTGAAAGCTGATGTCAAGAGATGGTGGAGGGAACTGAAGAGCCAAAGACACTCTAGTGGCTTGTGACCACATTTTGGAGCACCACACAGACAGAAAAATCTCTCTGGATCCAAGGAATTTCCCTTTCACTCCATTGCTGCACAGATAACCTTGATCAGCCTTCTCTGAAGTTGGCCTAGAAAACTCCATTACGTATTCACATACCTTCTCATCCCTCCTTGTCGGTGCCGCAAAGATGTGATTGGACTCACAAGTTCTGCTTAAGTGTGTTTTCCTCAAGAGTATGGTAGTATTCTTAAATCAACACAGTACTGCTTCTGCGGATTTAAGAACAAGGTAGACAACCAATGGCAAATAAAAACTTTCAGGGTCAGCCTCGCTATAGAATATCTCCTTATTCTTTATGTTTCCTCCTGACAAATCCTATGGGATGGCGATTCCAATCTGATTATGTTTTCCAACTTTGGTATTTCCAGAAGTACTCACAAGTTACTTTAGACCTTGAAAGCTCTGGAACACTGGAAAGGCAGAGGAGCGGGGCAGAGGGGTAGAGGGGCAAACGCAGAAAGCAATGTCTTTGAGAATACATGTTGTCCGGAGTGTTAGAGTGCAGAAATCAAAGCAAGCACAAATATGGACGCAAGTGAGCATGCATGTATCCATTTTCTCTCTGCTCTGGGTTGTTCATAGGACATGATGACCTGATTCAACTTCCTGCTGCCCTGAATTTCCCACAATGATGAACAATCTCGGGAATTGTTAGCTAAAATTGAAATTACCTGGCGTGAGCGAGAAGGAAACACGGAACACGCAACAAACACACTTAGGAGTTTATTAGAGGGGGTGTGTAAAGGCCTGGGGAAGTCAGTGTGGAGAGAGAGAGAGAGAGAGGAGAGAGAGCGCGAGCTGGCCTAGCACATGAGCAGGGGGGTTTACGTGACTACGTCATATGCAAATGATGAGGGGCTCACGCATGTGCACAAGGGCTTAGCTGAGTCATGTGGATGATGCAACCGCACGTGAGTCACGAGGGGTCCTTTAACATCCCGGGGTCATTAGGCACTTCTGCCTGAGGGCTTGTCTGCACATATGTGGCCCTAGAAACCAGAACTGCCAGCCTTCTTGTGGCTGAAATCTCCCCTATATTCCTTAGCACCCGAAATAACAGCTAGAAACTTGTCTGCTATATCCAAATCCTGCCCCCCCCCCACACACAGGGTTTCGCCTATCTCAGGCTGCCTTCAAACTTGTCGTATAGCTAGTGTTGGCCTTGAATTTCTGATCCTTCTGCCTCTACTTACTGAGTGCTGGGGTTGCTGGCATTGACTACCACGCCTGGTATATATATATATGTACAGGATATGCTAGGCAAGTACTATTCCAACTGTGCTATGTCCCTAGTTCCACCCTTCGATTTTCTAGATGGAAATGACTGTTCTAGCCTGCCATTACTCAGCTCCCAAATACACTACGACCAAATGTGATCTCATTAGATTTATTCAAATCTGCAGTTAACTGTAAACAATGACACACTTTGCATCCGAAATGTCTATTTAGAGAGCTTTGGTTTGCTTTCATACTTAATGTCTCATACTGAGAAAAATGAGTTGGGAATTAACACCTTCCAACCATGAAGGGTTTCATCTTTGGAGGTACTAGTTGGGAAAGACACTATCTGAGAGTTGTAGTGAAATTGTTTTTAAAGCGGAATCATTCAGAAAATAGATTTAGTTCCCTTTATAGAAAAAGCCACAGGGTATTCTATGAAAGTATGCTGCCTAGATTTTCTTTAAAAATAAACAAGAAATATCTTTTTTTAAAAAGGTTTTAGTTTTTATTATGTGTGTACATTTTGTGCACATGGAGTGCAGGTGCCATTGGAGACCAGAAGGGGGCATGAGATCCCCTGAAGCTGGAGCAACAGGGAGTTGTGAGCTGCCAGACATGGATGCTGGTAGCTAAACTCTGGTTGTCTGCAAGAGCTGTGTGCATTTTTATCTTCTGAACCATCTCTTTAGCCTGACTAGAAATACCTTTTGTTGTTTTGTGTTGTTGCTGCTTTTGTTTTCTGAGATAAAGTTTCTCTGTGTAGTCTTGGTTGTCCTGGACCTCACTCTGTGTAGATTAGGCTAGCCTTGAACTCAGATCTATTTGCCTCTGCCTCCGGAGTGCTGGGATTAAGGGTGTGCACCACCACTGCCTAACTTAACTTTCTTCTCTCTCTCTCTCTCTCTCTCTCTCTCTCTCTCTCTCAATTAGAGATTTGTTTATTGTGTATTTTATGTATATGGATATTTGTCTTTGCATCAGAAGAGGGTATCTGATTCCATAGAACTACAGACAGTTGTGAGCCACCATACAGGTCCTCGGAATTGAACTCAGGATTTATGGAAGAGCAGCCATTGCCCTTAATTGATGAGCCACAGCTTTAACACCTATTGATTCCCTATTGTCATGTGACCTCTGAACCAAAGTGGACTCATCACTGAGGATCTTAATGTGTTTGATACTTTTCTCATTGCTGTAATAAATAATAGGTTTTCTGTGTCACAGTGATGAGTTTCTCCATCCACTCAGTAAGCCAGATCAAGCCAAATTTAAAAAGCAAAAAAGCAGGTATATTTGAGCAAAGCAACTCCTGGATGAGTCCTCCAGTCCCAGAGATGGGACAGAGAAGTCAGTCACACACCCAAACTGAAGCAGGGAGCTTGTATGGCCTGTAGGTGAGGAGTGATGGTGTGCCTGCCGCAAGCTGGGTTTGTGGCCAAGTATGGTGAGAAGTTGACCACTTTAGGTGGGATCTTGGGCTACTGGCCACCTCAGGAGAGGAGCTGCTGCAGCTGCCAAGAAAGCAGAACTGGGCTTTTGTGCGCCTTTTCTTTGTTGGAGATTATCTGGGAAGGGAGGGTTTGGAGAGAGAGAGGAGAGGAATGGGGCTTTCTGGACCAAGCAGGAATGATCTGGAGGTTCCAGCCAAACAATAAAATAGCTGCTAGAATCAACTTAAAGGAGGAAGGGTTGGGCTCATGGTTGGGGGGAGGGGGTATCTAGGGTGTCTAGTCCGTCATGGAGCAAACATGGGGCAGAGGGCTCCATGTGGTGGGGGCTTGCAGCAGTTTCTCAACACAAGAAACAGAGAATGTTCAGCTGGAGGCGGAACTGACTAAAGGCCCTGAGGTCCACACACCCACGGCCCAGTTCCTCCAGCCAGGCCCCACCTTCAAAGGGCTCCGCAACTTCCCAAAAATGCCATTGGCTGCAGACAAAGCATTCAAAACACAGGAAACTGTGGGACGCACTTTATACATAAACCGTGAGCGTCTTTGGTACTGGGTGACACACCACTGATTGCCACAGGATCTGGCTGCTTCCTAGAGTGGAAGTAGACGGGGCAGAAATGCTGAGATACAGGTTAGTGTTTTTCAGGTTTGTTTCCAGCCTCCTTCTTTGGAGACAGCAGAGAAGAAAAATAATTTTTTTTAAGGACCTAAAAGCCTAAAATCCTATTAGCAAACCTGTCATGGAATTAAAAAGAGATAAAAGGAAGCCCCCATCACCCTGGTTGGTTCTGGACCTTGGTTGTTAGTGATAATTAACTCATTCATATGAGTTAGTTACACATTTGTCAGCCCCTGCTTCCTGACAGCTTAGTTAAGATAAATTAAACATGGTGCTCACATAAATTCTGCACTGCATATGGAAGGACCCTGCCTGATTTTTTTTTTTGTCACCGCTATAATACGTGGCTGCCTCCTCACCCCACCATGGCTAAAGCTATTTGCATAACAAGTTTATCTGGTTCAAGTACCTGCCAGACTTCTACTGGGTTAAGAGGCTCCCTGCAGAAATAGCCTTTTGATAAGATAACAATAATTTTCATTTGCTAACTTTGCCTTGGTCCCCAGGGTTCCTCCTTCCCCTCTAAGTTCAACCTAATTTAAGGCCTTTGGACTAAGTAGCTGAAAGGTCTTTGCAGCCACGCTCTTTCATTTTGTCTCTCAAACTTATGAGGTTTTTGTTAGGAGTTAGTTTCAGGACATCAATGGGTCTGAACTGGTTAGTGAGACAATAAAGATGGATTTGCTTTTGCTAGGGGCAAATCCACCAAGAGCATCCCGACTGCTCAGTCCAGTGATGACGCTACGTGATTACCTCCCCCCCAACTGCTCTTTTGGGGTGGCTGCTCTGGCAGCGTAGGGAAGAAAAGCAAGGCCAACACTCTCCTGACAAATGTCTTTAATGCTAAGATCAGGTGACTTTCAGAAATGAAGATCTGAAGCCCAGGGAACCTGGGTGTTCCTTGGTTTCATGAAGAATGTGAAAGTACAGCTGAGCAAAGTGTGTGTGTGGGGGGGGGNTCGACCTGTTGGCTGGGGGACTCAGCAAGGTCTATCTGACCACAGGGTCTCCATAACTTCGCCTTACCACCTTCCTCATCCAGGTGTAGTGCAGGACACCTATTTGAGGGTTTTTAAATCAGGAAACTCAGAAGGGTCCTCCTCAACTTCTAAACACTTCCTGTCTGGGGGAGTGTTTCTAGTCCCCAGTCAATGGCTAACATGCAAGACTGTCTCTCTCCTTGACTGAGCACCATGTCTGAGCCCTGCCAGGCAGACACCAAATACTGGGGTATTTCTCCAGTCGCCTTCAGATGACACTCAAATAGGTAGAAGCAGCTGCCCCGAATATTGTTAGAATGTTTCTGCTGACCTGGGGAAAGGGCGTTTAAACTTCTTTAACCTTTAAAGACAGTGACCCAGATTTACAGCCCTTGCCTCCTCTGCAGGGTCTGCCTGTTGACTGACTTGCTGAATTTCTCTCACGCCAACAGTTCTCAGCTCTTGTCTTTCTCCACTCTGTATTTCAAACCCGCTTGATTCTACCTGGCTCTATATCATCAACAAACTATGCACAATAATATATAGCCTCACCTAGCTAGTGACTCATTATGGTCCACAGAATTCTCAGGTTTTTACATGCTGGTAGAACCTCAGGAGCTGTACAAATGGTTAACTCCTCCAGGAGCTGAGCGAGCCCACTGTAACCTTTATTTACATCTCTTCACACATTGGTAATTTTAATTAAAATGAACAGCAGTATCTCCAGTGGCACACTCTCCATTTTGGATTTATTTAGCCAATGATTAGCAATTGTGGCTTCTTGAATTAATTAGCATCTCTTGAGCTACAGGGAATTAGTGGATTAGTAAAAAAAAAAGAAACTCATGGAAAAGGTTGGAATATTCTAAATTAAAACTGAATAAACTCTCCTTTGCCCTCTTCACGGGTATTGATCCGTAGACTTTTAAGTGAAACTTGACTCGTTCCTGATTTTGAAAAGTTGGGATTTTTCCCTTCTCCGTGAGAAGAATAAAGTTATGGGTTTCAAGCTTATACTTTGAAGAAGTATCTAATTTAGATGACGTGATGGGTATTGTAACTTTCTGGAAGTATCACATCATTATTGCTGTGATTGTATCATGTGACCGTATCTTATTGCAAAGGAAGATAAGGAATAGTCACTGGGTGGGGCAGCAATCGGTCCAGATCATGACCACTGTCCCTGAACAAAGAGAAGAGCTCACAAAGAGACAGCCATTCGTGCCAAGCCACTGGATAGGGAGGTGCACAATTCCAGAGAGCCAGACAACAACCAACAAATGTTAGGGCTCAGGATTCTTACTAGCAGCTGCTAGGAGTTTGGAAGGCAATTGGGTGGGATCCACCAGGCGGTGTCCTAACAGAAGAGGGTCTGGGGTTGAGGAGGGATTGTTGTCGTAATCCCACCCAGGCTTCTGGAAGAGATGGAAAGTAATGGGCCACTGGTAGGGATAGTGGAGTGGCAGTGTGGGTGTCCCTCCTGGGCTTCTTCCCCAGAGCTGTGACCACATAGCCCCCAGCTACCTCCTTTCCCCTGCGTTAGAAAAGGAAGTGTAGGCCCATGTGCCCAATTCTACATTTTTCCAGCTTGCTGGTGACTTTTAGATGGGGTAAAAATAGCAGACAAAGCCCTTTGGCTGGAAGAAAGGGCTGTGTGTATATGGTTTTTGTGGATTTATAATTTACAATCCTAGCATTAAATACAACCAGTTGCCAGGCCTTCCATTCTATGTTATGTGTTTTCTATTGCCTTCTTGGTATTTTAATTCAGAATTTCCTAAGATTATCAAATGCATGATACTTAACTGCCATACTGGGTTAATGAGTAGGGAGAATCATAGTTGGAATTCTTGTTATTACTGCTACTGAGACAAGGTCTTGTTACATATAGCATGGGTTACCCAGAAATCAAGTTCCTCCTGCCCCAGTCCCCTAAATTCTAGGATTACAGAGGTATGTCATTATGACTAGCATGATTTGAATTTGGACTGAAAGGGTATTTATTGAATCCAAAAATAGTCTTATTTAAAAATAGATATTATAGGGCTGGAGAGATGGCTCAGTGGTTAAAAGCACTGACCGCTCTTCCAGAGGTCCTGAGTTCAACTCCCAGCAACCACATGGTGGCTCACAGCCATCTATAATGAGATCTGGTGCCCCCTTCTGGCATGCAGGCATACACACACACACACACACACACACACACATAAATATATATAATAAACAAATCTTTTAAAAAATAGATATTTTAATGAAGTAATAGAAATTCTGCCTTTAAGAATGCATGGACAATTCAATCACCAGACATGAACAATACTGGCTTTTGCCTCTTATGCTGTGGTTTGAACAGTGTCCCTCAAAATCTACATGGTTTAACCCTCATTATCTCAGATGGAAACAGGCCTTGGCAGATGAAATTAGCTAAGACAAAGACATGCAGAGCCAGGGTGGGTCCTAACCCATTGTAGAAGGCATCTTTATAACATAGAGAGGTTTAGGTGATGTATTGGTCAGGGCACTCTAGAGTAACAGAATTTATGTCTTGGTCAATATTCTTTTTTAAAAAGATTTATTTATTTATCATATATACAGTATTCTGCCTGTATGTTTGCCTGCATGCCAGAAGAGGGTACCAGATCTCATTATAGATGGTTCTGAGCCACTAAGTTGTCACTGGGAATTGAACTCAGGACCTCTGGAAGAGCAGTCAGTGCTCTTCACCTCTGAGCCATCTCTCCAACCCTTCTTCAGCGTTCTATTGCTGTGAAGAGACACCAAGACTATGGCAACTCTTCTAAAAGCGAGTATTTAATTGGGGCTGGCTTACAGTTTCAGAGGTTTAGTCCATTATTATCATGGCAGAGAGCCTTGAGACATGCAGGCAGACATGGTGCTGGAGAAGTGGAGAATTCCACATCAGATCTGCAGGCAGCAAGAAAAGAGAGAGAATCTGGGTTTGGCGTGGGTTTCTGAAACCTTCACAGCCTGGACTCAGGCTGATCACTGTAAGTGGCGATCAGCAACTAGCATAGAGGTCCATGAGACAATGCATGTCTGCTGTTGGAGTTACCCAGTTTGTAACACTTCTTATAGCAGCCCCAGGCAATTGATACACCATCTGACTACATAGTTAGAGGATTGCAAGTGATTTGATATTCCAAGCAAGGACAGCAATGCTCACCCACCTGCCACAAGGAGTAAATGGCACATAGCCATAGCAGATCTTCACCTTCCTGTCCTCATTTTTTCTCTTCCTTCCTTCCCATTTTCTTTTCTTTTTTCTTTAAATGTGTATCCACTATTCAGGCTTATGTTAAAAACTTGTCTCAAACACACTGCACAATAGTTAAAGTGGGGGAATTTCTGTAACTGTTAATGATTTGTGGAATTTGATAGAAGACTGGGCATTAAGATATCTTGGTCATAAAAACCTTTTTAAGAGGAACATATAATCATAGGGAGATACGGCAAACTGGCACCACCTTGTACCCAGTACTGATCAAGAGATCACCATCAATCTGTGTTGAGAAGGATCTCATAAATCACTATGATACCTAGCAATGCAGGCATGGACTAGTCTCCTTTAGTGATAGCTGCTATCTATGTATGAGCTATGTGTCTGGCAAGGTGGATACACTTTGCCTGTGTGATTTCACTGTATCCTAGCTGCTGCTAAACAAGTGGGTGACTACTCACAGGGGAAGCTGAGCTTCTTGGCAGCTAAGTAAGTGATGGGTTATTGCCCCACAGCTGAATCTGAATAGAGGTGGGATTCAAACCCAGGTCTCTGTGGTGTTCCAATATCTTTCCTGGGTATTCAGATGCTAGAATGTGTATATGTGTCTAACATAAACCCTTTAAAAAAGTCTTCTGTGTGTGCCCATGCACATGCTGTACATGCGTGGAGGCGCTAGGTGGGTGTCAGCTGGTTTCTTCTTTTGCTCTCCATCACGTACAAACTGATACATATCCTTGACAACTGAACCGTATCATCACCTCTCGCCCAGCTCAGATTGTCTAGCATGGAGCTATTCCCTCACAAGGATGCTAAGTGAAGGAGTTTTAAGGCAAACTTCCTTAAGACAGTTTTCTCTCACACAACAGCAAAACAAAAACCAACCAACCAACCAGCAAAATAAAACCTCTCTTTGCTGGAAAAACTCCTTCCTGAGAGGTGATAAAAGAGGCTGATGGCATGGGGCTGGAGGAGCTGGGGACATTGATCCAAATCAGGAAGGATGGCACCATTGTAACGGAACAGCAGGTGAGGGTGATGCCCATCATGGCTGAGGGGTGGTCTGTGTCCAGCATTGGAATAACTCATTGCTGACATTTTACATGCAGAAGTGAGTGAGTGAAGGCCTGGAATCATACTAGACCCATGACTTGCTGTTGTTTTTGGTTTTAATAGTCACCTGTCGGAGAGTTTTGCAAGCTAAAAGAAGAATAAACATAAATATAAAATCCTGACTTTGCCCTGTATGTATAATGAGTGCACAAGATGAATCTAAAGTAGCCTGTAAGACCTTAAGAAGTTCTCCCTAATGACAGCTACCTCCTAAGATTCGGCTGTGTATATGGACAAGCTTAGGCTGAAATACTAAGTGTATGTGTTGCCTCTGTTGTTGGTTACAGAATCACAACCCTGTATTAAACTTGTGATTAGAAAAAGAAAGAAAATGTAGAGGAACACTGGTCTATTTAGTTGCTTGTAATGAATGGATGCCCTGTGATGCTTCTGCCAGAATTATAAGTCCTAAATTTCTGCCAATACTTGAGAATGGCATAGCTCAAACACCCATCTAAAGAAACTTATTGTGCTGGGCATTGGTGATTCATGCCTATAATCCCAGCACTTGGGAGGCAAAAGCAGGAAGATCTCTGTGAGTTCAAGGCTAGCCCAGTTTACAGAGTGAGTTCAGGATAGCCAGAATTATATAGAAAAACCCTGTCTTAAGAAACAAAAAGAGAAAAAAGAAAGAAAGAATGAATGAATGAATGGAAGGAAGGAAGGAAACGAAAATAAGAAAGAAACTTATCCTAAGAGCTGCTAATTAAGGGCATTACTTATAAAACTGCATTCCTGGATATGCTATCTTAAGATGCAGGTGTGTATCCGCACATGCAAGTGTTTGAGTGTGTGCACGTGCATGTGTGCACATACGTGAGTTTGCATGCGTGCGTGTGTGTGTTTACTGTATGCGTCTGCACCACGTTAACCAGTTCTGCTTGTATTTCCCCCCATTCTCTTTGAAGCATGAGCAGTGCTTCCCAGAGCTGGGAAATTTAGAGACTGACTGAAGACACCTGGACACAAAGAAGTAATTTGCATGTACAATCCAGGAAGGTGTTACCGGCTTCCTTTAAGCCATTTGACTTAGATACCAAAGTAACTGTAATTTAATGAAGAGAGTTTAGCAAATTATAATGAACAGCTTTCTGGCCGTATGCCCGAAGTTGTTCTATGTTCACATGCCAAAATCTGGACATCAGAATTTAAGCAATTTCTGAAATGTCTGAAAGTATCCTTAATATACTGCTTATAAAGCAAGAAGACCCCCTAAACGCTACCATGGCACCATGCTAGTAAATAAGAGTCCTTACAAAGTTGTCCAGCCGTATAATGCAGGACACCAGGAATGAACGCTAAGGCAAGCTATGGGCTTTAGGTAATTACGGTGTCTCCACTTAGGTTTATCATTGTAATGAAGTACAGCTCTTGTCAGGGTGGTGTCGATGGGGGCTGTAAGGATATGGGCGCAAAGGGCAAGAGGAAATCTCAGTGCCTTCCTTTCAAACTTGTTGGGAACCCAAAAGCAGTTTAATAACGAAGTCTTTAGTAAGACAAACAAACAAACAACCCCCCCAAACACAAACAAACAAAACCCCAAAACAAAACAAACAAACAAACAAAAGGAAGAAGAAAAAAAAGCCCTGTGCATGTTTCTCCTCTAACCGAAACCCTATGGGAATTTATTGGGAAACGGGAGTTGGTGGCCTTCTGTTATTACAGTATTTATCATACAGTTATGGAGGGGAATAATTTATGATCCTCACTTGGAAAGCCAGATCGATACAGAGATAAATGTCCTTGCCACAATAGGATTTATATCATCCACATGATAATTGACCACTGTGTCATCTGTCCAGTCATTCATCTCATTATCTGATAGGACTAGCGGAAGGCTAACACACATGTGATTTATTGGTGTACACCAGTGGGGAGCCATTGGTCCAGCTCACCTGCTACCTGTCCTCGGCAACACAGAGCATAGCTGTCTACCTCCGGCTGCAGGCATCCACAGAGAAAGCCGCCAGCCTTGGCCCACAGTAGGCATCTCTCGTAGAATTAGAAAAAATCTTCCAGTTCTTGTACTTGTAGATTCTACTCCATTTCTGCCCCCCCACCCCGTCCCGAGCACAGCGGTCTGCCTAGAGCAGAGAGGCTCAGGTAGTTGGTCTAAAGATAACCTCTATTGTCACTAATTACAGTTACGTTTTGTGACATAGTTATTCCATATCACCTATTTGTGCTTGGCATCAAGACACATGGCTTAAAACTCAGAACATAGCTACAGTACAGGTAAAGGGAATTAATAGGCTCGATAGGGACCAAAAATTGGGCAAATGAGAAAGAACGCCAGAAAGCTCACTGAGCAAGCAACCCATGCAGGGTTAGTTTCCTAACGGGGGGGGGTGGAAAAAAAAAACGATTCCAGCAGCCCCTTGGTTCTCTCAGCCCCCTGGGAACACTCGTTGCCTGCAGTGTCTGCGATTTGCCTTGTGAGGGTTAATCAGTGGGTCTATTATTCACCAAATTAAAGGCTTGGCTGCCAGAGAGTCCCTTTCAGAAAGGATTAGGGTTTCTGATGAGGCTTTGAAGTAATGGATGGAGCTGTTCTGCTTATGGAAGAGGGCTAAGGACTCCCCAGACTCCCCTCGCAGCCGGTGTTGTGTCTTTATTCAGTCCCTTGCCTAAAAACGAAAAAAAATTTTTCTCTTGCACAAATGTGATGCTCATACAAGGCACTGGATTGACAACCCAGCGGGTGGTGGTGGTGGGTACTTCTTTCTGTTGCAAGAGTACACGGAAGTGCTTCCTGGCTGCTGTGGGTGGCAGCGTCCAGAAGAAGAACCATTTTTCCCAGAGATCAGCAACAGGAATCACG
>LOEQ01001351.1:71163-89649 GCA_001685075.1 Bramus lutescens
AACTCAGGACCTTTGGAAGAATAGGCAATACTCTTAACCACTGAGCCATCTCTCTAGCCCTAGAGGATAGATTTTTATGTTCACAGAGATCTAGAAGCTGTTCCTTCTGTCAAATTTAAGTTTACTTCAAAGTCCACTAGCGGTTATTTCTGTTATGTTGTCCATCTGTCCTTGTGCTCAATAGCTACAGCCATCATCTTTTTCTTCCTGTATCTTTTGTTTAAACTGCGTCCTTCCTGAAAGGAGCCCCATTCTCACCACCAACTAACTCTCCACCATGTTGTCAGCTTGTCTCCTAAAGCAAAGACATCTGTGGGCCCCCACAGGGGACTCTTGAGCCCGTCATCTGTCTCTGCCTTGCACTTCCTCACAATATCCATTCGGTCCTTTAAGAATGTCACCACTCGGCTGGGCGGTGGTGGCGCACGCCTTTAATCCCAGCACTCGAGAGGCAGAGGCAGGCGGGTCTCTGTGAGTTTGAGGTCAGCCTGGTCTACAAGAGCGAGTTCCAGGATGGCTTCAAAGCTACAGAGAAACCCCTGTCTCAAAAACCCAACTAAAATAAATAAATAAGAATGTCACCTCTAATGTCAAACACTTGTCCTCACTGCTAGAGTCGTTTACTTCTTCGGGGTTATGGCAGGCCCTGGACTCTTCAGCCTTGATTGAATTACATCTATTCTGCCATTTGTTTCCAAATTCTACAAAAGCAAACGTCTGACCCTAGGCACCTCTGCCCTCAGCACTCAGTAATGCCTTTTATGGCCACCACCTAACATACATGTTTATGAAAGAACATGATGTCAGTTTCACCTAGCCCTTTGGCTATTTCATGTGTGTGGGGTGGTGTTACCCCAGATACATATGTTTCTTATGGAAACCCCTGCCCCAGTCCTGGGTAGTCCTAGGCAAACGCTTGCCTTTCCGGGGGAGCTGGTTGTTCAGTTATTTTAGGGATTGCCTAAGTATTATCCGTTCCCTGCCCTCAGAGGTAAAACGCATACAAATGAGAATTATGGATCAAAGTAGGGCAAGGTGGAAAGCAGGATCAAGGAAAGAATACAATTCAGATGTCCCCAGGCACTGAAGTCTTTGCTAAGAAGCCGACCATGACTGTTTGTCAAAATAGAAATTGATTTTTAAATCAAAGAAATGACCCAGACATTCTAAAGCAAGAGTCCCCAAAAACTTGAAAACATCAAGGATTTTTCTTTTTGCTGAATTGTCAGACCCAAAATGTCTCCTCTCCCCCAAATGTCACAAATTCTGCTTAAGGACATCTACTGTCAAACAGAAATTTTGTCCTCAAGAATGGGAGTCACATGGAAAGCAACAAATTAATTACCCATCTGACTGAACTCAAGACAGGTTTGTATAACCCTGGACCGATTTAGTTAGGTGGGTGATTAGTTGGGAGACAGCAGACCCTAACACTAAAGACAAACTGGTGTTATGGTCCAATGGCTTCCTCCAAAACACAGGTACTGCCAACGTGATCATATGGTAGGGGCATCAGGTCATGAGGGGTCCTTCCCCATGAGTGAATTGCCTTCTGCTACTTGAGCCTGAGGCATCCTTCCTTTGGGGAAACCATATTGGGAGCAGAGAACATTCTTCGACCTTCTTCATCATGGACGTGAACCTTCTTGTTCACGTCTCGATCATGGATTTAACAGTCTTTAGGACTGTGAGAAGATTCAGCTCTTTTCGTTTTCATCTGCTTACTCTAAATATTGTTATAGCAGTACAGGTTGGACTATAGACTAAGACATATATGTGTCACTTCTGCTTGTCGGGTTGCTGTAACTACCTTCTTCTGCCAATCACTTAGTGCAGCGGCTGACTACAGAACCAGCATTTATTGACTGGTTACTGTATAGCAAGCAGTGTGTAACCATTACCTTATTTACCCTCCACAACAATCTGGTGTCCAATATATAAATAAGAAACGGGAGCTCATTGACTCTAAGTAAAACTCATATATTGCTTCATAGATCCAGGAGGGTGAGATTTGTCCATAACACCTGACTTAACGCATATCATTGCCCCAATGTTTTTAAAAATACCCCAAGCTTGGAAGAAAAATGGATTTTGTCATTGAATGTATCATTTAAATGCTTCAACAGACTATTTAGGAAGTTCTGTGTTTATGTGGACGAATGTTCCCAGAGGCTGGGACTGGAAAGGCTGATTGACTGATTAGAACATCAGTCAGTGTGGAGAGGTTGGGATGTTGCAGGTCTAGGACCCAGGTACAAATTATTTTGTCTGGCTGTCCTGCAACTCAGTCTGTAGATCAAGCCGGCCTTGAACTTAGAGATCCACCTCTCTCTGCCTCCAGAGTGCTGGGTTCAAAGGCGTGCGCCACCACCACCTAGCTATCTTGGGTCCTTTAAGAGCCGCCATCTCCCTCTGAGCGTTTCTGAGTGTGACCTAACATCCTTGTGGCCATCGGTGAAACCTTTTGGGATGCATTAACTTAATGAACCACTAGGTCCTCTCAACCCCAAGCTAATGTCACTGGGCAGCATCTGAGGCCAGAGGAGTATGACCACCACATCGCTGTGACTCACCTACATGACACCTCCTGGAAGATGTTTGAAAAGCCTCTTGATTTGTGATTTTCCTTGTCTCATTATAAAGGTTGGTGAAACTATTACCACATTGGAATATGGTATTTAGAGAAACCTGAATCTGTGTTCTGGACCATGGTCACTCATATTGGGCTACAGGACAAGTCCTGTTTTTCTTTCCTTTGAGGTGAGAGCATGTCTCTGCAGCTCCTGTTACTTTGTTCTGACCTATGTGTCTGTCATACCCCCTTTCTGGGGTCAGCCTCCCCCTCTCCACCCTGTGCTCCTGGCCTTCCTGGGATGCTTTAACAAACTGTTCTCTAAGTTTCACCTTAAGTAAAGACCTCTAAAGGCAGCCATGGTTGAGAGCTTATCTTCTGGTCAAGTCTAGAGCATTTCTTGTCATCCCTGAGACTCACAAAGACTCGGGTGCTATAGGAGACCTTAGCTGTGCTGAACAGTAGTCATGACAGTTGCTGTACTGTCCCCTGAGAGAGCAGTCCCAGGATCCAGTACTCTGCTGCCTGGCACCTTGTGATTTTTGATGCTATGACTACATCACATGAGATGGCTCAGACAGTAAGAGCTTGCTGCGCTAACAAGAGGGCTTAAGTTCATATACTCAGCATCCACATACATTTGAGACCCATTGGTGCAATGGAGTCAGGAGGACATCCAGGCCTTGGTGACAGTCAGCCTAGCTGGACAGATGAGTTCTAGGTTAAGTGAGATAGCTAGTCCCCCAAAATAAGTTTAGAGCAACGGAGTAAGATGCTTAACACTGACTTCTGGTCCCCGCAGGCATGCACAGGCATGTATGTACACACATGTGCACATCATATGCACATCCATATCATCTGCAGACACACAAGAAGAAAGTTTTGATTGCAGAGTGCTGTACACAAAAACCTAACTAAGGTAGTAAGAAACATGGTAGCAAAGAACCACCAGTTACTGCCCTCAAAATGGCCTTTGTCCTAGGGTACAAATATGGAGAAATTTGGGTTAGGGAGATAGCCCAGTGTGTAGAGACACTTGCTGGGAGAGCCTGGAAGTCTGAGCTCAGTCCTTGGAACCCAAATAAAGATCTAGAGAGAGAAACAACTCCACAAAGCTGTCCTCTGACCTCCATACAGGTACTGTAGAACATGCTTCAAGCCATGCATGTGTGTGCCCATGCACACGGACGCACGATAATAATAATAACAACAACAAATTAAATTTATAATTTTTTGAGATCTTCCTTGATTGCCACTATATCCAGCAGAGGACACCCTTGTAATAATACATCCATTACAGAAGGTGGCACTGCCATCATCAATAAGAAAACTGCCACCTCCCGCAGCAGTCTTTTCCGTGGCTTTTTCTTGGACATACTTCTGTTTACCTCTAAGCCCCCTCTGCTGCTTAGCCAGCCTGCTGTAAGTGGGCTCTTCATCTACTTAACATTTCTGGGTTGCTTCTCAGACTTCTCCCAGATGGATTCTGTCTGTCATGGGGGGTGACTATCTTTATACAAGCAGTGCTTGAGGATCTAAAAGTTTTGTGAGCACATCTCCTGAACTAAGAACACAGGCAGCTATTGGTCTGGGTTTTTCTAATTATTTCAGTTTCTAAGGGATCAGCAACAGGAAAATGAAGGGGTCTCTGTATGGGTGCGTTTTACTCCAGCCACGTCTCAGTACAGTGTGTGTTTACATCTACAGCTCTGGCTTTGGGAGTGACTCCCGGGCACTGGTTCTGTGAATGGGCTGTCTCCAACCACAGTGCATGTTCTTGCCTCTGGAGGTCAATCCCACCCTGTGTACGGTAGACTTGATGGTTTGGCTTCAGACCACCCTGCATGTTTCTTTCCTCTTCTTTACCCTGTTTGAGCCATCTGTAGAGGAGGAGAGCTGCTCTTTATACCGCAGTCAGTGAGTTGGGGCAATGCAAAGTTCTTTCTTTTCTGTTCCGTGACTTCACCTTGGTCTGTTGGTGCCCATAGCTTTACCAATCAGACTCACTTATTTCTCTTTTGACCTCTTCACCTCCCCAGCCAGGGACCTGAGGGAAGATGACAACTACCCAAAATCCTCTGTTGTTTTAGTCCATGTTCTATTGTAAAGACACACCATCACCAAGGCAACTCTTACGAGAGAAAGCATCTAATTGGGGAACTTGCTTATAGTTTCAGGGAGTTAGTCCATTATTGTGGTGGAGAGCATGGCAGCATGCAGGCAGGCATGGTGCTAAAGAGGTAGCTGAGAGTTCTACATCTGGAAGAAAGAGACACTGTGCTTGACTTGGGCTTTTGAAATGTCAATGTCTACCCTAGTAACACTTTCTCCAATGAGGCCACACCCCTAATCCTTCTCAAGTAGTGCCACTCTCCCGTGTGTGTGTGTGTGTGTGTGTGTGTGTGTGTGTGTATAAGCATTCAGATATATAAGCCTATGGGGTCATTCCTATTCAAACCACCACATCTACCCTTCCTACCTCCTGATGGCACAAACTCTGTTCTCATTATGGATTTGCCACAGAGCGAGATTGCTCCCTTCTGTCCCTGATGGGGAGCACCCTGAAGCACCCCTCCTGCCTTCTCAGAGCTTTTACACTTAGCAGACACCGGCCATTCTACTCAGACTGTTATCTGTACAGCTGCCTGCCTGAGTTTGCAGCCATGCATTTATATGACTTACCTCCCTACCCCAGGCAGGAAGTTTGCATGTGATTCCAGGCCTCAACAGTAAGATTCAGCACATCATCAAAACCCTGCACATCCATTTTGGGAAATGACATGTGGCCACAGCACACAGAGAGGGGGTTTTTCACTAAAATCATATAAACAATATCACCACCCCCACCTCTTTAAGGCATTAGTCTCTTTGGGGAAATTCCTATGTCTGTCAGTCTTGTTCTTCAGAATGGAAATTTTCTTCCATTCAGACAGAGCACTATGGGCTGTTCTGCTCAGCCTATAATTACCACATCCTCAAGAGGGTTTCTCTCCTCTGGCCAGTCAGGCTTCTGTGTGACGATGATAGGAATCGCGTGGCAGCAAAGAGAGTCATGGGCCCAAGAAATGTTTGCTCAGATCAACAGTATTTGGGTGTCCTGTACCAACGGGGACACTTCATCTAAGTAGCAAGTCTTAAGAAGGCAGCAGACAGTATGAAAGACAAAATAGAGACAAAGAAATGAGATGGAAACCGTGGGTTTGGGGCTAGCACAGCTCCATTGTGGGGGGGCAGATTGCCCTCCTCCTGGCTCATCAATATTTTTAGTTTTGCTTTTTCAGCTGCTCTATATCAAGTGTGTTTATTTATGGGTGACTCTTGATTCTTGGCAAATCGTTTCCCTGTACAGGCATCTGGGGTTTCAGTCATGAAATGTCAGGTTACAGGGACAAGGCAGCTGCATCTCCAGGGCAGCAACAACCCGTGTTTAATGTGGGAACACAAATGCATTCTGAGAATTAATCTTTAGCCAAGAAAACATGACGGAAAGTACTAGAATTTCACATCAGGTACTGAATGGATTTCCTTCAAGGCTGCAGCTTGCTCCATTTCCTTCTGGCGTATTTTTCTATCATATTCAAACTGTCAACTGTGGCCTTGTAAACCTCTTACTGTTCAGAATATAAACTTGATTTTATTGGTTTACTTTGAGTGCCCTCATCACAGAAAAACCACATCTAAATATAATTTTTAAAAAAGAAAGAAAAAATAGACTAAAAGAACACACCCATGAAAGATTTTACCTAGGATTTAGTGTCCCTGAAGTCAGTTCATGTTCAATTTTATTTTTCCTTAAGTGAAAGACTCTGAGAAGAACTGACTAGGGCCAAGCATATCCCTTGTTTGAGACTCTTCCTTCTAAGAAATAGTATCTCATGGCTACCCCAGGTACAGTGACCATTAGGGACTCACGGATCTTGCCTTGATCTCCAAAGGGGGAACTCATCTCTGGCCCCCATTCTAAAGATACAGTTCTAATCTAAGTTGCGACAGAACTTCCAAGATGGATTCTGTGGAATATATGATCCACTAACAGCAGGAAAATGAGAAAGAGAAGAAGAAAACATCTATGGGGACTGGAGAGATGGCTCAGTGGTTAAGAGCACTGACTGCTCTTCTAGAGGACCCTGGTTCAATTCCCAGCACCAACATGGCAGCTCACCACTGTATATAACTCCAGTTCCAGGGCTTCTGACACTCTTACACAGATATATATGTAGGCAAAACACCAATGAGCATAAAATAAAAATAAATTTAAAAAAATGTCTATGGCCAAGTAAGCTTGGAAACATTGATTCAAACAAAATAAATTTTAAAAATCCCAATGCTCATCAAAAACAAAAAAACCCAAAACCTTTAATATAGTCAAACACTTTATGAAACCCCAAACTTGCTTGGTTTAGGAGGGTTACCAGTGTTCTCCAAACTTTGCTTATCAGGAAACTATTTCTTTTCTTCTCTAAATCTCCCCCCATCTGTCTTTGTCTCTGCCTCTCTCTCTCTCTCTGATTGAATACTTATGTGGCCAGCACTTTATCTAACTTAGCTTGCACTGGCAGTTCCCATTTCCCACGTCAGAGATCCATGCCTCACACATCCCTTTGTAAGCTCTGCTTAGGCAATGCATAGGGAATATACTCTGCAATGAGACATTGCAATCCTTGACTTAACAAATACTCTTGAAGTGAGCAAATACCTTTCACTTTTTTAGTTTTTTCCTGTTTGCCCTCTGAGAGCGACCTCCCTTGTTGGCAGAGACCACTCATTCATTTCCCAGCTGCCCTGACCCAAAATAACCACACAGAAACTGTATTAATTAAATCACTGCTTGGCCAATAGCTTAGGTGTCTTTCTAGCTAGCTCTTATATATTAAATTAACCCATTTCTATTAGCCTGTGTATTGTTATATGGTTATGGTCTACTGGCAAGGTTCTGTGCAGCATCCAGCATCTGTCTCTTGTGGTGGCTACATGGCTTCCCACAGACTCCACCTACTTTCTCCCAGCATTCACTTTATTTTTCCCATCTAGCTCTATTCTGCCCAATCACAGGCCAAAGTAGCTTCTTTATTCATTAATCAATAAAAGCAACACATACACAGAAGGACTTCCCGTATTACTCCCTCTTGCAAAAAGGCCACAGAGACTATCGGGCGTTCCTACCCATATTGATAGTCAGTTTTATCTTCATCCACTAACCTTCTGGTTGGAAATGATGGGCTGAAAATCTTGAGCAAGAAGAGTAGAACATCACTCTTCAAAGTCTTATACAATAATGATTACTCCGTAGAGTTGGTAAAGGGACAAAAGACAATCATTGCCCTAAGGTGGTGAAAAGTGGCAGCTTGAAAGGTGAAGGTGGGCATTCTGATGATTTCTTAGTTACTGCCCACACCCCTTAGCTAAAGCTGTGTGTTATGCTGACTGATGTTTCTCCACCTAGAAATGCCTCTGTCTCTTCCTCATCGTCTAATTCATTCTAGTCCCTGCAAACCTTGCTCAGGTCTTGCCAGCTCCATGAAGTCGTCCATAAAGAGAGATCTCTCACAATACACCCCTCCCAACTGTAGTGGTTGGCACACCGTAGCTTGCCATTTTTAACACCACAGAGGAGAAAGGGTTCTCCTTTGGGAGTTGGCTCAGGGCCTCATCACTAGCAGGATGATCTCAGGTTCTTCACATTCTAAAATGAGATTAGAATAGAAAATATCCAGGTGTCATGGGGCATGCCTATAGTCTGGAAGCTGAGGCTGGGGGATTGAGAGCTTTAAGGTCATCTTGGGTTGCATAAAGGACTCTAATTTAAAAACAAGCAAGCAAACCCAAAGAAAAGAAAATTGGGGCTTGAGGAGATGGTTCACTTGGTAAATTTTCTGCCTCAAAAGACATGAGGATCCAAGTTTGAATCCCCGGCACCCACATAAATATAGGCACACAGCTAACATCCAGGGTTGGAGTAGTGGTCGGCTGAGAAGGTGAATGCCTAGCTCTCATTGGCCAGCTTGTCTCCCCAGTCAGTGAGTTCCAGGTTCACTGAGAGACCTGTCTCAAAAAATAAGATAGAGAACAAATGTGGAAGGCACCTAAGGTTGACCTTTGGCCTCCATACACATGCCCCCCACACCCATGTGCACACATGAACACACACAGATACACACACACACACACACACACACACACGAATATGTACATACAACTTCCCTCCCCACACAGATGCAAATAGAAAATCTTGATCCTTATGGCTCTGAAATCCTGTATTTCTGTGTTTGTTTGTTTTGGTCTTTTGTGACAGGATCTCATGTGATCCAGGCTGACCTGGAGGTCACTAACATTCTGAAAATGAACCTTTCACTTTAATGCTCTTTCCTTCTCCTCCCAAGTGCCGAGATGACAGGCATGCACTGCCTTGCCTAGTGCTTTTCTGTTATTTCTTTTCTTCCTAAATATGTGAGCAAACACCAGATTTTACTGTTTCCTGTTTCTCTAGTCTTTCCATCTTTCCAATTAAATCTACTGTAGGTGCTTGAGAATAAACATCGTAATTGTTCATGCATTAGTTCATTTCATTTAATTCTGGTGTGGCCCAATAAATGTTTGCTGAGTAAATGGAATGAGATGAGGTCCCGTTATCTAGTGAACAGAGCCTCTGTCTGTCGATATAACAGCTCCCTTTCAGATTTGGGGTTTGCCTCTGTGAGAACAAGGTACGCAGGGCTGTTTGCGAATGAAGGCTGTGCTCTCAAGGTCTTCTTGTCCTTCTCCTAAAAATCCTTCCCGTGCAGCTGGAAGTGTCACTGTGCTGTTTAACATTCCTCCCAAGCACACTCGGTGTCTCTTCTGTTGCTTCCGTGGTGTGGCGTTCCACCCACTCCAGTCTTACTGAGAAGACTGACTCACCATTTTCCAGGGTGTAGTGCCCACCATCTCTTAGAGTCCTGGGTTGCTGGCTCCTCCCCTGGCTCCCACTCTTCAGTCTCCATGCCTTCCTCATACCCACTCTGTGATCTAAAGCAAAAGCTCCCCATAACAGCAGATGATCTTGTCACTTGTTGGAAGCCCTGCTTTTCGGGTAAATGCTAACATGGTATGACAGAATAGATGTCCTACCATCAATGGCTAGGGACAGGCTCTCTAAGGCTACCCAAAAACTCTGTCTGCAGGCAGGCCTCTCCCAAAGGCCTCCTTTGAGCATCTGTCCAGGGAGGAAGGTGGAGGTACATGATGCTCACTGCCCATTTCATGTGCCGTGAACTATTTTATGTGGTCACTTAGTCCATGTTTGGCTTTGCCCATGGGTCTCTGTGTGTGAAGCAGTGGCAACATTTACCTGGCAAGGAAGGCATCTCTATTTTACCTTTTCTTCCTCGAAATATATATAAACACACAGACACAATATATATATATATATATATAGTGTCTGTGTGTTTGTGATTTTTATGTTTGTTTTACAACCATGTGAGGGGTCTGATGGGGCCAGAAGAGGGTGTTGGATGCCCGGGAGATGGAGTTATAGGTAGTGCTGAACAACCTGATGTGGGTGCTGGAGTCAGAACTTGGGTCCTTTGCAAAAGCAATGACTGTTGAGCCATTGGGTGGATCCTGGATTTCCATCCTACCCCATTCTGAGGATCTAGGCCTGCATCAGCCCTCAGCAGGAACATGCCTATTTTATTTTAGGGATTTTATGTTCCACACTTAAGCCAGGAGGGAAGAACATCACCAGGATTGCTAAACAGATAGCCTTCTTGAGTTTCTTCTTTTCTTACTAAACGGTGACTCAAATGTGTTTCCCTTTGACAATCACACAGACACATGAGGATACATGGAATCCAGGGAAGACTGGATTACAAAAGAGCTGTCTTTTGTAAACATGTGTGCTGATTTTGTATTGTTGCTAGGAAAAATAATAGGCTATACAAACCACCCTGGACCAATAAAAGTCAAATGATTGATTTCTCCCTGTGGCAAGGTGGAGGTATATTTATAGTCTTGTGGGCATCCATCTGGAGATGCTCTGGGTGCGGTTGGCTTTTCTAGCAAGCTCTGGTTCTAGCAGCCCCTGTGCCATCCTCAAATGGACTGACCCAGGAAAGTCTCTGAGTCCTTGGGACCAGAAGGTGAGGAGGGACGGGAAGTGTTTTGAAGTGAAGATTGCAAAGCTTGAAGCTCTGTGTAAACCTGACAACTGGGGATTGCCGTGAAGGATTCTGCTTAAATGCTCTGTCCAAGATGCTCAGAAGGTCCTGACTGCTGCTGACTGTCAGGGCATCAGGCTGCTGCTGGCATGCCTCTGTGGGAAAAAGCACAGCTGTCGGAGACACTGAGTGGGCAGAGAGCATTCCGTATTTATCCCGAGTCTCCAGCGTTAGCTCGAAACTGAAAGATGTTTCCTCCTCTGATGTAGGGAAGCTACTCAGAATAGAAGGACGAGGGTAATTGGAGTGGTGTTCATCAGGTTCCACTTCACTAGAGATTTCCATGTGTCAAGACCATGTTAGCACAGGCCAAGCAGCCACAGGTATCGAATCATTATTTTCTTTAGATAGGTCATTGATTCCAAAAGAGAAAACCATTCTTAGGTGTGTGGTACTGAGCAATCTACTACAGAGGGGTTTAAATGGAACCTGAGCTTTTACCATTTCGAGTAGACTTTTGTTCCCGTTTTGCAGAATTCCATCAAAATTCTTCAGAATTGTGTGTTAGTCACTTCCTGTTCTGGGGCTTCTCTCTTCTCTCAGAAAACATTAGAAATCAACAGCTGGGCTTTTCTCTTCCTTGCAGGTTCATTTGTTTTCTTACAAACTCCTAAACAACCACCCCAAGCCTTGCACACCACCAAATAAGAACATCTCCACGAGAGTAGTTGTGTGACAGATCTTAGTCCTATATGACCCTAAGATAAACTTCCTTCTCTTGAAAATGCTTTTCTGTAATGAAAACTCAGATGGACCTTTTTCTAAGTATTCTGTTTTTCCAATGTTTTAAATACTTGACAATAAATAGGGGGCAAATTTTTAATATTTACTTACAACAATCTAAAGTAGGTTTCTGATCTTTTTAACTAATCAAATCAATAGAATTTTTCCACTTTCTGGCACATATTTCAGAGGAAAGAGCTGCTTGGGGTTAACGATCGAGTGTACTACCAGGCTTCCTCTCTCCTATACCCCCAGGGAAAGAGAATGTCAAATGTTTCACTTTTTAATTATCTGTTGATTTCTTACAAACAGGTGTCTTATTAAAGATTTTGAAAAGAGGCCTTCGGTCACCCATCTTCTGGACCACCCATTCATTAAAGGAACTCAAGACAAGGTTTTGTTTCTGCAAAAACAGCTGGCCAACGTGCTCCGAGACCAGAAGCATCTGAACCCTGTTGCTAAAACCAGGTACGGTTCTGTGCATCCATCACTCTGGCATCCTCCTTTGGGTATTTGGGAGGAGGGCATGGCTGTGCTTTGCTTTGTTCTACATCTTGATTGGTAACAACCATATCTTTGGGTTTTCTCAGAGTTTCATTTGTGTATTGTTAAGCATGTCCTGTGGATGAATAGGCAGTATTCAAAAACTGCCTATCTGAATTCTTGTGACTAATTTGCCAAATAGTTGAGATCTCATTGTCCTCGTGTCAGTTAGCATTCATTAAAAATGTGGTTACCTTTAATATAAATGTAAATGTTACATTTAGTATAACTGTAACTGTTACATTTAGTATAGCTGTAACTGCTGCATTTAGTTACATTTATTATAACTGTAACTGTTACATTTAGTATAATTGTAGCTGCAAATCAGCCATGGCTAAAATGTGTTAAGACAGACGTGGACTCTACAAACAGGCGGTGGAAAGAGTGTGTTTTGAAGGCCAGAGACCTTTTCTTGGATGGGCTCTGAGCCCATTCTCTCTTTAATTTTTCAAAAATCTGTAGGGATATTCTGGTTTTCTTCTTCATATATTTTGTCTATACTATCTAAAGCAACCAGGACTTCTTCTACGTGGCTCTATCCCACCCCTTCCCCCTGATTCTTAAAGGGCAGATCTTATTTAATGTCTATTTTTAGGGAATGGGAGGAAGTCTTTAAAACTATTCTGTGTGTATCTCTAAGAAGCAGATCTCTGATTTCTGTCCAGAGGGTGGCAGGATTTCTCTTTAAGAAAAAAATTAATTGCAAACAAACCTCTGCTGAGCAATTACTTGGTCTTTATATCTGGTCAGAATGCAGATAAGCACCAGTCCAGTATTATTAAAAGAACATTCAAAGTGCTGGGTGTGATGACAATCAAACAGCAAAGTCAGTTCTGGAGATAGCCCTACATTCTGCAGAAGGCTGTTTACAAACCAAAACCAAAAGCCAGGTTTGCCAGAGATGGAATTTCAAGGTGACTGTGTTGTGCTGATTTTTTCTGTTGTCACAGGTTTGCGCTTAGGATAATGCAAAGCAAACATTTTCCTATTATCCCAGGGCCATTTCTGTGTCTGTGGCTAGGGACAGGGCAGTGAGACGCAGGCATACTGTGATTTGGTTCCTTTTGAGATGGTAGGAACTGGTGCTTACGTCCAGGGGAATCAAAAGCCCCCTTTCCTCTAGCTCTGTACATGAGCCTCCTCCACACAGTCACACACACTACCAAAATGCAGACAAAATGCAATACCTGTGAACCAAGCCTAATGAAACCCTCAATTGTTGAGGTTCGACCCAGCTTCTCATTTGGTTTGATCAAAGGTCCCTTATCCAATGGCTTCTAAGACAGCTCCTAGACTGACCAAGCACAGTACTACTGCCCAAGTCTGCCTGTTCAGTTCTACAATCTCCTTTTAAACACATTTTTCCCCTTAGAAAACAGTGGTTCAGAGTATGTCCAGGCCATTGCCCTAAGTTCTCTTTCTCTTTGCCAAGTCTCTTGATGTCAAAAGTCTGGTGGGTAGTAAAGTTTTTTTTTTTCACAGAGTCCTTGTAATCTCGTTTCATTCCCCCATAGTTTATGTCCTTCTGAACAGTCATTTGAAAACATACAACCCCACAGACATGTATCAAAATGTTGTACAGCCTTTTCCTTAGGAGGTAAGGAACCGAATTCCAAAGGGACCACAATGTAATCGACACTTACTCTGTCGTGACTCCCACTTAGCAACTGGCAAGTTGTTGGCTATATAGATGTTTTCTGAACCCACCAGGAAAGGCTCTTAGCTGTCATTTGCGACTGGTGAGCCAATCTATCTAAAGCTGTGAGTTTCCAGTAAAGGTGGAGAAAAGAAAGACTAACAGAGGTGAGAGCACAGATGAATGAGAAAATGGCCCCCTCATTTCTCTGCAAGGATGGGCCACACAGCAGGCAGTGCAATTTGATGATTAAAACCACCAGCTTTGTCAGATTTGAGCTGTTAGCTTAGCCACTGGCTGGAAAAGTTCTTTAACTTTTTCTTCTTCGGAAGTTTCTTCTACAGAATGGGGATTGTTTTGAGGGTGGATTGATTCTACACATAAAAGGTTAGGATGGCTCTAACTACAGTGTCAACTGCCAGTAAATGTTGGTCATAGACGAAAATACCTGTGCATAGTCTGTTTGGAGTCCTTCATTTCTTTACAATACTACAGTCTTAGGATTTTTAATGCTCTGATGAAACTCTACTACCCAAGCCAACTTGGGGGAGGAAAGGGTTTATTTTACTTACTCCCCATTATCATGTTTCATCATCATAGGCACTAAGGACAGGAACTCAAACAGGGCAGGAACCTGGAGGCTGGAACTGGTGCAGAGGCCATGGAGGGTACTGCTTACTGGATCGCTTCTTGTGACTTGCTCAGCCTGCTTCCTCAAATCTCCAGCTCAGGGATGGCAGCATTCACTGGGCTGGACGCCCCTCCCCACATCAGTCACTGACGAAGAAAATACCCTCCCTACTTGCCCACAGTCCAATCCTATGGAGGCATTTCTCATTTGAGGTTCCCTCCTCTCTGATGACTCTAGCCTGTGTCCACTTGATATAAAGCCAAGAATTACCTTTCTCTTGCCCTTCAGCTGTGCAAATCTATCTCCTTAACTTATCAAAGAAGATCATGAAAATAAATAGCAAGGAAACACTAAAAGTTAAAAAATATTGATTTCTATCTCTTACCCCAAATCAAATTTATTCATTTATTCCTTGTAGAGACATTTACATGTGTAGGTGTCAGGCCCCAAGCGGAGCAGAGGAACAACAAAGACAAACCAGATCTGGTTCCTGATAAAGTGCTAATAGCCTTTGTGCCACGCAGACAAGAATCAGAGAAAACTGGTTCTCAGTCTGTGGGCTGTGACCCCTTTGGCAAGCCTCTATCTCCAAAAATACTTACATTGCAATTCACAACGGTAGCAAAATTACACTTATGAAATAGCAGCAAGAGCAATTTTATGGTGGGGGTCACCACACCATGAAGAGCTGTACTAAAGGACTGCAGCATTAGGAAGGCTGAGGACCACTGAGATAAGAGCAGAAGCAGCTGGATAAGGAAAGCCTGTGGTTCCCCACCGTGTCCCTGGGAAAGGGTACCTAAGTTAGCCTGGGCTTGGGATGTCTGGGGAAGACATTAAAGAGAAAAATCAAGGGACGTCTCCAGGAAGTGGCTGAGCTAGGGTGTAAATCTGGCAGAGCCAATGGTTTCACATATCTCTGCCTACTACAGGACCATCATTGCAGAAGAGCGAGTGGAGGTTTATTATCTCAACTCCGTTATTCTTGGTTCTTCTCTTTGTTCGGAAATCATAACTGGTAGGTGATGGACCTTGAACAGGATCCTGAAGATCAAATAGAAGATGGACAGGAAGGNCCTGGGCTGGAGAAGGGAGAATCCTGTGAATTATCTGGCAGTCTTGGAGCTTTTTGTGGGTTAGGAGGCAGAGAGGAAGTAAGGGGAGATCAGGTCCATAGACCCGAGCACCTCAGACTTGTGCCTTAGATAGAGGGGCCACTGAAGAGTTCCAGGCAGGTATGTGTTCTAGCTTGTTCTGATAGTAGAGAGTAGAATGGGGTGGCGGCAAGACTGGAGACACATATTGACCAATCTCAATACTATAACACTACTTCTGCACAGCTGTCTCTATAGCTAAATCTAGATATGGATTTTGGTTTAAGCGCGGAGGATTCCATCACGCTCTGGATTTCCATAAAGCTGCTGCATGCTGAAGAGCTACTGTTTGGACCCACAAGGGCTAAGATGGGCCCTCACAACTCAGGCCCTTCTCCATGCATGGTGCACTTTCTGCTGCATTGTCTCCAATGCCCCGTGATGCCTAGCCTTGCTCCTATACTCTTGAGTGTCGATCCTGTCTTTTTGTCATAGTGGAGATAACTACTTATCCACAGTGTTATTGCCCAGCGTTACCTTCTATCTCTGACTGTGAGGGTGGGGGGATTATGTATCCTGCTCCCTTCTGCCTCTTCCAGCCTTTGTTCACCTTGGCCAACAGTCACCCCCCCTTATATCTTCCTTAGCACCTGCTATCTCTTTTCTCTTTCCCCTGCTACCACTCAATAATTTTCCCACCTCCCATCAATCACTTTGTTAATTCTTCTGTTCTTACCTTGGAGCTTCTCAACTAGTCAACACTTTCAAAACTTTCACTCTGGGGCTAGAGAGATGGCTCGGCGATAAAAGCACTGGCTGTTCTTCTAGAGGTCTTGAGTTCCATTCCTGGCAACCACATGGTGGCTCGTAACCATCTATAATGAGATCTGATGCCCTCTTCGCTCATGCAGGCACACATGCAAATAGATCCCTTAAAGCTTTCCCTCTATTGCACTGAAGTTGTCCACAAGCAAGAACAGTGGTAACAAATACAAACGCGAAAGAAGCTAAGGTCATGGTATTGTCAGGACTTAGTGATGGGTTGGTTGGCTAGGGACCTATCCAAATCAAGCTGCCTCCCAGCCCTGGTTCACACTGAAATCAAATAGAAGTGACAGGATACTAAGAGACATAGAGCAGTCAAAGGATCACTCGGTTTCCCTGTCCTATCAAATGCAATGTCAAGCATATACAGGTATTGTTCATAGCTGCCAGATGCCTTAAGTCACATCTTCCATGGTCCAAAGAGTTTGAGGCCCACTGTCAGGGTGTGTTGTTTACTTTTGAGAACTGAGCCAAAGAATAAGGCTCAAAGCCACAAGGATTGCTGCCCATCGCTTGTAGAGGAAGCCGGAAAGTTCTTTCTAATTTTAGCACTTTCTCCAGGGAAGAGGAGAACATGTAGAGGGAGGGCCACCACAGAGGAAGGCGTTTTCTTAAAAGGTGGGGAAGGCTTGGACAGGTGAAGGAGAAGGGTTGTGTGAGGAGGAGACATTAAAGATAGAATAGAGGGCCATGGCGGAGCAAGAGAAATGGTCTGAGGGTCTAAGGGAAGGTTGTCTGTCCTTAGAGACACACAAAGGTGAGATGAAAATGTCCTGAAAAGCTGAAGGGGCGAAGGAGGTAATGTGGGGAAACTCACACTGAATGGCCTTTAGCTTTCCAAAAATTATGGAAGATAATGTCAGGGCTGGCAGCCGCGTCGAGCTCCAAGGAGATGCTAAGCTGCTGGGAGTTTCACTTTGAGGAATGTGACAAGGTCATCCAAGTATGACCATGAGTTTTCAGAAGCACAAAAGACCTGGTGACTGAATGATGCTCCAGTGCTGTCAAATTTCAGAGAGGTACGGCGACACCCTCAGGACAGCATGGCACTAAAGGCTGCCAGCACATGGGCTGTCTCCACCACTGCCTTCCCCGTGTAGAGTCTTCAGTTGCTTTCAACCACAACAGAGAAAGCAGATTTGGAGCCAGGCTTCAGTGTATGCAATAGGTGAACAAGGGTAAGGCATGAGACTCCTGTAGGAGAGGGAAGACTTGAAGGCTGGTAGTCAGGGACTGATAGCTGGCGCGAAGAAGAGGAGGTTCATTGGAATATGGTGAACAAAGGGATGGGGGAACAGTTTTTCCCTACCCCCTGACTTGTTACCCTACCCCCTGACTTGTTACGGATGGGGGACTGAACAATGGGATGGGGGTTACAGAAAAAGGGATGGGGGACTGAACAATGGGATGGGGAACTGAACAAAGGGATGGGGGACTGAACAGTGGTATTGGGGAACTGCACTCCTGGGAGCTTTTGAGAGGAACTTAGAAACAAGACACAATCGTACTTATGGAAAACTTCAGTGGGAGAAAAATACACACTTCTAAAGTGGAGGACCCCTCAGGTATGAGCAATAACAGAGAAGCAGAAAGGAAAAGGAGTCGGGTGCTGAGGAGGAGGAGGTAGAAGGGTGTGTGGATGCTACACAGGGAGGCAGGTTAGGGAGACCAAGGTTGGCATGGCAGATGGGTGTAGAAGGATCTATAGTCCCTGGCACGGTAATCAAGTGGAGCTAAGTTTGGCTTAGGGCTGACACAGTTTATGCTCAGCAGCAGCAGCCTCATTCTCTCCTAGTTGACTCTGTAATTCCTGCTGCTACATGGAAATGGTAGGCACTCTACGGAGTGGCTGCCTGGGACCTGAAGTCCTCCTTTCCCCATCCCAGAGACCCTAAGCAATCAGGAACCAGAGATAATACATTCCATATGATGGACACTCATTAACTAGAGGACCAAACCTTTCCCCCTCCCGTACTGCCCAGGAATCAACCTGGGAACAGGTACTATGGGGTACTCTTTAATCGTATGATACAGGACCTTCTTCTCTGAAACCTATAAGAAGGGACCCCCAACTTTGCCTTGTGGGCCTGAATTATTCTCAGGACCCCCTATCGTGCTGTCTTTGGGAGGTGTTGCCAACTCTCCTAACACATCTCTTACTCAAAAGGACAATCTGCCTCAGTATCCCTTTGAATACCAAGGACTCTTAGCAGGTAGAGTGTTGCGGGAGCTCCTTCCGCTCCTTCAGCCAATAGCCGCTGAGATAC
>LOEQ01001351.1:114219-132760 GCA_001685075.1 Bramus lutescens
AAAACCTCACAACAAAATTATGGCACACAAACCTTAGTGCAGACTGGAGAGGCTAGATTTTAATTCCAGGCTCCATCCAAAAGCATTCAGAATAATGTTTAGCCCTGGGAGTTCCATGAAGAAACATTCCAGGCAGAAGGAATAATGGGGGCTCTGTGCAAGGGACATGGGGATTCGACCGTAAACCCAGCTGAGGTATCTTGAGCCCAACCATGCTGTTTCTGTTTGATAATAAATAACGCTGACCCTGCTGCTACAGGCTTTATCCTAACGTACTATGTAAGCGAATTGTTGGACTTAAAGGGGCATGAAACCCTGGATGCTGCCTACGATAGAGAGGATGTGCCGCTGATCCTAGGACACAGAGGTCAGAAAGAAACCTAAGCTCAGGGCATCATTTCTTCACTTTCTTCAAACTATATCGCCAATCAAAATGATACTTCAGAAGAGAGATTTTGAGGAGTTCTAGGTTAAAGTAGAAACTGAAAGGCTTAAGGGTGGGATATGCTGACCTAAGTCACTAAATGTCAAGAGCCTCTGCCAAGGAGGGAAGTAATATGTTATAATCTCCAGCTGACCCTGATTCCAGTACTTAGACAGAACTTGTGAAAATCAGATTCTGAGAACAGAAAGGGATGAAGTAAATTTCCACTGCAAGAAAGACAGCAGCCTGAGGTGCCTGGGAGCCAGGTCAGAGTAGTTTCAGCAAAGCAGCAGCAAGTCCTCCCTAACTTTGAACTTGGCCTGAACACCATCTAGGCAACACTTGCCTTGGGAAAAACTGAGAAAAGAGAGCTCTGGTGGAGAAGGGCTCTTCCCTCTCCCACTGCTGCTGACCAGTGGGGGACTGAACTGCTCAGAAGCAGTATGTTGAGATGACTTGCTAAAGATTCTTAATAAAACTCTCATTTGAGTGAGGTTTGATCTTTGTATCATATAGAAAGGTAGAGACTAGAAATAAATAAGAATAGAGTCGTAAGACTCCATAGGGAAGACTGAGGTTCCAGAAAAGTCTCCATAGCTATGCTGAGATAAGAGAAAACAAGTTAAGGAAGGTGAAAGAGATTTCCATTCAACCAAGAAGTTTTGGGGAAGGTGGAGCCATTCCATGATAGACACAGCATTGGGAGCACTAGCGTGGCTGGCTATGGTACTTTGAATTGAACTCTGTGGTAGCTAGAGGTTCCTAGGTCTGAAAGGAAGATGTGATTCACCCCCAGGCCAGGCTAATGGAGTAGAGTGGGAGAAAATCCCAGAGAGGCCACATAGGGAGCACCCTCAGGGGATGAGACCATCTCTGCTTCCTTCATTGATCCAAGGAAGGAGACCTAAGGAAGCGGCTCTAGCATCTGCATGAGGCTTGAATCTAAACGTGGTCCCTGGAGATCAGAGGTAGGTTCCCACTTTTCCTGACCCTCTGGGCATAACACTGAAGAGAACGTGGCCAGAGAAGCAGCGTGGTGAGTTGTTCATCTCAAGAGCTTGGTCTCAGGTGTTCATTTTCTTTGGCGCTCATCATCACAGTGCTGAAGTGCTTGAAGCCCTTTCTGGGGGAGATGCCTTGGCTTGTATGGTAGGGACTGTGTGTGTTTGTTGGAAGAACTACACTTTTCCTTAGGGTGAGGAAAAATTTAAATAACCCCTTGGATACAGACACGGTAGATGCGGAACTCATCACTGCGGTCTTGGCTGCAAACTCTCAGATCTGCCGCTGTCAGGAGTTGCTTGATGCATGCGGCTCATCCTGTATTGATCACGGTAATGAGGGGCTGTCATGTTAAATCCAGGCAAGTTTTTTTTTTTTAAAAAACCCATTTGGTAGGTGTTCTCCTTAGCCACTTTTAAGTGGTGTGATTAAATAGGGATTCGCGAAGTCTGGGACATGACATCTTACCCTTGATTTAGAAGCTGGAAGAACAATACTTATCTATGGCAGAAGCCTGACTTAGAGTCCTCATTTGTCTTTGCAGAATTATCAGGCAGCCGGCAGATGTCAGTGTTACAGCCTGCATTCAGATTTGAGGCTTTACTGAGTAATGTCTGCAGGGAGGCTCAGTTTGGGGGGCAGTATTTATCAGTGGTCCAGTGACAGTTCCTATTACTCGGCTGCTGGGTATAATATTAAATCAAATAGCCCATTTGAATATGTATTTTGGAAGTATTTTGTTTATTAGCATAAAATTCCCAACTAGATGTTTCCGTATTTTACATATAGAAAATGTAAAATTTAAACAAATTATAAGTATGCCTTATTTTTAATCCATTAATGCTACCTTACATGCTCAACTTTGAACATGAAAACAGGACTTAGATGATCTGGATATATTTTACTCAAATTTATGTCACCAATTATGTGAGACTTTTTTATTTTCTAAAATTCCCTACTAATTAATCTCTTGTACCAACTCAACGGCCTACAATTCTGCTCAGCCTCTCATCTAGAGTTAGTAGCAGATCCTCCAAGTTCAAGGCTCAGTCCCACAAGAGCCCCCACTTTAGACACCATTCGGAAGCCCCAGGCTTCTTACACTTCTGAACTGGTTATAAAGTTACCATGACCTTATTCTATAGTTTGATTAGTTGGTATAATTAATTCTAGCTAGTAGTAATAGTAGTAGTATAGCTAATAACTAGTTCACAGAATTCAAGAAAACATTTTACTTAAGGTTGCAGACTTATTATAAAGGTTACAGCCCAGGGATAGCTAAATGAAAAATAAATGGGCAGTAAATAGAAAGGGACTCATATCCTCGGGCATAACACCCTGCCAGCACCTACATGGATTCACCTGTTTGGAAGCTCCCTGATCCTGTTTCAGGTTTTTGTAGAGTTTACACCACATTATACCACACACACACACACACACACACACACACCCCTAATTATTGGTCATTCGCAATTAACTCAGTTTGGAGCCCTAGCCCTCCCTACAGTTTGATGGGATCAGGTGGGAACTAAGTTCTAAGATTGGTTTTCCCTTGAGCAGCCAGCCTTTCAGACTGCAAGTCTTATCTAGATACCCACTAAAATTCGCTTATTAACAGAAACACAGGTATGGTTAAAGGTATCTTCTGCCATAACAAAGATCTGATCACCCAGACAATTTTAGAAATTCTTGTGCTAGGAGCTAGAGAACAAGGGTCTTTCAAAATAAGTTCTCCCATCAGGCATTACAACCTGCAGCTCTGAGATGACCTAGCAAGTTCTAGGGTACCCTCCTACATATTTTATAAAACTCTGTACCCAAAAGAGGTGAGGGAACATCTCTCTTGTTCTGAAGAAGGGCCCATCTCTGAGTTGGGAGCTGGGATTAATTAGAATAAAAGGCTAAGTGAGTCAAAGGACAAAGGTCATTTCTCTCTTGGTCACCATGCCAGGTGACAGAACATCTCCATTCCATGTGGCCCTTCGCTGGTCTAGTGCAAGACTGAGGTCAGGTGGCTGAGAGTCCAAACCAGCAGCGGTGAGAAAGAAAGCATGGAGAAGTGTGCTTGCTTCTCCTGGGCCTGGGACTCAAGGAGGCACAGTCTACTTGTTTCATTGTTAATGCTTAGTGACCTTGTTACCTCTAACTTCAGGAAGGTTAGGGAGCCTGTGTGTGTGCAGGAAGAGGCAGAACAGAGTTTGATGGACAGCTGTAGTATTTTCAACTAAAGGGTGAATGATTTGTCCCTTTGATCAGAGATGACCTCCAAGCACGGCTCTCCCTGTCCTTTCCAGGAGGTATATTCTGTGTACAGAATTCTGGCTGGGATTTTGAATATCGGGAACATTGAGTTTGCAGCTATTTCCTCTCAGCACCAAACGGACAAAAGCGAGGTACCCAATGCCGAAGCTTTG
Source organism: Bramus lutescens (assembly GCA_001685075.1). Lineage (NCBI taxonomy): Eukaryota > Metazoa > Chordata > Mammalia > Rodentia > Cricetidae > Bramus > Bramus lutescens. The sequence goes on from LOEQ01001351.1 coordinate 118,060, forward strand.
GAAAATGGTAATTGATGCTTACACGCTTTCTTATCAAAGTTCATGTCTTTCGCTTCCACAGTTTTCCAAGAATCTATAGAATATGATGCCACTGTACCATCCTCCTATTAGCTCTAGATGGTTCCAGTAGCTAACATTTCCCAGAAGGACATCCTGTGATATAGCAAAATTCACCCACTATGTGATAGACAGTAGCTCTGCAGGAAACCTGTCTGTGGCAAGAAACTTTACACAGTGGGTATCCACTTTTGCTGCTTTGCAAAATCATTTATTAAAAAGAAAAATAAAAGGTTCATGAATCCATAAACTCAGCATCCATAGGAGAGAAAGCAGCACCACCTTATTTTGTAAGTTCTACTAGCAAGCATGATGAAAGAAAGGGTGAGGAGTCTTCATGTCTATAAAACAACGAGCGGCTGACTATGATGCTACACGCCTGTAATCTCAGAGCTTGTGGAGAGGCCTGGGGATGCAGAATCTGAAGCCAGCGTAGGCTACATAGTGAGACCCTGCTCCAAAACTAATTATTAAAAAAAAAAAACAAACCATTTTTTGGGAGCCTGCATGGGACCTACCTAGGCTCTCTGCATATGAATGACAGTTGTGTAGCTTAGTCTGCTTGTTGGGCTCCCAGCAGTGGGATCAGGGCCTTTTGTTGGAGCTTGAACTGGCTTTGGGAACCTACTCCCCATGCTGGGTTGCCTCACCCAGCTTTGATGCAGGGGAGGCGCTTGGTCCTGCCTCAATTTGCTGTGCCATGTTGACAACCATGGGAGGCCTTCCCCTTCCTGAATGGAGATGGAGAAGTGGATGGGGGGGTAAATGGGAGGTGTGTGTTAGGGGAACAGGAGGAGAAGAAGGAGGGGGAAATTGTGGTTAGTATGTAAAATAAATGAAAAAAAATAATTAATAAGAATAAAACCCTTAAACTGGGTGGTGGTGCTGCAGATGGAGCTCTGTGAATTTGAGGTCAGCCTAGTCTACAGGAGCTAGTTCTAGGATAGGCTCCAAAGTCACAGAGAAAGCCTGTCTCGAAAAAAAAAAAAAGAATAAAAATCCCCAAAACCATTTTTGTTTTAAGCTACAGCACTCTATTTAAGGTGATTCTTACCCAATGTGTTTGTGACTGTCTAATCTTCCAATTTATTTGATAAAAGATCTTTCCCTCATTAGATCCCCCAACTTTATTTACTAAATGCTTGTGGGGAACATTCAGAACAGTTTGGGAGTTGTGGTGTACAGTCTAGATGCTTCTTGAAGTTAGGAACCTTGCTTGTCTGGACCATGAAGCCCCTTGATTGGAGCTGGCACACCTTGGATGCTGTAGGTGCTGGCTGGCATGGGCTGTGTGAACGTGTGGTCTCATGTTTAAGATCGTATTTACTCTTTTTTCCAGCTGCCTGTGTACTCTGCATCAACCCTGAAGAGCTCCAGGAGGCTCTCACGTCTCACTGTGTGGTCACTCGAGGCGAGACCATTGTCCAAGCCAACACCGTGGACAGGGCTGCAGACGTCAGGGACGCCATGTCTAAGGCCCTCTATGGTAGACTCTTCAGCTGGATTGTGAATCGCGTCAACACACTCCTGCAGCCAGACAAAAACATATGGCAAGTGGGGACCAGGAGAGTCGAAGCATTTGCTCCTGAGAGGAGAATGGGGGATGGAGCCACTGCAGGGGGGAGGCTTGGCAGGGAGCTAGGTAAACCAGGTTTGTGCCTGATGATATATATTGAGGTAGAGTCCTGCTCTGTAGCCAGGATAACTTCGAACTCCTGACAGCCCTTAGCCTCCTGAATGCTGAGGTTACATGTTGGTCGAGTGTGAACTTATACACTCCTTATTTTGAGATAAGAATGTAATTGGATGCAACTTCTCCTGACATGTTCTCTCTCTCTCTTGCAGCGGTGCTGAGGACAGGATGAACGTGGGCATCTTGGACATTTTTGGCTTTGAGGATTTCCAGAGGAATTCCTTTGAACAGCTCTGCATAAATATTGCCAACGAACAGATCCAGTACTACTTCAATCAGCACGTGTTTGCTCTCGAGCAGGTAGTGCTTGAATTGGAAGCTAAGAGTAACGGGCAGGGTGGCGGAGGAGGACTGCCAGGCTGCCCACAATCTGAAGCCAAGCCTGGTCAGTCAGGCTGTCAGGTCAAGGCTGCAGAAACACCAATGGCAAGACATTCCTGTCGAAATAGACAGTCTAAATTTAGTCGGAGGAAGAAAAAAAAAAAAGGTCCCGATTTCCAAGACAAGGTACATTCCCTCACAGGGCAATACCACCTGACCCATGCTGAAGCCTAAAGACTCCTTTCTGTGTGAAAGTGACATGGAACAGAGCGCTGTAAACAAGCCCGCGGGTGCCAGAGACAGCTGCAGCGTGTGGGGCAGGGGAGGGGCACACAGACTGTACTGTGAGGAGGTAAGCGTAAGAGCTATGAGAAGACGCAGGCTCTGGATATATCTGTAGAACCTTCACCTGCTCACCTACAAAAAACGACTTTAGCAATACCCAGGTCGCGCCATTTATCTTCCCGGGAAACAGAGTTGCTGAGTTTTCCGGTCCTAAATGAAGCAAGAGGCTTTGCAGAAGCCGCTTGCAGCAGCCATGGCTAACCCCACCGTGATCTTCCACATCTCGGCCGATGGCGAGCCCTTGGGCCGCGTCTCCTTCCAGCGATCTGCAGACAGAGTACCAAAAGCAGCAGAAAACTTTCGTGCTCTGAGCACTGGAGAGAAAGGATTTGGATCTAAGGGTTTCTCCTTTCACAGGATTCTTCCAGGACTCACGTGCCAGAGTGGTCACTTCACACGCCATAATGGCACTGGTGCAGATCCATCATCTACAGGGAAAATTTTGAGGATGAGAACTTCATCCTGAAGCATACAGATCCTGGAATCTTGTCCACGGCAAATGTTGGACCAAACACAAATGATTCCATTTTTTTTTTTTTGTCTGCACCACCAAGACTGAGTGGCTGGATGGCAAACACGTGGTCTTTGGGAAGGTGAAAGAAGGCAGGCACGAGCATTGTGGAAGCCATGGAGCGTTTGAGGTCCAGGAATGGCGAGACCAGCAAGAAGATCACCATTTCCGACTGTGGATGACTCTAACTCTTTTGACTTGTGGGCTTCTTACCCACCAGACCACTCCTTCTGTAGCTCAGGAGAGCACCCCAGCCCCATCTGCTCACAACACCCTGTAGTCTCTGCTCTCACTGAAGTTCTTTGGGTTCCATATTTTCTTCAAGGGGACTTCAAATCTAGCTGGATTGCAGAGTGAAGTTTATGATTATGAATAAAAACTAAGAACGGGGGGGGGGAGAAAATCACTTAAGCACTAAGATGGTGTTCTTAGGCTTGGCTTTAGCGCTTTCCTGCCCGAGTTTCTATATAATGAGTTTCCGAATCAGTGGCTGGGAAGTAGCTCTTGCTGTCCTATAATAGGCCACATTCAAATCCCACTTCTGTGCCCAACTCTGGGACTATAATACATAGATTCTTTTGCTTCATGCCCCAAACATACCCAGTTACTCACATGTCTCAATATGGCCAGACCCAGAAAGTCCAGGCTAAACTGTGATGGTGGTACAGAGGCCGGTTTCAGGCCATGGAGTCACAGTCTGTTTCCCTCCAGATGGAGTACCAGAACGAAGGCATTGATGCTGTCCCTGTGCAGTATGAGGACAATCGCCCGCTCCTGGACATGTTCCTCCAAAAACCCTTGGGCCTTCTTGCCCTTCTGGATGAGGAAAGTCGGTTTCCCCAAGCGACAGACCAGACCTTGGTTGGTAGGTACCTTTCAGGGAAAAAGTACACAGACTGGGAGTGGAGTTGCCACAAGACACAAGGTGGATGCGTTTTAAGTTTTAAGAAGGAGTGTCTTTGGACACTTAGTGGGTTGTAAAAGTATAGATCTTGGGGAGCTGGAGAGGTGGCTCAGAGGTTAAGAGGACCTGCTGTTCTTACTGAGAACATGGGTTCAGTTCCCGTCACTCGTGTTGGGCAACTTACAACCCTTACCTCCACTCACAGAGGTTCCAACACCATCTTCTGGCTTCCTCTGGCACCTGCATGCAGACAGTGCACATACAAACAGGCAGGAACATGCATACACACACAAATACAAATAGATTTAAATTAAAAAAATTAAAATGTGCTGGTAGAATTTGTGACTTAAATCTATCACCACTCCTATGCTCTCCCCCATGCTAATACTGCCAGCACTCATATTACTATTTCCTTATGCTTATATCATCTTATACCTTCCTCTGCCCGAGTTCTCCCTTTTACACATTATCTTAGCCCAAAGGCTAAGAAGTGGTCCTTCATATCCTCATTGCAGACCTGTGTCATGTCTTCACTGGGACTCCTATCTACCTCTAGTCCCAGGTTGTCCAATGTCCCCTTTTCTGTAGACATTCCTGCTGGTTTAGTCTTTTTAAAGCCACCTCTTCTCAGGTTACCAGTATCTTCTGGATAGAGATATGTACCTCCTTCTAGCATCTGAAGTCCTCTATTTTTCATATCGATCTACTTATCTATCTTCCTCTCTACCTATCCATCCGTCCCCCTGTCTCGTGTGTAGGAGGCAGTCAGAGGACAACTGTAGGAGTTTGTCCTTTCCCTCCACCTTGTGTTTGAACTTGGGTCATCAGGCTTGGTGACAAGTACCTTTACTGACTGAACTATCTTGCATTCCATATCCAGTTTCTCTATCTTGCCCACATTCGGCTTTGTCCCCATCCTGCATGACCCCTTCAGTTTAAATAAGCTTTGTTGTTTACCTGTGCTGTGATGTGAGAAGCCCTTGGGCCCCAGTCCCTTGTCTGCCTTCAGTACCTAGCACAGTTCCTTATACTGAGTCTTCAGTCAGGTGGACAGTAATGTAAAAGTTGTTGTGGGGCGAGTAGAAACTTTCAAGTTCCTTCCTCAAATGGAAATTCATGTATGAGAGACTCAGTTCCAAGTGTTGAAGCTGTCAACACCAGTGGTTTTCTCTTTTCTGCACACTGTCCAGATGAAGTTAACCTGGAGCTATTTGCCCTCCTACCCTATCTGCATGGTTCCAAAGCTCCTTGGCAGGGTCTGAGATTGTCTTGGGTGTCTGTACTTAGAATTTCCTAGAGTTAGGAAGGGACTGTGACATCTTAACAGCTAAAGGAAGGCAACATGGGACCTGCCCACCTGAGTGGGGCTGCTTGGGGCTGGTCTGCAAGGCCTTATTCAATGTCTCTGGCTAGAGGAGCAGATTTGAGTTTTTGAAAGAGCAGATAGTTCCCACTGTGACTCTCCGACATGAAAATCCATATAAGTCTAATTTAAAATATTTTGTTAATATTCATATGTGCATTTGGTGTGTTTAGATCAAATCTATCCCCATCTCTTCCCCTCCTGTTCTTCCCTTATTTCCCCTCCCATTATCTTCCCTTTTCAACTCCATGTGCTCAAGCAACCCTCTTTGCTCTAATGGCCCCGAGTCTATTTAGGTCTATGCATGCATGGCTGTGGGCCATCTCTGGGATCATGGTAGCTTCTCAGGGCCTGCATCCTTGAAGAAAACTGGCTCTTCCTCCCTCTAGCAGTCATCAATTGCCAATTGCTTCTCATCTAAAAGTGGAACTTCATGGGTCCCTCCCCGGTGATGTGGAATTCCCCTCTGTATGCTGGGATTACCATTGATTAATAAAGAACTGCATTGGACCTATAGCAGGGCAGAACTTAGCTAGGCAGGGAAAAATAAACTGAATGCTGGGAGAAGGAAAAGTGGAATCAGAGAGAAGCCATCTAGTTCCACCAAGAGACAGATGCTGGAAATTTACCTAGTAAGCCACTGCTACGTGGCGATACACAGATTAATGGAGATGGGTTAAATTTACATGTAAGAGTTAGCCAATAAAAAGCTAGAGCTAATGGGCCAAGCAGTAATTTAAATAATATGATTTCTTTGTGATTATTTTGGTTCTGGGTGGCCGGAGCAAACAAGCAACTTCCTTGTAACACCCCCATGCTGAGATTTGGGGTTGGTTTAATCTTGGGCAGGCCTTGTGAGCTGTGACAGAGACATAGTCACAGACTGCACGTCAGAGCTGTGGTGGGCGTATGTGTGCATCTGTACTGTCACGTCCAGCAAATACTGTTTTCACTACAGAAATCTGTGCCCTCTCTTTCCACCACTTCTGTGATAATCCCTGAGCCTTGGTGTGTGTGTGTGTGTGTGTGTGTGTGTGTGTGATATAGATGTCCCACTTAGAGATGAGCACTCCAGTCTCCTCTTCTCTGCACACAGATAAATTTGAAGATAACCTACGGTGCAAGTTCTTCTGGAGGCCCAAAGGAGTGGAGCTCTGCTTTGGCATTCAACACTACGCTGGACCGGTGAGAGGGACAGGTGTTAGGGGACCCAAGAATGACAAGAGATTTCTGTCCCTTGGATGGATGCTCACTAAACTGCTTGCATCCTCCTTTTGATTCTGATCATAATTCCCAAATGTCCTCAGTGGTGCCATGTACAGATGTGGTAGCTCATGGAGCTACTACCACCTGCTTCCTGCCTGAAGGCTGGCCTAGAGCTGACAGCTCTCTAGACAGGAAGCATACTGCAGCCTTTGCAGGGGTTCATGGTAAATGTTCACGTTCTGAAGTCATTCAGATGGAGTGCAGCTGACATAGGATGGTTGAGAACACAGTGGGACTGATTTTAGTGTCCATGGACCACTGAAGTGTCCAGCAAAAGGACACAATCTCACCCATCCAGCTGTGTTTTTACCACAAAAGCTGGAACCCCCATTTCTCATGAACCATGCTTCTGTCTCAATTCAAGTCCCTGAAGCCAATTGGTGGCTAATTTAGAAAACTGTCCAGTCCATAGATGAGAGCTCATTGCTGTGTTTCTCCCAGATAAACCAATTGGATTGTGACCAGTTCTTATGAGGTTTATTGAGGCCCTAGATCCAGAAAATGGGTGGGGTTCAACAAAAAGGTATTTGGGATTATTCTATTGATGTGTGATGTATCCAAATAATTTCCATATCTATATCCTCAATTGAAAGTAATCTTGTCTTTATCCCCTATGCCTCTGTCTTGTCCTCTTCCTCTTGCCTCTTTTCATCTTTTCTGCTTATGTACATTTTTTATACATGTACCTCTTTCTCTTTTTTCCCTTCGTAGGATCCTTTATTCTGTGTTTTGTGAATTCTTTGCTGAACTTATTTACTACTTTTCTTAGTTAAGGTTGCTATTCCTATGAAGAGACACCATGATTAAGACAACTTTTAAAAGAAATAATTTAATTGGGGGCTTGCTTACATTTTTGGAAGGTGTGTTCATGATCACTATGGCAGGAAGTATGGTCACAGGCAGAGAGGAAGAGAGAGACAGAGACACAGAGAGAGAGAGAGAGAGAGAGAGAAAGAGAGAGAGAGGAGAGAGAGAGAAAGGTAGAAGATAGATAGATAGATAGATAGATAGATAGATAGATAGATAGATAGACAGACAGATAGATAAAGAGAAAACTGGGCCTGGAATGGGTTTTTGAAACCTCAGAGCCCATCCCCAGTGACATACCTACTCCAACAAGGTTACACCTGCTAATTGTTCCCAGGTCATCAAAGTGGGAACCAAGCTTGCAAGCGTATGAGCCTACGTGGGGCATTCAAACCACCACACCACTCCAGTGATTAGTAGATTATTCCTTAAGATACCTCTATGTTGGATTCCCTCATTGCTGAGGACCAAGAACCATTTAGACTCTTTGAGTGATCGCTCAGATTCCATGAGTACTTTGAGAGGCAGTGAGGGCGTGGCGGTCATGAGCTAAAAGCGCATCTGTCCCAGTATGATGATCACCGGACTCTTACCTCCTTCAGCCCTTTGCTAAGCTCCTGATTACCCATCAGTAGAATGAGGATGGGCATTTCACACATGATTACTCAGTATATTTTAAGAGTTTTTCTCATGTACTGTATCTTCAGTAGGACCACTTTTCTTCAAAGATAACTAGACAAGAAACCTTGCAAGATAAACTGACCTGTCAAAAGTACAACTCCTCCTTTTCATCTGGTGCTCTATAGCCAAAAGGCCTAGTGTAAGAGGATAGTTATAGTCAGTGCTGGACAATGGCTACTCAGACGCTCTGCCAGTGTCAATAGCCATAGTCACTTGCCTTAGTTAACTTGTACACTTTGCTGTGTTTTCCAGGTATTATATGATGCTTCTGGGGTTCTTGAGAAAAACAGAGACACTCTCCCTGCTGATGTGGTCGTAGTCCTGAGGACGTCTGAGAACAAACTTCTTCAACAACTGTTCTCAATCCCCTTGACCAAAACAGGTACCTGAGAGCCTCCAACAGTCTCAGTCCACACACCTATGTGAGCCAGCATGGCGCCTTCTAGTCAGCATCTAAATAATGTCTGCACCACCAATATCAAATTTACCCCCTTTTAAGATTTATTTTGTTCTATTTTATGTGTCTCTGTGTTTTGCTTACATGTATGCCTATGCGCTATGTGCATTCCTGGTGCCCACAGAGGTCATAAGATCCCCTAGGAGTTACAGATGGTTGTGAGCTGCTATGTGGGTCCTGGGAACCAGACCTAGGTCCTTTGCAAGAGCGACAAATGCTCTTAACCACTGAGTCATTTCTTTATCCACACATTGAACTTCTTTAACCAGGGTCAGGGTTCAATCCAAGTTCAAGAAAAGAGCATGACTATTTCTTTTGTAAATTAATGCTGGAGAAGATTTGTACACATACCTACACACTTCCCACATCATCTCTTAGACTTCTCATTTTCTCTGCCTCCTCTTAACTCTTCTCTTTAGAAAACTGAACATTATCTTTAGTTCATGCTAAACACCCAGGATAGACTTGGTTGGTAGAATTACTGAAACAATTCTTTCTATTTGTGCAAGATTTCTATTTGTACAAAGGGTGTGATGCACCAAAGGTCTTCTGTGCATGAGCCCCTCAGAGGCTGCCTGGTCCAGTTCCCACCCAGGTGTCCACCCTGTCGTTTTCTTAAGCAAGCTGGCACACCCATGGCTTCGCTTGCTGGAATTTAGCAGCTGAAGCTGTCATTCTGTGGGTCTTCATGCCAGAAAGCATAATGCTAGCGCCCCAAAGGGGAACTCCCAGCTCTTTTCTGTCTCACCAAGTGGATTCTCACTGGGTGAGATGCCTTTGATTTACCTGGGATCCAGCTGTCTGTCTGGGCTGGCATCTCCATCCCCTCTCACCGTTTTGCTCTCAAGGGCTTTGGGTTTTTGAGACTGTCTAGACACAACTCTGGATGTGCTTTGCAAACAAGGGCGAGAGCTTTTTTAATCCATCCTTTCCACCTTCCTCCTAAAATCATTGGCACCCGTGTCTCTCTCCTGGTACCTTTGCTAGGTAAAATGAACTATCACCATGTCTGATTTGTAGCTGAATATATAATGTGCAGAGCAATGAAAATCCTCTCTAGGGGAGAACAAAAAGCCAGTCTACAGCCTGTTCTTCATCTTAACTTGGTGGTGTAACATGTACCTATGGTACCCAGTGCCCATCAAAAGTCTCTGCCAGCTTCCTCTATAGATGCTTCTTGGCTACAGTTGGAATTGATTCATATGGACCCCTGGGATCCCTAGGGCAGGCGTAGGTAGAACTGCCTGGCATTTCCCCACTGGAGACCTCTCTGCAGCTGGTTTCTGGGCAATGATGCTGTTAGTAGCAGGGCGAATAGTCTCTGAAATAAGATCTGAAGAACTCTGCTGCTGGCAACTGGGCTCTCCCATAAACATGAGTAATGACTTGTCAAATCTGTTTGGAATTTTGGAAATTTACCCTTTCAACCTTTGGCCAAAGAAAAACAAGTTCATAGTGCTAAGCACTAGGTGGATCTATGCAGAAGGTAAGGCTCAACACGGTGCCTCCTGTTCTTCCCGAGTCACCAAAAAGCAGGAGGAAACCCAACAGAACCTTTCCTATTTCTTGTTCATTTTTAAATTATCTTTCAGAGGGCTTATGAATCAGTGGTCCTAAACCTTCTTAATGCTGCAGCCCTTTAATACAGTTCCTCATGTTGTGGTGACCAACTATTTTTATTGCTACTTCATTACTGTAATTTTACAACTGTTATTAATTGGAATGCAGATAACTGATATGCAGGATATATGATATGCAACCTACAAAAGTATTGTGTGTAACAGGCTTTTTCTCTCGGACCCTCAACCAGCTCCCAAATGAAGACACAGAACTTATTAGTTATGCATTTTTAGCCTTAACATGCACTCATTTCTGGCTAAGGTTTTTTCTTTAACTTAAATTAACCTGTTTCTCTTTCTCTACGTTTGCTTCAGGGCTTTTTAACCTTTATTTCTGTATGTCCTACTCCATGTCTGCAGGCTGGTGGCTGCCTGACTGGCTCCAGGCATGGCCCTCTCTTCCTTGTTCTCTTCCTCTCTCCAGCCTAAATTCCTCATACTCTCTATTCCTCTTCCTGCCAACCCCACCTATCGTTTTCCTGCCTAGCTTTTGATCACTTAGCTTTTTATTAGACTAATCAGGTGTCTTAGGCAGGCAAGGTGAAACAGCAACACACCTTTACATAACTAAACAAATGCAGCATACACAAACGTAGCACAACTTTAAACAGTTAAAGTGATATTTTACAGCATAAACAAAGGTAACACATATTTGCCTAGTTAAAGAAATAGTCTACAACAGTTGTGACCCACAGGTTGAGAACCGCTGTTGTATCTTTTTCTGAATTTTGCCTGGAAATGGAACTCTACCTCATCTGGGAGTAACAAAAGTTTGGGAAAGAAACACTAGAAACAGATATGATGTCCTGGCAAACTTCTCTGTAGTTTTGTATTCTTGAACTTGGTACTATGTTACTAATTTCATTTATAATCATACTCTCATTTTTCTTCATATTTTGAATATTATTAAGAAGCTGCACATAGCCGGGTAGTGGTGGCACACACATTTAATCCCAGCACTCAGGAGGCAGAAGCAGGGCAATCTCTGTGAGTTTGAGGCCAGTCTAGTCTACAGAGCTAGTTCTAGGACAGCTAGGGCTGTTGAATAAAGAAACTCTGTCTAGAAAAAAAAATAAAAGAAAAGAAGCTACACATATAAATAAGCGTAAGTATTAAAACTAACAGGCAAGAGTCTGTTTGCTTTCTGGACTTACTCAAGCAAAAATGCACTCAGTTAACAGACAGGAGAAGTCTGCTAACAAGGTGCTTATTGAGACAACAGGAGGCTACAGCCGAGTTAATACAGTGTGTTATAAGAGAAACAAGAACTTTTGTGTGCCTTCGCTTTCTATCTGGAATTGGGCCCCAATTTATTACCTTATAATGATAATAGTACTCAGACCTCCATTCAAAAGTGATGAGGTGTCCTGCATTGAATAAAATGGCTCAGTGGTTAAGAGCACTTGCTGCTCTTGTAGAAGAAACAAGTTCTATTCCCAGCCCAGGATGGTGGCTCAGAACTGCCTATAAATGCCAATCCCAGGAGATCTAACGTTAATGTAGCTTTCAAAATCTGAAACATCCATGCCTATCTATTGTCTGTCTGTCTATCTCTCATTGTAGTATAGCCTTAGAAAGGAATCCTCCTATTTTCACTGAAATTGGAAGCATTTGTTTCACATGCCTGCTTGTCTCTTTGGAGGGGAAGGAAGTGGTTATGCCTTGCTGCTTGAGACAAATAAAGCCCCAGTTATTCTGGCAAAATAATACCAGTGCTTAAAAACCTACTGTTTAGGTCATTTTTATTTACCCCGCTTCAAAATTTAAATAAATGACTCAGAGGTTAAGGGTACTTACTGCTCTTGAAGAGGAACCAGGTTCCATTCTCAGCACCCATGTGGTGGCTCAAAATTGTCTATAATTCCAGTACCAGGAGATCTGATGCCCTCTTCTGACCTCCACAGGCATCAGACACACCCATAGTGCACGTATATACATGCAGGCAAAGCACACACCCATATAAAATAAAGTGAGTAGTTTTTATATATAGCAACAAACATGCACATGGCTTCCTGAACGGTACTGGCCATGCGCGGATGCCCTGGTTCCCATCACAGTGGTGGGCACCTGGACGCTTGCTTGATCGTTGTCATTATGCCTTGCACACTCCTCCATGTGCATTCTATTTCATGGTAGTCTGGGCTTTTGCCAAAAGCTAAGAAAAGCTCCTTAAAATTCAAAGGAAAACTTGAATTTTATTATTAAAGAATTCCTTTCAGCTAAGTTCAGCTTTCCTAGGAGCTAGACTGATGCCGTCCTTTGCTTCCAAAGTGAGGCATCAGAGGGCCCCAGGCTGGCTTTCTTGCCTTTTCAATGGAGCCTTCTCCCTGGGTTGCCAGACAGGTAACACTTCCTTTATTAATGGGTAGAGAAAAGATGCATTGGCTTAATTTCTTATCAAGGTTGAAAAGATAAACACATGGCTCTGTGTACAACTTTGTAGCCTCTTATGACTATGTGAATACCAGAGATAACCAACCCATAAAGAGAAAAGATGGATTTTTTTTTAACAGTATTAGAGGTTTACAGTGTATGATCATTTGGCTCTGCTGGTTTGGGACTGGGGAAGCAAATCATGGCAGGTGTACCTGGTGGAGCAAATTTGCCTTTGTCCTGAGAGAGAAAAGAAGACCATGTTTCTGTCAACTCCTTTAGGGACACACCTCCAGGGATCAGAAGGCCTCTCACTGGTCCCTGCCTCTTAGAGCCTGCATCATCTGCCAGTAGTTGCCATGGCTGGAGACCGTGCTTAATACATTTCCCTTAGGGAGACATTACACATCCAAGCTGCCACAGTAACCACATAGCTTTCTGCCACTGCCTACTTCAACTGTGCTGTCCAATAGACTACTAAAGAGATGACTGAACATGCAGAATGCTATTGTGAGGCCTGGGGTGGCCAGGAGGCAGGGTCACTCTGGGGTTCCCTAGCACCAGCCTTGTCTGGTGGAAAAGATGCCTGTGTTGAGGGATGCTCTCAGCCCAAGGTTCTTACTCACCATTGGGGAAACAGAGGCAGCCACAGTCAGCACAGTGGCATGCTGATGTGATGTTTTGGTCTGCAGATAGGCCATTTCAGATGTGGTAATATCTTCATTGTAACTCCTTCCTGTTGATAGGACCTCTAAGGTAGTTCATGGGTAAAAGTTTGACATGGCCGCAGAAATACATTCTAACCTTTCAGTTGGGACTCTCAAGTTGAAGGGTGCAAGCCGAAGAACTTAAAAGAAAAGATATTCAAACACAGTATCCAGGCATGCTTTCCCATTTGGAAAATGTCCTGTTGTCTGTTAGTAAACTTGGGGAAAGCACAAAAGGCTTGGGGAAGGGAGAAGAGGTTTAGAAAGAACTTGAAAGACATATCCACATTTGATCATAAACTCTTATATCTGAATAGTAATTTGGGGTTTTAAAGGAGTTAATAACCTGGGGAAAACTGGAAGAGAAGAAAGTAAATGAGAGGGAACATTTTCTAACTTCAAAGACTGAACTAACTTCAATGCCCAGAACTGAGTCCTGCCTCCATCACCTTCTGCCTGAGGTCACACACATTCCTCCTCAGAACTGGAGCTGTAATGAAATCCAACGCTCTCTTTCTCTCTGCTTTCATTTGTTGCTCTTTGTATGGGGGGGGGGAGACAAGCATATTCTCCCATCTTATAAATCTTTAAGGCACGTTCATACCTTCACTGCTCAGTTCTTCAAGTCAGTGGAGTCCTGCTTCTGGTACTCCCCAGTTAATGGCATTAAGCCCTGAAGAGGGCACCAGCAGGTCGTCCTCTCACGGTTCCCTTTCTCCTAGCTTGCTCCTCTGCTCTGACCATTAGTTCAGCAGACAGGTCTAGAAGAGCACCCAGGAGAGCTGCAGAGTCTCAGGGCTGCACGGAGCACAGGGCTTAGTTCTTCCTGAAGGGGAGACCCAGGTGACTTGTCCCACGGTGAGGAGGGGGCTGCAGAATGAGCTTCTTTTCATGCACAGGAGCACTCCTCTTCCTGTTTGAGAGTGGAGTGTACCTCAAGTCAACATATAATTATGAAAATAGCAAAAATGGCAAGATCTGGTTCCACACATAAGTACTTTCTAGAAGGGATAGAAAAAGTTCCAGCCAGAGTGGTCAAAGACAAGCAGGATTGTAGTACTTAATTTTTTGAAAAATGTATAAAGCATGACAAAAAATAAATTCTGAATAGTTCTGAATAGGTGTGTAAGTCAGAAGTGGGGCAATGTAAGCCTTTAATCTATCCAAGTGAAAGCAGAGAGGAATATTGTGGGTCACATAGGGAGGAAAAGGTTGTAGGTTAAGAGGAAATGATGTCTTCGACTAAAGGAAGGTTTCCTGGGACAGTTTTTTTTGTCCCATTAAGAAAACAGAGAAAATCAGGCAGTCTGAGGATGATGAAGCATCCATCTGGAAGCCAGAGACTGTAAGCCTCAAGAGAGAGGAAGGTGAAGAAGGTGCCTCAGTAAACAAGACACCGCTACAAGCCTTCAACACAGAGGGAGGTGTGAGGAGGAAGCAGAATGGGAACCCAATGGCGGTGCTCAGTCATGCAGCCTTACAATGCTAGTCTGAATTTCTGGAGGCAGTCAGAGTGGTCCCTGGTCAGAACAGCTCCAGGATGAGGGGGGTGGGGAAAGACCAGCTGATGGGATGTGGGAAGGACTGGCTGATGGGA
>LOEQ01001351.1:141109-151203 GCA_001685075.1 Bramus lutescens
GCTGGGAATTGAACTCAGGACCTCTGGAAGAACAGCCAGTGCTCTTAACCGCTGAGCCATCTCTCCAGCCCCAGTGTTTTATTTTTTAAAAAGATTTATTTATTTTCCTTTTATGTCATTGGTATTTTGCCTACACATATGTCTGTTTGAAGGTTCCCCTGGAAGTGAAGTTACAGACACTTGTGAGCTGCCACGTGGGTGCTGGGAATTGAACTCTGATCCTCTGAAAGAGCAGCCAATGTTCTTACATGTTGAGGTATCTCTCCAGCCCCAGCTTACAAGTCCTATACCAGGTACTGAAAAAATACTTTCAGATAATGAAGAGGAACAGAAATAAACACTGAGTGGTTGTTTTCAAAGACCTTGTGATAGCTAAAAGGAATGAAAGTGTTTCTGCATTCCTAGAAATTAATATTAATAGAAGGTAGCATATCTGCCTTGAGCTGAACAGACTTAGACATGAGTGTGCTGACTGGCTTTAGCCCTGGGGTTAGCATTAAGTTACAATGCTCGTCAGGTAGGTAACCTCTGCTGGCTTCTGGCTTTTAATTTACTCTCTATAGCTGCCGCTGCTTCCTCCTCCTCTGTCTTAAATCATTAATTAATTGCATCCCAAGTTTATAGAAGTGAGAATAACTTAAACATTATTAAATAACAGGTCTCCTGTTTCTGTCTGGACCATCGGTGAAAGCTTTGGTTTGGCTTCCTTCAAACATAGGGTCTAGAGTTGTTAATTATGTTAAAGATCTTTAAAATGCAAGGCAATTACAAGTCAATACAGGGGCTGAAGAGCTAGCTCAGCACTTAAAGAGCTCTTGCTGAGGACCTGGGTTTGGTTCACAGTTAACTCCAGTTTTAGGGGATTCGATGTCGTCTGACCTCTAAGGACACCACCAGGCGTGCATATGGTGTACATACATTCATGCAAACAAAATATTCATACACATCAAATAAAATAAATAAAACTAAATTAAAAAGTTTAATTTAAAGCAGTACAAACCAGGAAAGCTTTTTTTAGGGTTCTGAATTTCTCACATGCGTCATCAAAGCTGGAGTTGGGTAGTAAGAAAACAGTGAATTTGTTACCTGGGTGTTTCTTCTTTTCCAGTTCATCCATTCATTACTGCTAGTGAGCGTGTGGTGTGTGCCTGCCTGTGTTCACTGCGGCGTATGTGTGGAAGTCAGAGGACAGCTTTTAAGAACTGGTCCTCTCCTCTGCCTTGGTGATGCAGGCTCTCTTGTTTCTCCCGTGCCACAAACTACAAGCTAGGCGGCCTAGGACATTTCAGACGACTCTCCTGTCTCTAGCCCCATCTTGCTCAGGAATACTGTTCTCCAACTTTCCTTTGGACAAGTGTGGACAGGCTGGTTTCTTAGTTCTTCTTGATTCCTTTACTCCACCAAATGATGGCCCCCTTCTCTCTAAGTACATCTATCATCTGTTCTCCTTCCCAAGAGATTTAGCAATGTCTCCATGGGCAGGGAAGTTGTTTACCACTCTGCCTCTTTATTAATATCAACACCTACAGTCATGGATGAATGCCAGGAAGGAAAGGAAACAAACAAACAAACATAACGAACAAAATCTATCATCATATATTCTGTGCTCCTTGGGCTCCTGCTGCCCAAAGTTTGTGGCAATTTAAAATTTCCTCAACATATCAAATCTACAAGTAGTCCCTGTTGCAGACTTAGATGGTCGGTCATAAAAAGATAACTGCTTTTTGACATATAAAATACTACAGTGTGCTTTTACACAACCGCTGACTTTAACATATAAAATACTACAGTGTGCTTTTACACAGGCGCTGACTTTAGTTCTTTGTGTTTTATTAGCCGCCCTGTTAGAAACTCCAGGGAGTAGATCTGAGTCACTACAACCATCAGAGCAGCGTGGGTCTGCCCCGAGCCAACTCTTCACAGGTTGTCAACACAACTCGTGATTCTAGCCAGTAAGGAAGACTAAAGCTTTGGAGGAAGACAGAATTAGTTGAGAAATCAATTTTGAATCTGGTAGGTCTTTCCAAGTGAGGCCCTCCATTAAGATTGGGTAAGAATCAGCCAACAGCATTGGGGGAGGGGGTGGGTGGAAGGGGGTGAACGCGATGGGCGGAGCCAGCAAGGGGAGGGCTAGAAGTGGGGGTTTATAGAACTCTCTCTCATCAGTCTTTTCTGATACTAACTGCTAGAGCCTTCAAGAAATCCGTCCTAGCTGGCAGTGGTGGCACATGCCTTTAATCCCGCACTAGGGAGGCAGAGGCAGGCAGATCTCTGAGTTCAAGGAAAGCCCAGTCTTCAAGAGCTAGTTCCAGTACAGGCTCCAAAGCTACAGAGAAACTCTTTCTCAAAAAACCGAAAAAAGAAAAAAAAAAAAAGTCCGTCCTTGCCATGAGCATTCAGCATTCACTCAGGTAGGAGACTCCCTCAAACGAAGCTGGCACCAGAGTCAGAATCAGTGCCGCCTTTGTAAAGTAGACCCGAAGGTGTGCTTTTCATAGCCAGTGTGAGCTGGCTATGGGCTGCCAGTGCCCTGCAGCAAGCTCAGACAGCCCAGAGGGGCAGCAGAGGGCACTGAAGTCTGTGGAATTGCAGAAAACAACCGCCCTGCTTTGGGGGCAATAATTAAGAGGTAGCTAGGGGTGAGAAGTCCTCGAGGCAGGAAATGACCACTTTTAAAGTCCCACCTCTGTTTCTCAGACCACCGTCTCTTTTCCCTTTACCGTGGAAGCAAGAAAATAGCCTGGGTTCATATTCCTGCATAGGATCGCAATTCCATTACTGTTCCTGCTCAAGTCTTCCTCCCCAGCCAGGACAACAGGGGTAATCCCAGCTTCCCACAGGCACAGGCACAGGAAGAGAGTGGGATCAGGAGGGATGCTCAGCTGTGAAGAAGCCACCTGGGTGAAGCACCCAGGATGCTTAACATTTGAAAGGAGTGTGAACACTGTATTTACATATAAATGAAAATGGAAAGTTCTTACAGGTTAGGTTTCTGGAAGGTGAGTGAGGCAGGGCGCATATCTGGGGTCTATTGTTTACTCGCACTGTAAATCCTTTGAAATGTGTTAAAATGCTTCCCACTCATTATAAAGCTCCTGCCACCTTCCCCCTCCCCCAGATTACGACTTTGATGTCACCAGTCCTGCTTCAAAGGGTCCTTCGCAGGCTATTAATCACAGTTTAGCCTCTGAAGATATCAGCAGAGAAAAACATTTGGACAACTCCATGCTAGACTTGCGAAAACTTTGAAATCCCGAGCGTCTTGCAGATGCACACACTGCAGCCTTTCCTTGCTTTGACAAGTTCTCATTCTGTTACACAATCGAATGACTCTGCTAGTAAAAATGCAGACGAATGTTTACTCACGCTAGGGTTGGTGGATGGTAAATAGGGAAGGGAGGACAGAGGCTAGAGGCTCCTCCGCCCTCAAAGGTAAGTCACAGGGATGAGCATGGCCATTGGCCCAGGTCTGTTGGCGCTTGCTCGCCGAGGCCAATGGAGAGCTCGCCATCTTCCCTCACCTTCTACACTACGCTTGAAGACCTAGAGGAGTTGCTCACGGCAAACTATGGTAATAGTGAGCCTGCCGTCCACTTGTCCAAGGGCCTGGGATCAGAAGCCTTTCAGATTTTGGAGTTTCAAAACTTTAGATTTGGATTTGAGAGTATTTGCATCTGCATAATGGGCGGTCTAGGGGTTGGGACCCTAATCTAAATACAAGATTTAGGTTACACATATATGTGTATATGTACCTGCAGGTGATTTATACCATATGCATATATGTGTGTATTATTAATGTATAGACACATAAAT
The DNA here is from genome assembly GCA_001685075.1 of Bramus lutescens. Lineage (NCBI taxonomy): Eukaryota > Metazoa > Chordata > Mammalia > Rodentia > Cricetidae > Bramus > Bramus lutescens. Next base: position 144,923 of record LOEQ01001351.1, read on the forward strand.
ATGTGATACAGGTTGTATATATACATACTATACCTATGTGCACATACACATATCTTGGAGCTGTACCACCAGTCTCTATTTTATATAATATATGCAGTAATTTTTGTTTTGGTTTGTTTTTTTGAGACAGGGTTTCTCTGCATAGCCTTGACTGTCCTGGAACTTGCTCTGTTAGACCAGGCTAGACTTGAGGACACAGAGATCTGTCTGCCTCTGCCTCAAAAATGCTGGGATTAAAGGCATGCGCCACCGTGCCCAGCTATAATATTTTATGTATGTGGCTGGGGATATAGTTCAGCACCAGGGCCCAAAGACCCAACTCTTAACATGTACAAGGCTCTGGGCTCAATCTCTAATAGTCAAGGTACTAATAATCGTATAGTTTTGTGCATGGGACGAAGTTCCAGGTGGGGTGGAGCGGTTCCACTTAGAGCATCCTGTCAGTACTCAAAATTTTTGCCTCCGGGAACATTTGGATATTGGGTTTTCATATTTAGGGACACTCAACTGGTGTCATTAGATTACATTCATTGTCAAGACCAAAAGCTATGAAACTTTTCCTATAGAAATTTTACAGCCTCCAGTCTTTTATTTAAGTCTTCAATATTCAACCAGTTGAAAGTTTTCGGCTTTCTGGTGTGTGTGTGTGTGTGTGTGTGTGTGTGTGTGTGTGAGAGAGAGAGAGAGAGAGAGAGAGAGAGATGTGTATATGAGTGAAGGCACAGGAACGCCATGGCACACTTTTGGAGGTCAGAGGACAACTTGCAGTAGTCATAGTAACCAGTTTTCTCTTTCCACCAATGTGGGACCCAGAGATTGAATCCAGGTTGTCACACAGCAAACGCCTTTACCCACTGAACCATCCTGCAAACTCAAAAGTTTTCTTTTTTTTTTTTTCATTTCTTAGGGTACTGATCAGAAAACTCAGAAAAATACAAGGGCATAAAAGGAAAAATATTTATAACTCAGTTCTTTAACTTTTCCTTCAATGTAAACATTTTTGTTTTGTTTTGTTTTGTCTTTTTTGCTCAGGTAATTTGGCCCAAACAAGAGCTAGGATCACAGCATCTTCAAGATCTTTGCCTCCACATTTCAGTGCTGGGAAAGCCAAGGTGAGCAGCAGATTTGTACCACTGATGGAGTTGGGAGTGGATGCTGTCTTGGAGTTAATGATGGAGTGGGCAGCCCTGCTTCTCTCCATCAGTCCCTGACTGCACAGTCTGCAAATGAGACTGGCAGTGTTCAGGAAACAAGGGCAGTTCTGAAAATTTAGAAAATTCAAATTGTGGGATCATTACAATCCTGATAGTCAGGAAAAATAATACCTAACATGGGAAAGAATGACATGTGAATGAGGCCTTTCCAGGAAGAGATAAAGCAGTTTTCTGTGAGAGCATCGCCAGACCTGCAGAAGATAAGGAAACCAGCTAGAATCAGCAAGGAGAAAAGGAACCAAACCCACTCCTGCCCTCTAAAAGTGAGTTATGCAGGGCCATGCTAGGAGGGCTCATAAATATCCAACCATAAAATAATATCTAGCTGGTCTGCTCTTCCAACTGATACTTAGACAGGACCTCAAGGACCACCTGATTGATGTTGGTTGTGTAGACATCCCTCCCACTTGTCTGTGGTTGGGCTTTCGACAGAAAGCTTTAGCCGCCAGTGGTCAATCATGATTCCAAAATATGAAGTGGAAATTCCTCAGATAAACAATTTATAAGTTTCCAATGTGGCATCATCTAATGACAATATGAACGCTCCTATTATTTCTCTTGGTTCTCATAAGATCTGAGTCATCCTTTGGGGCAGCGAATCCATGTTGTTTGCACTGCCCCCCTCCAGTCCTTTAGGGGCTCCTCTCAGTTGTTGGGTCATCTGTAATAGCACAGTATAACCTTTTAAACCTAATATTGGCTCTCAAACATAGGAATAGTGATGCTGGCAATTTTGAAATGCCAAAAAAGAAGGTTCCTTACAGGGGAAGCAAGGGGTTACCTTTAATACAGTATCATTTTAGAACTGTTAATTTTGTTATTAGCTGTGGTTGTTCATCTCTTATTGTGACTAATTTATAAGTTCGACTTTGTCATACAAGTGTTTGCATTGGGAAAGGTGTAGTATCTATAGGTTTTGATGAAGCCCACAGTTTCAAGCATGACTTTGGATATATCCCCCAAGGATAAGAAAAAAACTAACTCCTAACCCCCAAACCAATTATCTTGAAGGTATTGATGTGATAAGGAATTTACATCTCTGAATTTTCTTACTTTTTATTTATATAACATATTAACTTACTTAATGAGAAATAACTAATTTGGTCACATATAATACTATTAAATATTACTCCAGAATTGATATAAATGTACATATTTATACTTACTTTTTTGAGAATAAAAATTGTTTTGTACACAGTAGGACTTTGAAGATTTTATCTAACAATGATTTTATCTAACAATGATTTTTACACTCACTTCAATCCCCTAATTTTCATCTTGTTTCTTTGTGGCAAAATATCAGGGCTATTTACCATAGGTTATATGGGCCCATGGGAGAGATGTGTGTAAGAGTTTAAGTACTTCTAAGAACTTCTTGATCTGGCATGACTATGTTGTTTGTATTACATGTAGTTGATTCTCATTATTTGTAAAAATTGTGATCTGTATCCAAACAGCGATACTGAACCATTGCCCCAGAGGGTAATACAGGGTTAGGTTCCAGCAAGACTCTGGTCAGAACCAAACAATAAATACCTAACTGTCAATTTATGTGTTTTTGTTTGAAGACACCTAGTTACATACACACACACACACACACACACACCTCATAGCTAATTCTGTTCAGTGTTTTTATAAAAACCATATTTTACTTGCAGCATCTGTGTCTTTAAACTCACAGACAATGGCACAATAATTCTTTCCCAAGGGAAGCATGTTGGTGCACACCTCTGCATGAGGCCTGCTGTAACATGAGGGGCTGGCTTGTTGGGGTTTTCTGTCCTGCCCAGTACCCCACAGACGATGGCAAGCTCCAAGGAAAATCACATAGAGATCTCTATAAGTTATAAAGCTGATTGCCCCTTTTGCTCAGGCTACTTATTAGCTCTTGTAGCTTATATTAACCCATTATTTTGATCTGTGTTAGCCATATGGCTCAGTACCCTTTTCAGTGGGGTAGATCACATCTTGCTGCTTCGGTAGCCTGGGTAGGAGTGGGTGGAATCAACTTCCTCCTTCCCAGAATTCTCCTGTTTTCATTGCATCATTTCTACTTCCTGTCTGGTTTTTGTACCTATACTTCCTGCCTGGCCAATCAGCGTTTATTTAATACATGATTGACAGATTNCAACTTCCTCCTTCCCAGAATTCTCCTGTTTTCATTGCATCATTTCTACTTCCTGTCTGGTTTTTGTACCTATACTTCCTGCCTGGCCAATCAGCGTTTATTTAATACATGATTGACAGATTACAGACAATTCTCCTGCACCAGCCCATCACCTTCTTCTTGTTCAAAGCTCTATACAGCACTTCAGAAACACACTTGCCCCCCAACTGAAAATTTACCAACAAAGCACATATAAATGCAAAAGAGCCGTATATAAATAGACTCTGAGAGCAGACTCTTGTCTGTGGTAGGAGAGCTGAGCTGGAAGGACTGGCTGTGACCTTTGACTCTAACCAGAAGGTTCAGCACCAGCAGACACCTACTTTTCACTGCTATGTATATTTTGTGGATGACCAGGAAAGCATTTGTGACTGGTATTGGGGCTATAAATAAACTTTTGTAGGAGGCAAATTAAAAAATATAGAATTTACACATTATGATCTATGGTGTGGGCTTTTTTGAGTAATTATTGACTTCCACAAAATTTTGAATGAGATCCTAACACCAAAATTCCCTTTGGTCCCGAGTTCCTTTCTTTCTCACACTTGATTTCTAAATTTGGAACCCTGCTGGGACCTGTGCCCCTGCCCTCCACACCTAGAGCCCAGCATGATGCTGTCTCCCTCCCTGTTCGATATGGCATTGTCTAGGCCTGCCCTCCTGAAACATGTGCCCTGTACATATAAAAGCTCATAGGTAATGAGTACACAGGACCTGAGGTTTATTCTAGTCTTTCAAAGGAGATGAGCTGAAAGTTCTGACTAAGACATTCAAATATATGAAGACAACTGTGATTAAGCACACACACACACACACACACACACACACACACACACAGAGGCAAGCATGGAGTGCACACCTGTAATTCCAGTACTGGAGCCACAGAGATTGGGTCAGTCTACATTATAGACCATGCTGTGCGAGTGAGACTACCTCAAGCAACAAAGCAAAACAAAAAAGCTAACACATGGGTACTAAGAGGATGTGACGGAAGTGGCTCTCTAAGCTGGACCCATCCTAAGGTTCCCGGTTTAGATCCCCATTTCAAAAAACAAACTTGGGACATGGGGAAGGAAGCCCCAAAGGCACCAGGAAACTGTCTAATCAGCCAGGCAGATACCTGGAGGACAAAATTTAGCAAGCCTCCTTAGTTAAAATCCTTGGTGGCCTGGCCTTCCGTGTGATCTGAGGTAGGACACCTGCTTGCCTTCAGGGGATAGAGAGGCCAGAGAGTGACCAGCCTAGACTTTATGGACTGCTTCAGAGAAGGAAGACAAAAGGTGAGAGAGGCCTTCCTGCTTCTGCTGTTTGCACAGACATGGGGTGGGGTGGGGGTGGGCTTCACCCTGCACCTGGGCTGCACCAGCACACTAGCAGGGCAGGCCACAGAGCCTTCTGAGAGGGGCGGGCTGTAGGGCTCTTCTTCTTAAGAGCTGGGCATATCTGTCTCTTGATAGCAGTAAGTCTTCTTGATAAAGGGCCTTGTCAGGAAGATGGGTAGAGGCACTTCTGAAGTTTTGGGATGCAGATGGTGGGCACTTACTCAGACCAGGAGAAAATTCTTCAGCTTTTCCTTTGGTTTAAGGGATTGTTTCGAGTCCATATCTTTAAAGTAGAGTAAATTCAGGAGACAAACGAAGCGAATCTTTGTGATTATGCCATACTTTCAGATTTCTGTTTCATAAGTTACATCAAACCACACTGATGGCAGTGCATAGAGACAATAAGTGAGGTTCAGAAACCAGGACAGGCTTCAAACCTAGACGCTGCATATGCTGGCTGCAAGACTGTGGGGCACTTATCCTAAAAATCTATGAGCCTTAACTTTCCATGTGCAGAATGGAATAAGAGCTGTTCTTGCATCTGAGGGTCATTCTGAGAATTCCATGGCAGAGTGTGGACAGAGTGATTCTGTGTACAATATGCTAGGTACTGGTTTTAGGTTTTGACAACCTTCTAAAATTCTGGGCATGGAGTCTGTATGTCTATGACAGCCTGATAAACTGTGGTGGACTGAAGTCTGTGACCCCAGGTGCTGAGTTGCTCAGGAGAACCCTGAAGGTTAGCTAGCACCATGCAGAGGAAACCAGGCAGGACAGGCATACCAGCAGAAAGTGAGCTTGCTCAGCTCCTGCTGATTTACACTGTTGAAGTTCTTAAAGTGGAAAAGAACCCAGTAGTGAGCCAGTTCCTCTGTAAAATACAGCACTAAGCATGCAGGTGATGAACTGCAGACAGGTGCTCCCATTCCCAGGATGTGGAGAATGAAGAGCAGGCGCTCACTCTGCAGTTACCCAGAAATACAGACGTTGAGGGGTCAGACAACGGTTTCTGCTCACCTCGGACCCCCTTCCTGCCCACGGCAACCTTTCAGCTTTTGAGTACGAATTGGTACTTTATTCTGTATTTTTCCATGTTACTGTAGTTGATTGATTTTAGTGAGCTTCAAAACGGTAAGTATTATTGCTTTAAACAGTGCCACACCAGCTGGTAGGTAGACCCTACTAGTCAGGAGGTTGAGGTGGGAAGATGGGATTGCTTAAGTTCATGTGTTCCGAGCTTTTACCAGAACACCTAGGCATAGAGCTTACTGCTAGGTTCAAAATGTCAGACATGCCAAGAGAAAAGACATTTTAATTAGGCAGATAGATACATATCTAGATAGATGATAGATAGGGTCACAGATAATAGGTAGAAAGATGGGTGACAGATAGGTTATATGACAGATAATAGGTTGATAGAAGTAACATGAGGGCCAGCTTGCTTGTTGGGGTTTCCCTTCTGCCCAGTACCCCACAGCCGGCAAGCCCCAAAGAAAATGACACAGAGAGTCTACATTAGGTTATAAACTGACTGGCCCATTAGCTCAGTCTTCTTATTAGCTCTTGTAGTTTATATTA
>LOEQ01001351.1:159861-170807 GCA_001685075.1 Bramus lutescens
CTGGTATCTCAGCGGCTATTGGCTGAAGGAGCGAAAGGAGCTCCCGCAACACATAATTACCTCCTTACATATCAAAACACATCACAACCACACCCTAAGTCAAATATCCTGTTGTCTGACCTTTGAGGAGCAAAGCTTCCAGTAGCCACACCTTTGGTCAAATATCCTGTTGTTTGTCCTTAAGGAGCAAGAAAGGTTTGAACTCTCTGACCTTTAGTCAAGATGGAATGGATCCAAAACTGTGGGCCCTCTCAGTTGGAACTTCTCAAAATACCTTATACTGCTCCATTCTGTGGTGTCTTTATCACATTGGTGAGTCCTCACTCACCTGGGAAAGCTGATTTCTTGGGACTTTAAGTGGCATTGTCTTCTCTGTGGTGCTCAGTGTAACTTCCCCAGGCTGGGTTAGAAGTCCCCAGGTGCACTTATTATCTGCCACTCCTTTCAACCCTAACCACCTTGGAGGCACAGCCATGGCTGTGTCTGTCCTGCCCAACATAGTACAGCTCAGGCTAGAAATATTTTAAAAATATTTGTGGAGTTGAATAAAAATCTCACTGTGGCTGAGGTTTCTCATCCTACCTGGTCCTACAGGCACTTCTAAAATAACTACTCAAATATTTAATATTAATTGCAAACTGTTTGACCTATTGGCTCAGGCTTATTATTAACTAGCTCTTACCACTAAATTAACTCATTTTTAATACTCTATATTTTTACCACAAGGCTCATGACTTGTTATCTAACATCTTGCTTCCATGGCAGCTGCTGATGTCTCCCCTCAACTCCACCTTCTTTCTCCCTATATTCAATTTGACTTTCCTGCCTAGCTATATTCTGCCTTGTCATAGGCCAAAGTAGCTTTATTTATCAACCAATAAAAGCAACACATATTCGCAGCATACAGAAGGGCATCCTCCATCATTTCACCTTTTTTTCTCTATTATACCATTTCTAACTGTTCCTCTGACCCCGCTCTTTAGTTGATAGATGCATGTGACTGGCTTCAGCTTCATTGAGCTGTAAACTCATATTGCAATATACATCAATGATTGGCAGAGTGTAGTTTTCAGGTTGTCATACCCCTTTATCAGTAAGAGCTCAGAGGAAAAAAAAACTTAAATAAATTGGTTTTTAAAAGGTTCTAACCAAGTTTGGAAAAAGTATTGTCATTTATTAGAGGTCACATAGAGTGATCAGTTAATTTGCTTTCCTCCTCTCTATAACTAAGAAGATGTTTATAAAACTCAAATAGATCAAACTCCCTAAGACACAGGAGACTACTGTGTCTCCAGATCCAGCTTCTTCTCTCTTGCCTCACCCCAACCCTCTCAGCTCACCTCCAGATGAAAGGAGCCACTTGGTACATCATTATATAGCATGGGTATATCTCATGGAGAGCTGTGCTTTGAAGAAGCCTGCTTGCTTATATGGTGCATTAGTCATGAATGTCTCAATAATAAGTGACCAAAATTCAAACTAGCTGAAGCAAAAATTAAAAGGGAATAATATATTGGCTTATAAAATCCAGCACTGTGTCTGGATGCAGGACATTAAACAGTTGCACCAAGCCACTGCCTCTCCCTTTGATCTGCTTTGTTTCTGAGGATTGATTCTTACACAACAAACCGACTGTAGCGATTTGGATCACATGCCCATCCTTGGGCCAATCTCTAAGTCAAGGAAAGGCTTTGGGTCAAGTAAGATGATCAGCTCAACCCTCTGAATCATGATGTGAAAGGTCCCATTAAAGGAAAGAGGTAGGTGTGTGTGTGTGTGTGTGTGTGTGTGTGTGTGTGTGTGCGGACCTGTACCCTAGATCACCCTAACCAAACAGAAACATTACCCTCATCTATCTACCTATATAGGCCCTTTAAAATTTTTTCTTTAAAAAAATTTGTGCAACAAAAATTTTTGTTGACAACAGCTAGATGTTAACTTGAAAAAAAGCACTATACACTGTTTTCATATAAATACTTTCTTGGTTTTTGTTTGTTTTTATATAATTTCATATACTTTGAAGATTATGAGAAAGAGTTTCCAATCCCACTTCCCTCCATCAATTCTGGCTCAGTTTGAATTAATCTTCTGGTAGCTGACATAGATATCTGATCATGTCAGTACATTTTGTGACGTACCTGATGCATGGGGAACCATAGCGGGGCATGCCACTTTCCTTTGTCAGGGTCTCCTAGTCATTATCTGCAGTCTGTACATCGTCTATTTTGTTCTTTTTCTTCCTGCAAAATTTTAGTCACCATGATTTTCCTGACAAAAATTTCTTTTTGTTTCTTGAGGCCTGGATTTCCTTCTTTCCTACACCAATATTCCTTGGGCTCTTGGCCAGCCACCTCTGGGTTCTGATTTCACCTGCCATCTCCTCCCTTTTAGAACAGTAAAAGAAGTTCCTCATTCCTTGTGACAGTGTGTGTTGTGTCCTGGAGGGGTTCCAAGCTGACTCAAATTTGACTTCTGAGCAGAATTGCAGCTCTACAGCACAGCCTTGATACTCACTCTGGGCTTACAGATGTCACCATCTGGCTAGCTGCCCACACGGATACAGGTTCTTTGGCGTTCATTCAATAAACAAGGTGGCATTTCCAGTGGTCTTCTAGATCAGCTCCCAGGGTTCTGGAGTCCAGTGCAGGAAGAAAGCAAGTAATCTCTGCACTCTGGATGTGCATGCATGCAATTATTCTTCACATGCCACTCAGCTTTGAATGATTACATCCAAAATCTTCTACTCTGGGAAATCATCCTCAAGAGCTAGAGAGAAAAGTCTGAGATTTTAGCTACTTCTTCATTAATGTTCTTATTTTTTAATTTAATTTAGAATGTATGGATATTATGTCTGCATGTGTGTCTATGCACTACATGTGTGCCAGGTACCTATGGAGGCCAGAAGAGGGTGTCAGATCTCCAGGAACTGGAGTTTGAGATAGTTTGAGCTGCCATGTGGGTGCTGGGAATTGAACTCAGGACCTCTGGAAGAACAGCCAATGTCCTTACCTGCTGAGCAATCTCTCAGCCCATGATGCATTTTTGTTGTTGTTTTCCAAGACAGGATTTCTCTTTGTAACATTCCTGACTGCCCTGGAACTCACTTTGTAGACCATCTTGACCTCAGACTCACAGATATCTGCCTGCTTCTGCCTCCTGAGTTCTGGGATTAAAGGTGTGCATCACCACACCCAGCTGAAGAAAAATTTAAAAAGCAAGTAATTTAGTGTAAATCATTTTTCTTCCATTGCACACTCAAGTTTCTTTCTATAGATTATTGCTTTATTTTTGACCCAAGACATCCCAGTTTTTCATACCATGAGGAAGTCTAACTGAGGAAAACCTTTTCTGTCTTATGCTGTCTCTTCTTTTCCTCTTTATTTTTCTTAGTTGCATATGTTTGTTTATTTTGTGGGAGGTGAGAGTGTGCTCATGCCATTGTACTTGTGTGGAGGTCAAAGGACAACTTGCAGGAGTCAATTTTCTCCTTCTACCATGTGGGTCTTGGTGGTCTTGGGAAATGAACAGGTTGTAAAGCTTGGCAGCAAATATTGTTGCCTGTTGAACCAATGAGTCAGCCCTTGCCTTCTTCGTTGGAGGAGGCTTGATTTGCGATCTCACTAGCATGAACAATACATTGCGTTTTTTTCCTTTCCAATCATCCCATCATGTGGTTTAATATTTTTCCTTTCCTTTTGTATACCTTCCCTTTGTGATTAAAATTAAATTAAGGAAGAATGAGGAAGATGTTAAATTTCCTGTTGTCATAGCAAACGTTCAAGTGTGAAGAAGCGTAATTCCAGCTGTGGATTAGTGGAACAGTTAATACCTTTTATATTTATCAAGGGTCCAAATTCCTCAGGAGCTGAGAAACTAGAGATGGGATCCAACAATCCTATTGTTACTTGGAGTATTTTTCTATCCCCCGCCACCACTTGGAAGCTTTCTTTTTTACCTAAGTTTTAAATTCTGATCCTCTATCAATCAAATTAGTCTGTTCTTTTCTAATTTAGTCACATCCAAGTTCTCAGGACAGAGGCAGAATGTAGCCAGATTCTTGCTCCCACTTCCCAAGTGCTGGTATTATACACATACGCTACCATGCCCAGCTAAAGTTTAGATTTCTGTTACAAATTAATGTATAAATGAACAGCCTTTATTGCTGTCTCTCAGTCTCACTGTGGTTTTCTTCCTTCATTTAAACTTGCAAAGTGTCAGCAGAAGAGTCAAAAACATTAACACATACCTAGTGTGTGCCAAGAGTTGTCATGTGATATTAATCACATGTCACATTATATGGGCCTTTAAGAATGTCTGTGCAGGGTTTTTCGTAATTCCATTAATAATGAACATTGGAGGACCCATTCATTGTGGACAACACCATTTCTCTTGGTAGGGTAAAACCGGAGAAGGTGAGCCATGCACTAGCAAACACATATTCGTCTCTAGGTCTTGACTGTTACTGGTTCTCTTGCGCTCCTGTCATTTTGACTTCAGTGCTGTGATGGACTATAATGTGAAACTTGTGAACTAAAATTAACCCTTTCTCCCTTCAGTTGCTTTTGTTGGGATATTTTATAACAGCAACAGGGAAAGGCACCGAGACATGCAATGAGTAATAGAACATCAGAGAAATTATATAATCCTAGGCCTTCAGCACAACTTCTTATCCCAAGACCTAAGGATGTAATAGATATAATCATTTTTTCTGGTTTGGTAGCAAATGGTGGCCAGATGTTCACTTTCTTTACTGCAGGCTAAACACAAAGGAAGAAAAATAAAATGGCTTATGGCAAATATAAGAACTTAATAAACGAAATCTGGAATTTTAGACACATAAAGGGAAGTGGGCAATTGGGGGTAATTATCAAATTATCCAGGCAAAATTGCTGTGCTACATCTGTTATCTACATGAAAGAAAACTATTTATATGGATTGGATTATTCAGATAATTATCCAGTGTTTTGGGGTCTCTGATGAGCCAGGCTGGATGGTCATGGATGGAGACAGAAAATCCACAAATGACTACTGGAGACAGAAAAAGGTCTGTGACTCTTTACCACATGATCATGACTCTGCTACTTGGGGGTAAATGACATTGATGCAATTTGTAGATTTACTACCCTTTGACTGGGACTTGGGCCTGAACACAGGACTGAACAATAACAATCTTTATCTAATGTTTTAGATTACTTTTAATTATGAAAATGTGTGGTTCATTTTCTCTAACATTATTATTTTATATATAAGACTGATTTTCCCCCTTATATTCCTAATTCCGTTCCCCAGCTTCTGCTCAAACAAGGTTTCTTTCTGCCATTATGCTTTTGGTAGCCTTATACTTTCAAAGCACACACACACACACACACACACATACACACACACACATATATGACAAGTGGGGGTTTAGGGGAGAGGGGAAATACCCATTTTGAGCTTAACTCAGATGCCACTTTTGTACCATCTGGAAGCTTGCCTTTCTATTTAATATTGCACACTAACTGTAGATCCATATAGTTCCTGTAGATCCATATAGTTCCTATAGATCCGTATAGCTCCTGTAAATATGTATGGTTCCTATAGGCCCGTATAGTTGCTGTAGATCCATATAGTTCTTGTAGATCCATATAGTTTCTGTAGATCCGTATAGCTCCTGTAGATATGTATGGTTCCTGTAAACCCATATAGTTCCTGTAGATCCATATAGCTCCTGTAGATCCATATGGTTCCTGTAGGTCCGTATAGTTGCTGTAGATCCATATAGTTCCTGTAGATCCATATAGCTCCTGTAGATCCATATAGCTCCTGTAGATATGTATGATTCCTGTAGATCCGTATGGTTCCTATAGGTCTGTATAGTTGCTGTAGATAAATATAATCCCACAGCTCTCACACATTTCTTCCACTTCCCCATGGACTTTTTGGTTCTTACCTAGCCTTTTCTCCGCTGTGGGTATTGAAATTATTTCCAATTGCTATCAGCAGTACTCAGTGAACAGTCCTAAATACTGAACATGTGAGCATTTCTTCAGGGAAGATGGACTCTGGGCAATTGACTTTTGCAGGAAGAAAATGATGATTTCCCCTAGAAACCCCCCTAAGTCATTTATGTTAAAGAGGCAAGATAGTGGGATTTGTGGGGTCCCTTCTCTCCCTTCAGAGGCACTTTCACTGGGGGTTAGTCACCTTGTTTTGGAATTCTGTTTCTTTCTATGGCTCTCCAACTTTCTCACCAAACACAGTCTCCTGGAGGGCTCTTTGAAAATACAGGCTCCTGGTCCATGCTCCCAGAGTTTCTGACTCAGTTGGAGTGTGTGCCTTCAGGAGATGGGTGGGCACATTTACATTTTAGCAAGTTTCTAAGCATTGCAGCTGCCGCTGGCCTGGGACCACACTGAGAGGCACCCTACTACATGACTCTTAAGCATGTCTTGTGAAAGAAAACTTGGCTGAGTTACTAAAAGCTCCAAACATACTTCCTAGGGGAGTGTGGGAACCTTCACACTGATCCAAATATTTCAACAATAGTCCTGGGCTTTGGACAGTAGGCCAATGGCAAACATGATTTTTAAAAGATACACAATTCTTTAGGGGAGAAGTCAGCATAGTATCTTTGTTAGAAAGGCCTCCCAAAGGGTCCTCTGGTCCAGCCATCTAGACAAAACACCTAGGAATTCCTTGACAGTACCCTCAACTTTGCCAATTAGCTTCCTGTGGACAGTTTCAGGGTCCAAACATTCGCCTCCTGACCCCCAAGGCACCCCGCCCCATGATCACCACTGTATCATGTGAACTCTAGGTGAAATCTGCTTCCAGAAGCTTCTGAGCACTTGCTTCAGTTCCTCCGGCATCACTGGGTAAGTCATGCCTACTTGAGGTAGTTAACTGTCATGTCCCCTGAAGCCAGAGTCGTCAGAGACATTTACTGAAGTGCAGATCCCCACGGCCAGCCATAGAGATTTAGATTGTGTCCAAAGCATCCCCAGAGGAACTTAGGAGCCAACATTTTTTTTTAGCCTGCAGATGATTCTGGTCTAGGTGGTCTGCACACAACCCTTTAAGAGACCTTGCTTTTTGTTTCTAAGCCCAGTGCTTTTAGCTCCTTCATTATCTAGTATCATGACATGGTTTAAATTACTTCACTATCCTGGTTGCTTAATGCTGCCTGTCAGAATATCCCCAAATATCCCCAGACCCCACCACCACCACCTTGGAGCAGTATTCTTCATAGCACATATCCCCACCCAAATTGGTGTCCTGCCCATTTTTGTTTAATGTTTATCTTCCCCACTATTATATAAGCTTCATGAGGGAAGGGAGGTGTCTTCATTGCTCACTTAAGATGCCAGTGAGCACCTCTACCAGTGTCTGGCCCATCATGTATTAATTATCTTTTTCCTTGCTGTAACAAAACATCTAAGGCAGGTGATTTATAAAGAAAAGAGGTTTATTTAGATCATATTTTTTTTGAAAGTTCAAGTTTAAGGCACTAGCAAGAGATCAGCTGTGGAGAGTTTGCATCCTAGAGCCATGACAGTGGCTGGAAGAGTCCACATCTTGTCACAGGGCACCAGAGACATAGTGACAGACTCAGGCTTTGGTAAAGATCCTTTCCAGGAGGTCTCCAATGACCTAATGGCCCCAGCTCTTAAAACTTTAGCTACTTCCAAAACCCACCATTTTGAGGACTGACCCTCAACCACAGGAGCCTATGGGGAATACCTGAACTACAGATTGTACAAAATTGTATCTGTGAATAAGCAAAGGAGATGGAGAAAACAGCATAATACAGAAAACATGGAGATAGTATAGGCAAACAATTTCTAAAATGACTCAGGTGAACTCCCACAAGTTGAACTTTGACCTCCACAGACACACTTTGGCATCAATGTGTACCCACAAACACACACAAACATACATACACAATAATAATAGTAGTAGTAGTATAAATACATTATTTTAAAGAAAATGAAAATTAAGAGCACAGTTCAATAGTCAGCTCTCACATCCATGGGTTCAGTACCAACAGAGTTGACCAACTTGTCTTGATAATATTGTTTGAAAGTTCACATCTGTACTGAGTATGCACAGATTTTTTTCCCTCAAAATTCTGTGAATCTGCACATCCTAGAACCAGTATCCACGGATACTGAGGGATAACTGTATCATTTGGTATATATGTTGGTAGTCATCAGTAAGTTTAGACTCCTTGAACTGTCATAGGTGGAGAGAGATAAACTCAAGTGATGATATTATAAATTGGTGTGACCTCTTAAGAAAACATTTTGATGATTGGTAGAGTCTGTCATGGACATATTCTACAAACTGGTTTTTTGCTTTTGAAAATTATTCATAGAAAAGGTGTCATATGTGGTTTGGGACTCACTAGGCCCATCAGGACTGCCCAGTGTTGTCAGCTCAGGAGCAAGGACTACCTGACTTAAGACGTGACTGCGTGTGCCTTTTGGCCAAGTCCCTCTATCCTGGGTATTTGCATTCTGTCTTTCTCTTGTCAGAAGATAACATACAGACGGAGACCAAAATCACAAGTGGAATACAGAGGTAAAGATGAATGTGCTCAAAGCATTCATTTTCTACATATGATAAGAGGGACCAGGCAGATGTTATCATTGGTTCATAGGAAAGGTTTAGGTGGCACGGCTTCTGCAAAGCAAAGGAACATTGCAATGAACAACAAGCTGGGACAATACTGGTTTTCCAGAGTGGGGAAGAAATCAATTAAGATACCACCAGGTTCCGCTGACTTTCTGTATCTATCAGGAGCTGCCATTCAGCAATGCTGAGGATGGCATTCAGGGCCTTGTGTATCCTAAGCCGGCCCTCCATCACTGAGCTACAGCTGCTGCCCCATGCCAGCTGTTCAGAAAGAGCCGCAGAGCGGCTCAGAGAGGAAGAGCAAGGCTAGAATCTGATAACCCACACGGGTCTGGAAAGACAATGCGTACAGCTTTCCACTGGGAAACAAATGACTTTCCTATCCCATTCCAAACACAATGCTGGTGGATGGGAGCCTCGCAGTTGCTGCTCAGCCGTAGGAAATCGTCGCTGTTGGCAAAAGCCTACTACTCCAGCTCCCCACAGGAACACACTGGTTCTAGAGGCAGAAAGGCTGGGGCACCCCAGGTGCCACTTAGAGAGTCAGACCATGCTGTGGGGGGCATGAGCTCCAGAGACACAAATATGACGGGGGCAGAGGCCTGTGTTCACAGTGAGAATATGGTCTCAGATTGTGCTCTTACCACGTTCCCAACTGTGAGCCATCTTCTTTCTACCTTCCTCCTCTATTCAAAGGCAGACAGACAGATGACGGGTGTGGGTATTTGTGGCACATAGAAAGAATGCTCACACATCAATAACTCCACTCCCTCCAGTATCTTAATGGTCCTTGAGGGGCCAGGTAGGCCCTTGGAGCACCGAGTCACAGAGTTTTGCCAGGACAGGAAAGCTCTGAGGCCTGTGGGCATGTGGAGGGGCAGTGGGACTGGTTACCTCAACTGCTCACACGTTGTTCAGAAACCTCTCATCTAGGTGGAGCCGGAATTCTTCCACCCGAGGAAGAATTGGTAGTGAGGAAAGGAGTCATCTGCCATATCCTCTTGTTTCAAGGGGGTGGGAAGGCCTGGTTTCTACCCTGTCACAGCATCATAAGAAGCAGAGCACAGGGGCTGGAGAGACGGATCAGTGGTGAGGAGCACTAAGCGCTCTCGCAAAGGACTCGGAGTTCAAATCCCAGTATCCACAGGACAGCTCACAACTGTCTGTGACTCCAGTTCCAGGGAGTCCAACACCCTCATGCAGACATGTATAAGAAGGCAAACAAACACAAAACAAAAATAATGCAAGAAGAAGCTGTCTTACAGCTGTGTCTGTTCAAATGACAGAGTGGGTGCGGTTCATCAAGTATTCCAAAGACTCAGAGTGAATGTGTGTGTATGTGTGTGTGTGTAGCCAGGAGAGAAAAACAGATAGAGAAAGAGAGACAGACAGATAGACACACACACACACACGAGAGAGACAGAGAGAGAGAGAGGTCATGAGAATGTGTGCGTGTGTGTGTGTGTGTGTGTGTGTGTGTGTGTGTGTGTAGCAAAGTTTAAAATGTTCCCTTTGGCATTCTTACTCATATGGTTGGTTTTATTCTGACATTTTACTACATGGTTTTTATTAGTCACATCTGATCTTTGTGGCTGCCATCACTGTCTCCTCCTCCTCCTCCTCCTTCAAGATTTATTGAACATTTTGCACAGTTTCATTTTATCTCCTTTGTTGATATGTTACTCGTAGCTCTTTGCTCGGTTATTTTGGGGCTTGCTTCATGATTTATGCCATGCATCTTTATTTTTCTTAGCCTACCTTACATCCACACTGTGCCTTTCCACACGTAGCATAAAATCCTTGTGATAACCCACTTCAGTTTCTTTTCTCCTGACCTTTATGCTATGCTCATCCTATATTTCATGTCTCCGTGTATTATAAACCCGATATATTACTATTATGTTTGCTCAGTAACAGTAGGGTAGAGATATTTAAATCATAAGAAAAGTATTTTGGATAGTTACCATTAGATAGCTCTCATAGCATGCCCTTTAGTGCTTTTGGTAGAGTGATTCTCCCGTCTGGAATTACTTCCCTTCTTCAGTGATGGACTTCCTTTAGTATTTCTTTAGGGGAAGAACATCTAGGAATAAATTCTTTCAGCTTTTATTGTGTCCTAAATAGTCGTCTCTTGCCTTTGTTTTTGTGTGGTGTCTTCCCTGACAGTTGGATTTATTTTCTTTTGGTGCTTTCAGGATTTGCTCCACTGTTCTCTTGCTCACATTGTTCCTCTTGAGAACTCGCCAGGCAGTGGTGGTGCACGCCTTCAATTCCATCACTGGAGAGGCAGAGGCAGGTGGATCTCTGTGAGTTTGAGGCCAGCCTGGTCT
>LOEQ01001351.1:170877-182099 GCA_001685075.1 Bramus lutescens
AGAGAGAGAGAGAGAGAGAGAGAGAGACTTCTGCCTTTCAATTTGTCTGTATTCTTCTCTGTGTAGCTTGTCTTTTTTCTGTAAGATCTTCTCCTTATCACTGGTTTTGACCAATTTCATTGAATGTCCTTTGATGTAGCTGCCTTCAGTTTGGGTGTGGAGTCCACTGAGCTTCTTCAATATGTTGGTTTATAGTTTTTATTAAATTTGGAAAAGTTTTAATCACCCTTTCTTTGAACGTTTTTTTCTCTGTGTCCTCTTTTAACCCTCTTTAGGAACTCTGGTTAGATATATTTAGGTAAAAATGACCCACAGGTTACTAAACTTTTTTCTTTTCAAATTAAGTTTTCTCTGTTTCAAGTTTTAAAAACCTTTTTCTATTTGTGTGTGTGTGTGTGTGTGTGTGTGCGTGCGCGCCACATCTCCAACACCCTATTTTCTTTTGCTTAATTTCTGCTGGCATGTCTTCAAGCTCACTCATCTTCTTCTCTGTTCTGACTCACCTGTTGCTAAGTTCCCGTCATACAGTTTTCTCCTCAGACATTGTAGCTTTCACTTCTAAAAGTTCTTTTTGGGGTTTTTAAAAAAATATTTTTATAATTCTATAACTTTTTGAACATTTGAAAGAGCATTAAATGTTAAACGTCCTTCTTGTTTATTTGTTTGTTTGTTTTAAAGCCTGACGGTGGCAGTGCATGCTTCTAATCTTAGCACTCAGGAGGCTGGGGCAGGTGCATCTCTGTGAGCTGGTCCACAGAATGAGCTCCAGGCCGGCCAAGGCTACACAGAGAAACTCTGTCTCAAAAAACCAAAAAACCAACCAACGAACCAACCAGCCAGC
Source organism: Bramus lutescens (assembly GCA_001685075.1). Taxonomy (NCBI): domain Eukaryota; kingdom Metazoa; phylum Chordata; class Mammalia; order Rodentia; family Cricetidae; genus Bramus; species Bramus lutescens. The sequence goes on from LOEQ01001351.1 coordinate 171,719, forward strand.
CAGCCAGCCAGCCAGCCAGCTAGACAAACAAAATCCTTCTTTGTTTTTAAATGTTTTTAAGGTATTTGTTTTACTATTTTATGTGTGTGGGTGTTTTGTCTGCATGTATGCGTGTGCATTGTGTGCATGCCTGGTGCCTGCAGAAGAGGATGTCAGAGTTACAGGAGGTTGTATGCCACCATGTGGGTGCAGGAAAGCAACACTAGTTCTCTGGAAGAGCAGCCCGTGCTCTTAACAGGGGACCCAGCTCTCCAGCCCCATCCTTCACGTTAATTTTAATACCTGTGTCACCTCCTGATTTTTTCCCATTAGTTGTTTGGTTTTTTTTTCCTTCTTATCACAGGTCACATTTTTGTGCATGCTTAGTAATCTTGATGCCAAATAGTTCCTGTTTTACATTTTTTGTGTGTGTATTTGATTCTTGTTTTCAATTCTAATTAAATTTTAATTCTTGTTTAAAATTCTAATAATTAGGGAACAATTTTGTTCCTGTGAGTCTTGTTCTTTAGATTTTGTGGTACCATTGCTGTGATTAGTATTTTCTTATTGGCAAAGCAAGACCCTCTGAGCATTCTATTCATCATCCTATGAGTTACATGGTCAACAAGTCTGGCAGAAACAGGTGCTGTTGCCAGCCCTGTGTGAGAGGCAGTACCCTGTGACCCTCATGAGTCTTTCCTGGGCCTTGGAAATTTCTTCCTATGTAAGTGCCGACCCAAACTCTCCTGCCCTCCAGAAGTCTCTCTTTAGCCGTCTACTCTGTCCTACAGATTCTAGCTGCCCTGGTTCTTTCCACACATGGTAGTGTCGAAGTCTAATTAGGAAATCCACTTCTGCCCATACTGTATGTAGATGGTAACTTCTTTATAAGAAGTACAATATCCTCCCTGGTATGGGGTTAAGAGCAGTTCGAATTCCCGAACTCCCTATGCATCGTCTTCCTTTGCAGAGTTTGTGGGTTCTATGTAGAGAGCCAGGTCTCCTTTCTCTTCATTCCTTCCTGGTGGCCCCACAGGCTTTTCTACCACTCCACCTGGTCTTTAGATCTGTGCAGCCTGCTCTCTTTTGGGAGAGTAGAGAAGTTCCCAGGGACCTGTCAGTCTTTAGTCTTAGTCCATCCTTGAAGGGCTATGGTCATTCTGAATTCTTTAAAAAATTATTTTTACTTTTATTGATGCATGTATGACATGTGACACATGTATGCCTACGGGTCCTGGAAGAGGCTATCTGGAGGTAGAGTTACAGGTAGCTGTGGGTTCCCTGACGTGGGTGCCGGGAACTTGAACTTCTTCTGTAAGAGTAGCATGCACTCTTAACTGCTGAGCGTTCTCTCGGGCCACAAGAACACTTTCTATGATAGATGATGTAATTAATGCCAGATACTCGTAGTCTTAAGTCCCAAGTCTACCATAGGAACAGGGGAAGTAGGGAGAGAAGGAGCAGGGGAGGAGGAAGGGAAGGAGGGGGAGGCTGCAACACTATTCACCTGGTTCCTTTTCCCACGGGCAAGAATTCAGAAATGTCCACAGTCCAATGGAGACGCTCTAACTCCTACCTCAGCACTCAGACCCAGACTGTGAGATTGAGGCTGTCTGTCAAAAGCAGCTGCATCTGGGAAGACGTGGTTTTGACAGCACCCCCAGGTGTCCAGACCCTCAAAACAGAATCCTATTCTTACTGCTTTGCTATTGTATCCTCTTCACTTGTTCAATTCATGGAGTTGCTTCTGAAAGAAGATGGTGGGATCAGTCTGGTCAAACAAAGCCACCACTTCTGACAGAATTCTTGGTCTTGCTCCATCCCTGCCATCTTTACACTGAAGCACACGGGGTCTCAACACACTTTTCATCATGAAACCTGCTTGAATGAATACAAAATTATAAAGTACTCCAGAGAAGAAATGCCTTATGGTGCTTAGGATTTCTATTGTTGTGAAGAGACACCATGATCATGGCAATTCTTATAAAAGATTAAAGCCATGGGTTTGGTGACTGGATGTGCCCCCACTCCTTGATTTCCTGAGAGTCTAGCTTCATGGTGGAGCTACTCCCCCCCAACTCTGTGAAGTTTCTAGGTCCATGCCACCACCAAGAAGCATGCCGGCAGCTGCTCATAGATACCGTTTAAGTGTTTGGGGGCATTGGTGGCAGAGCCTCTTAAAAGAGCTGCGAGGTTTTTGCTGCTTAAGCTGAGTCAGGAAGCCTCTCTTAAAGGAGCCGTGTTTCTTCTCGCCTCTAGCAAACAGAGCCCACCTGAGACAATGCTGCTACCAAAAGATCTTGCTGGACTTTTATTTTTTCTTTTGTGTGTCTAAAATCCCCCCTTTTCTTTCTTTTTTTTTTTTTAAACCTTCTCGGGTTTATGTGGAAATTCTTACCAAATGTTTGGGTGCCATTTGTAGACGGAAGTTTCTGTCCCTGTCTTACATTGCATTCAGGTTTGCACACTGCTGTTTGCTCATTAGGTTTTTTATAAATGTTCCATCATCAATAGTATCAACTGACGTCTTGTGCAAGCCTGGGTTGCTGGGCTACTGAACACCCCGTGTGGCATCTTGCTGGGCTGAAGAATTTAGAAAACTCTATTTTCCACAGAGTCTTGCTCTATAAGCTCTCTGTACACTCATGCAGATTTACCATCAATGCCCACCATCCCCGTGGACACCAGGACACAGTCTTTCCGCCGTGGCCGAAGCCAAGTGAGAGAAGCCATGACTAAAATGATAGTCCTGGAGAAGGGGAGGCTGAAGATGGAATGGATGCCCCAGCTGCCTGAACTAGCCTAGGCACGGCTCAGCTCCTGGCAGCCCCTTCTCCAACTGAGCCCGTTCAAGGGCTTAGCTGTTGATCTGATTATCTGCGGGCACTCCGTGGCTCTGAGAGCACTGTCCCTCTCCCCATAGATGGAAGCACACTCTGACCCTCTCAGAATGCAAATGTTTCCATCAAATATGGCCTCAGATCTTACCTGTACAATAGCCTCACTGCACAATGATGTGCTGACTCATGTACGGGTCGGGTATTTTTATTTTTCCACAAACAGAAAGGTAAGGGTCTAATTTGACAGGAAAAAGGAGTATGTTTCATATTTTGAGGATCTCTTACAAGTAAAACAAGGGCTATGCTTTAGAGGAATTTCTAAATAGCAGATTAGAATTGTTTGGGAATGGAAAAAGAAAATTCCTCTCACAAGGGAATGTAGTTTACTTTAAAGTCTTGAAAAGGTTGAATTTAATTACAGATGGCAGCAAAGAGCAGAAAAAGGAACCTTGAAAATTGTCCTGAGAAAAAGCTAAGGTAATATATTCTGAAAGGGTAATACAGTCAAGTGGTTTTGTAAAAACAAGAATATGAGAAAAGGAAAGAAAGGCTGGGAAAGACAGACCTCAGTAGGAAAGCGTGTGACCAGCATGTGCACGGGCCTGGGTGTGGTCTTCGGGGTGGAGGAGAAGAGGAGGAAGAGGAATGACCTGTGGCAGTGATGACGTTCGGGGCATGCTACCCCAAAATGTGGCATGTTGACACCTGAGCAAATAGCAGAATCAGGAAGGTCATTGTGACCGTGCCCTGCCATTCCTCACGGAGGCAGATCGCAATGCTGGTGGATGAAACCTCTAAACAGGCGGAAGAGCTTAGTGCGAGTGATTCCTCTGCTCGGAGAAGAGGGGCATCCTCTTCTACAAACACAGGGACTCTTAGGGCAATGTGAGCACTCAGGCCTTCAAGGTCCTTCCAAGTTGGTGTCTTAAGGCTGAACCCTCCTGTTCAATTGTCTGTGTCTCCACCATTTCATCAAACCTGGCATGAAACTATTCAAGAGTGACAGTGTCTGAGGACTTCATTTCCTTATGAAAGAAGGTTCCCCTGCCACAGAGAACTGCATCAAATAAATATGCCTTTCTCTTGATACTGTGCCTTTTGTTAGAGGGCCACAACCATGAACCTGGTTATGAGCAAGGATAAAAGACCTGGCCTTTTCTGCAGGGGTACTCTTTGACCCTACCCTGAAACCCTTTCTTTGTACAGTTTAGACGGTCACTAAAATGAAGGTATTCGAGAAAGCAAATGTGCTAGTGGCAGACATGCCTCCTTCAGACAGAAACTTAGGGATCACCTGCCAGTGGCACTGTGCCTCAAATGAGACTTTTCCAAGTCCAATCAAAAGCCCTGCAATACACTCTAAACCTTAGCATTTACAGCTATGGTATTCACTAGAGCAGCTATCTGAATCCCAGCATTCTAACAGGAGCAGATATTTTAATTTTTGCATATGAAAGACAAAAAACCCTAGACATTGAATATGGGTTAGAAAAAAGGACAACATTAAAAGAAAAATATGAACATAGGGAAAAGCAAAGAAATGAGGTATAAATCGTTTATCTTTCACTACTTACTGGGCTATTATATTGGTGGTCAGAAAAATGTACTAGTTAGGAGAAAAATGAGACTCGCCATTGGGTCCTGAACAATTCTACCATTAAATTAAGCGGTGACTGAAGAAGCTGTTTGCTCTTTTGTTTTGTAGGTATTATTACTTGGCATTCCGAGCACACCAAACACCTCCTGCTAACAAAGAGAGCTGTGTTGCTATCTTGGAAAAGTCCAGATTAGATCACTGGGTCCTGGGAAAAACAAAGGTAGCCCTCTCTCCCTATTGTTCAGATTGTCACCTGTGGTGGTCTCTTGTCGGAAAACTAGCATGCATGGGTTTGTACCTGGCATACCATAGCATGCAAGACTCTGACTTAAAAATGGTTTTGCTGGTCTTAACTCTGATTCCGGGACCATACGAGCCATAGGAGGATGATGGTTCATACATTGTTCTGTAATTTGAGAACCTTTTAGCATTTCTAGAAAGAGATCTTTGGATGCACTTTAGAATGTTCCCTTTTCCATATTTCATAACCGAGCACACATGCTAACATATAAATCATAGTCATGGTAGTGATGAGTTCCCTTTTAGAGTTTCGCCCATTTCTTGTGTTAGACCTGTGCTGTTTATTCCCAACTCTGATTTTACTTTCATCGCGTGTAGCTTTTCATTTGGGGAAATATCATGTCTCTGCGGGAGCCCAGGTTTCTATGGTTAAATTCTGCAAGGCCAGTTCCAGCCTGGATGTGGGTTTCCTCTCTGGAAATTAGGTCACTGGGAGTCATCCCGGTCTTCTGGCCTCAGGACTATCTGCTGACCTCAGGTTGGGCCTGTTGCTCAACACCTCCCTCAGAAGCTATGAGGGGCAATGAGGGCAGAGCTGGGCTGAGGAAATGGAACTCCCAGCTGTAGGGAGGCACTCCCAAATAACACCTGGGCTTGCCTAAGCCCTGCAATCTCATTTTTAGATTTCCTTCAGAAATCACCAATGTATGCATAAGTTAAATCACTATGAACTTTACTTAGACAATGGCTTTAATATTTGCGTGGAGAATAGGCTGGAGTGGAGGGATTTGCTGTTGGGAAGCCCAAATATAACACTAAAACAATGATTCCTTCTAGGTTTTTCTCAAATATTACCACGTGGAACAATTAAATTTGCTTCTGCGAGAAGTCATCGGCCGAGTGGTCATGCTGCAGGCATATACCAAGGGCTGGCTTGGAGCCAGGAGATATAAACGAGCCAGAGAGAAGAGGGAGAAGGCTGCCATAGCCATCCAGTCAGGTATGCGGCCTGGTTCTGGCCCGTGTCACCTCTTGGTATTTCCTTGAGTGTTGGGGGCCATTCGCCTAGGGCTTCCCCTTTCCCATTCTCCCTTCTTCTCCCTGTCTCCCCTCACTTCAGCAAACAGTTTTCCAGTATCTACATGAGTCAAGCCTCATACTAGGTGCTGGGGATGTAGTCAAGGGCATCCCTCTATGGTCTCTGACTTCAAGGATAGACAAACATACAAGCCATTAGAACACCTGGGAGGAGTCGTAAGTCAGAGGCAGTGTGAGCTGACCAGTGGTGTCCAACTCTATCACTCCACATGGTCTGTCTCCTGAAATGACAGTTGAGATACACTTCGAGGGATACCCAGATTGTACTGTCACAATGACTAATACCATCCTTGTAGGGTTTTGTAGCACAGATCGGATTTATAAACAGAGGAAACCAGCCTCTGGGTTGTACGCAAGCCTGCTGGTGCCTCTGTCCACCTACATATGTCTGGGTGCTAGGAACAATACCTGGACTCTCATGCAAGCTCTAGACTTTGAACTTAGAAGATGAATTTCTTGGTACTCTCATAACAAGAAACTATAGCGTGCTTTAGTGTGCTTTGGCCCTCATGAGCTTGTCCAGAGACTTGACGATGCTCAGGCCCACGTGGGGACACAGAAGACGGCTGCTCATCTTGGCTGGAGGCTTTGGGCATCACCTCTATCTGAAGGACAGCTGTCTCCCATGCTGTTCTCTCTCCTCTTGGCTTTCTTCTTTGCTTTCCCTTTTCGTGGAAGATGTTGGCCCTTTGTTCTCCCTCTGTGCTCTTTATCTTCATCTCCAATTATAGCTTTCTTCTGAAAATAAAATGATTAAAAAGGACTGGGCCAGCTCAGTGCCTCCCATCATCCCTCCGAGCCCTAACCCTCAGCTTAAATATGGGTGCTCAAGGCAGGGTTTCCTCCAGGCTTGGGAAGACAGGAAACTATGTCACCTGGGGCCAGGGGCACCCACTATTACTAAATAGAACTCAAAATGTTCTGGAAAAATCACTCTTTGGCTAAAAACAGTTCCTCAGAAGCATTCTGAAAAGTTGACCAAGAGTTCAAAAAGACCCTTCCTACACTGTAGCACATCTGCTGATTTCAGGCTCAGGGAGAAGGGCGGGTGGGGGTGGGGGAGGAACGCGAGAAACAGATTGGAGGTGGAACAGCTTTTATCAATTCTCTGGCACGTTTTAAAATTAATGTCATTCCCGGCACATGGTTTTATATTTTTAGCCTGGAGAGGATATGATGCTCGGAGGAAATTTAAGCAAATCAGCCACAGAAGGGGTGAGTCTGCGGTTCATGCTCAAGCAGGTAATTAAAACATCGTTGGCAGTGTCCACTTGAAATGTTCTGTGATTCCAAGCAAATGAGTTCAGAGAAGCTGAAAGGCTAACGACAGTGGAGCACAGGGGTGAGTCGAGAGTCCCCGCAGTGTGTCTGTGAGGGTGGCCTCACCTCCTTTGGCAGCTCTTCCGGCTGAGGCACGGTGCACATTTGCAAGGGACCATGCTTACTAAGAAGACTCTGAGGAGTCTTCTTATTATATTCCTACTACAATAAAAGAGGAATCTGGGGCACAGAGAAGGGACATAACTTACCCATTATCACCCAGCTTGCTCACAGCAGAGCTGGTCTTTGAAAGGTAGGCAGTTTGGACTGAGCACACTTGCTATGATGTTGCTCCTGGGCACGTCTCTTTCCTTCTTGGAGTCATAAGTCTGTCGTCAGTGTAGTGAGAGCTGCTGGCTTTAAAGGCCGGTGATGGCTGGTTGTGGTGTGCCAGCCTTTAATCCCACCCAGCACTCGGGAGGCCAAAGTAGGCAGATTGCTGTGAGTTCAAGGCCAGCCTGGTCTACAGAGCAAGTTTCAGGGCAGCCAGGGCTACACAGAGAAACCCTGTCTTGAAAAACCAGGGTGTGTGTGTGTGTGTGTGTGTGTGTGTGTGTGTGATGATTTGATGATTTGTAAGGGAGACTCAGGGATACCCAAAAATCCACATCTGCGTGGCTACCACAACCTTCTGGGCTCCGCAAGAGCACCCAGTGGATCTTGGGATCCGCTTGCCCTTAGCAGCCTGAGAGCTGTGAACCTTGGTTCCTGGTTTATGAGTCCACTCCCCGGCTCTGGAGTCACTGAGTCCTTCTGCAAACTGCATGTCCTGCGTGGCTGCCAAGCCAGATTCCCTCCCTAGTTTGAAGTTGCAAATCCCAAACTGAGGTTCTAGGGGACACAGGATCTTGACCATGCCGAGTTTCAGGGGTGCAAGAAACTGGAGATGGAATGTGTTCATGAGGGCAATCCTGCCGCAGGAAGCGGGGCAGTGGTGGGGAGGGGATTCAGAGGCAAAGCCTTCAAACAGCTGCTATCTTCTCCAGCAGGCCCAGCTGCTCAGAATTTTTAGGCTGTGGTGGAGGCCAGGCATCTTCACTAAGAACTCAGATATTTTGGAAGTAGGGATGGCCTTTAAATGCAAATGTGTCACACTTAACACCATCTTCTAGTAATTTCTAACCTCTGCCACTTCAAAGCCCTGTGAAAAGTGAACAATTTCTTGTTGCAGCTTTAGAAACTCAAACTCAAAGTACATCTTGTGTTCACTACTTACTGCCAACACACACACACACACACACACACACACACAAGAGGATACCTTAAGCTGATCTCAGATTTTTTGCAATATGTTCAACATATGTCTTAAAATAAAAACTTTAAGCCTGGATATTGTTGATCCATTGAGTCCATTAGATAAAAATCATGAAATGCCTGAAGTCACATTTGAGGGCCAGGTGAGCACTAAGCAAAAACAGAATGGCTTCATGACCTTTGTGTGAAGACAGCTATGGGTGGGAGTGCTTTCACCCTTGAAGCACATGTGGGCGGGTACCAGGGAAGGTTAATTCTGCGTCTTCCTTTTCTTTTTAGCTTTGCAAGCCCTCACCCCCCTTAGCCTCATGGCCAATGGTCTCAGCCACTAGGTAGCATCAAAATGTGTATTAGCCAGTTCTGCAGGGGCTCTCAGGTGAGCATGAAGGTCACACCTACGCCTCAGTGCCCTGGGTGGCAGCAAGCAGGTGGAGTTTCTCTACCTTCAGCGACAAAATGAACAGGGCCTGATGTGCCCCTAGGGTTAGGACTGGGGCTAGCTAGGGTTGTGATTTGGCATAACTGTCTCCCCACAAGCCCCCTTTCCTGCCATAGAAAATGCCCCAGATGGAACTGTCCACATAAAACAACAACAAAAGCTACATGAAGAAGCAGGTGATGAGCTCGACACAGCCATTTCTGAGGTTAATTTCTGACTAATTATCTTCCCCATAAATTACTTTCTTTCCATCCCATGGAATGCATTTGTTTGTATTTTCAGTGCTTACCCACAGCCTTCTTTTATTTAATGACGTTGCCGAGATACGTTTTATATATGTATATGTGTATATATATATATATGAGAGCAGCCCTTGAAATTTAGGAAGCATTTGGCCTACATGTTGCTGCAGAGCAGCACAGAGCGAAATTTGTTTTCCTTTCATCTCCTTCCCAATAAAAGCAGCCCAGCACAGCTTAGCCCGTCCTCAGAACTTCCTCTCAGAATTCCCGATCTATTACAGCACATTCGAATACCAGCACCAAGCTGCCTTTTCATGCTGTCAACCTTTTTCATCTGAAATGTAAATTAATTCTAGCTGCCTCAACTGAGATCAAAGTCCGCATTAACCTTGCTGCTTTCTGCTCCTGAGGACTGGGCGGCCACTGATAGGAGCCTCTGGCCCCGTGATCCTGCCCTCCTCCGGGCAGCCCTCAACAAGGAGCGACCCTATCAAAGGCCCCAAGTTCTTTCGTTAAGGACCTCTGAGGTGCTTTAAACCAGACCCCGAATGACCCGCCCAACTGATGATTCTAGAGCGGTGAGCCTGCTCCGTTTAATGTGGATTCTTCTCTGGGCTCCCAGGGGTTAAGTGGCCAGTGCCCTGGGTGCGAGGGGGAAGGAACTCCACGCTGAAATCACTTCTCCCTCCCATTCGGTCTTTGAGGTAGGCAGATTTGCATTTTCAAAATAAACAGATGCCTTTCAAATACGTGAGCTGGTGGTCTGGAGACTTCTCCCGGCGCAAAGGTGCAGCAGCCAGCGCTCAAATGTTGGAGAGAAAACAGACGGAGAAAACACCCTGGGTACTAGAGGACACGTTTCCAGCGTGGCGTCCCCGAGCAGCACGCGGTGAGAGCTTCCAGGAGCTGCGGGAGTTGAGGGGGCGGAGCCAAACATTCTGTGCCGGCTTCCTTTAGGGACTGGGGAACAGCTTTGATTGTCAGTTACCTTGGCTTCTTTTGTTGTTTCCATTATTAATTCTGGCGGAGAAAAGTGCTCTCTGTAAGAAAACCAGGAGACAAGACAGCACATACTAAGACTCAGATAGTTGGGACATTCCAAGTAAAAAATTAAGTTCTATTTATTCCACTACAAATCTCTTATTCTTTGATTAGCCGTTGAGTTTCAGAAAGGGAGCCTAGCTACATTCATTCTCTGAAGAAAACAAACAAAGCATGTATTCCTCAATGACTAGTATCAAAAGAAACAACCCACGGGGAATTTTTCAGGCATCTATGTAGTGATGGGGGAGCCGGCCTGTTTTTTGTCCGGCCCAGTTCCCGCACGCTAGCTTATACCCCGAAATAACAACACACAAATTGTATTCATTTA
>LOEQ01001351.1:182317-192754 GCA_001685075.1 Bramus lutescens
AAGGCAGTTTCTTTATTAACCAATGAAAGTAACACATAGACAGATGACCCTCCTACATCATCACATCTACAGTGCCAGTCTCATTCTTTGATTTTTAAAAAAATTTTATTAATTAATTAATTTTTAAATTACTCCGCTAATTCAGGATCTGTTTTTAGAACACCAAGTGCTAAGTGGGCCTCACTGTCTTGGGGGTGGGGGAGGGGTTGCTCTTGTAAGAGTCTTCAGGAGAGCAGAATCTTGAAATGTTTTCCAGTAAGAGCTGGCTTATCCGGCACCATGCGAGAGAGAGAGAGAGAGAGAGAGAGAGAGAGAGAGACCATGCCATGCTGACCCAGCCTGGTAGTTCACAGCATATTTTCACTGAAACTGTTAATGCTGTGGAAACTTCCCGTTCACCCTCCTCCATCAGAGTGAGCACCCACTCCCCTCCTTGGCCCTGCCAACCACACAGATATGATCAGAAGATGGTGCCAGTGTCAACAACTAGCTCTGAAGGAGCTTTTTTACTAAGGCGATCCTTGAACCTGTGAGTACACATTCTAAGCCAGCTGCCTGTGAGGGGTGCAGAATGGAGCTGCTTCAGAGTACCTTCCACAAGGAAAAGCAAGCATTGCATCCAGATTGCTTGACCCTATCCTGCAACAGAACTGAGTTTTTAGTGTTTAAAATTGCTCAAACTCTTAAATTGCCTTTTGTTTTGTTTTAAGACAGGGTCTCTTTAGATAGCCCTATCTGTTCTGGAACTCACTATGTAGACCAAGCTGGCCCCAAACTCACAGAGATCCACCTACCTCTGCCTCTAGAGAGCAAGGATTAAAGGTGTACATCACCATGCCTGGCTAAACTGCCTCCTTTTTTAACTTTAAATGGCTTGGTGGTGGTGCACATCTCTCAGGAGGCTGAGCCTGGACTGTACAGTGAAACCCTGCCTCAAAATAAAAATTTAAACCATGCATTGATGGTGTACCCCTTTAATCCCAGCACCCAGGAGGCAAAGGCAGGCAGATCTCTGTGATTCCACAGCTAGCCTGGTCTACAGAGCAAGTTCCAGGACAACAAAAGCTACACAGAGAAACCTTGTCTCAGGACAAACAAATAAACAAACAAACAAATAAGTAAATGTTAATTAAAGGAGAGGGGTGGGGCAGAGAAATGGCTCAGTAGTTGAGAACACTGGCTGCTCCTCCAGAGGACCTAGGTTTCATTCACAGAACCTACATGGCAGCTGACAATGATCTCTAACTTTGGCTCCAGGGGATCCATCGCCCTCTTCTGGCCTCCATGAGAACTGCATGCATATGGTGTGCAGATACACACTTAATGATGCCCAGAGAAAAAGAAATAAAATCTCAAGGAAAAATTTACAGGACTTGGGATGCAGCTCAGTGGTGCATGCTTCATTTCCCCTCCCATTAAAAATTCTGTTTCCTTTAGCGTCCATGATGGTGATAACAACTAGATAATTGCAGTAATTTTTTTTTGCTTTACAGTCCACAGATATTGTTAGGTGAAGGAATCTTTATTTTAAATTAGGACATTTCTATCATTCATCCATTTGTTATCTCCTGCTTGTTAAATATTTTTGCTGGGCTGTCATTGTTATGCCCAGATCTGCAAAGTCCCACCAAAACCAATAAGGAGACTAAGTCCCATATGCAAAAGCAAAGAGCCTTTATTTTATACAAGCTTGAAAACTTGGTCTCTGTGTGTCCAACGTATTGGAATACTGGAGAACTCTGAGTTCAGTTAAAGTTGGGTTTTTATAGTAGTAAAGTTAGGGGTGAGTGATTTCTAAGGTTCAGGACTCCTGATTGGCTGACATTTGTCTAGGGGTGTTCTGGTGAGTGTGTGCTGAAAGATAATCCTATCTACAATGGTTGGAAGTTAGGCATTTCCTTTGGATGGCCTATTCTTGGGTGGTGCCTGGGCAATCTCAGTTTGCTATTGCTTCCTGGTAAACTACTGAGACTCAGGCCTCCATTAAACTTATCGATGGCTGAGTCCTACATGGCAGGTGATAATGGCTGGAAGTAAAGAACTTCCTTTGGATGGTCTGTTTCTATTTAGCTTATCATGGCTGGCTCCTACATCGTGATAAAAAGTAGGATTCACTGGGCCTTCAAATTCTCCAGCTCTACACACAGTTCTAGAATATGCTCCCCTTAAGGGATGCTAGTGTCAATACTCATTAAAAAGGAGTTTTAGAATATATATATTTATAATATATATTTATAATACATATATTTAGAATGTGTATATATTTAGAATATATATACACAATGTGTACATGTGTCCTCATGTAAATGTAGTATTCTACAATAAACACATACAATTAAGTTTGAAAAGTCATTATCATAACCAAGGATATGCCGTACAATGACTCATGATTCTTGCAGCCACAAAAGATCAAATATGTATTATTTTTCATTCCAATAAAGCTGCGTGTGAGTAGATTGTGGCTCACACACCAATCAGGAGAGGGGGGTACAAGAGACCCCGCCCTTAAGGGAGACAGTGAGCAAGGCTGCTGTGTCCCTTCTGGTCCCTGTTTCTTGCTCCGTCTCTATTGCACTGTCTGGCTTTCTAGTCTGTTTCTTAGGAAGCCTCCTGGCTGTTTCACACACAGGCTGAGTTCCTCAAAGCAAGAGCTGGAGGCAGAGAAGGCACAGGTGTGGGAACAGGCAAGCTCTTAACCTGAGGGCAGGAAGCAGCTGCCTCCCTTCTCCTGTGTTCTCACCTATTTTAACATCTAGAGGAAATATCTCTAGGCGCACCTGGGCTTGAGATGAGCCTTAACCTGCAGACTATGCCGTCTCCCTCCTTCTAAGGCTTTGTCAGAACATGGTTGGGGATGGAGGGGATCTGGGGGTGGAGGTCTAGACTTCTCCATCTGCTCTCCTGCTACCTGGGAGTCTCTGATTCTCGGCATATAAAAACAGGGATTGACTTTCAGCTTTGCCTATGGGAGAGGTGTTGTGAGACCTGACCGCACTGTGAAACCTGAGACTGTGTGAATAAAATCAACCTTGGGTCAGGAAATGGAGCCAGCAACTGGTTGACAGGAATTAGCCATAGAGAGTATGGAGAAGCCAGGAGGATGGATAGAGAGACTCACAGGAAGAAATGGGGAGAGACTTGGAGATTCGGGGTCTTTTGGGTTTGGCACACCTGGAGAGATGTCCTCTTGCTGGGTCTCTAGCCAAAAAGGAAGGTCAATTGATTGCTTCTCGGCTTCTCTGATCTAGCAGGTTTTCACCCCAACATCTGACTCCCAAGTCTTTAAGGTAAATAGAACAATAGAGACTCAGTTAAAAACTACATTTGGTGGCAGCAACAGAGATGGTGCCGTTGGGACTGGAAATTCTACCAGGTCTCTATCTGGCCTTTGCCCATGGATATGTGCACCAGACAAAACTTTGGAGAGAGTTAAAATCTTGTCCTATGTAAATGGAATTCAGAGTAGAAACAATGGGTATCCCATCCTTTCTCATACAGCTTGGAGAAAGTTATTGTATGTGTAGTGTATATGAATACCTTGTGTAAGTGCACTCTTCTCTGTGTGTGTGTGTGTGTGTGTGTGTGTGTGTGTGAGGGTGAATCGGTGTATGTGTGTGTGTGTGTGAATGTTGATATCAGGCATTTTTCTATTGCTCCCCATCTTGTTGCTGATGTTATTGCTATTGTTATTTTTTAATTTTTATTTATTTATTTATTTATTTATTTATTTATTTATTTATTTATTTTTGAAACAGGGTTTCTCTGTATAACCCTGGCTGTCCTGGGACTTACTCTGTAGACCAGGCTGACCTGGAACTGAGAGATCCAACTGCCTCTGCCTCCCAAGTGCTGGGATTAAAAGTGTGCACCACCACCACCTAGTTCTCCATCTTATTTTTTGAGGCAAGTTCTCTCACTAAACCTGGAGCTTGCTGCTTTCCCTAGACTGGCTGGGCAGTGGGTTTCAGGGATCTGCCTGACTCAGTCACCATCCCTTAGTTTCTACTTCCCCAAGCTCTAGGGTATAGACATTCTGTCGGGTCTGGAGAATTTTCTCCCTGGAGAAAACTAATTAGCCTCAGGGGCTTGGTTTCATCAGATATGAAATTTAACAAGATCCGAGTCTCAGGGCTGCCATAAAGATAATGGTATGTACAAGGTTTCCCTGCCTGTACCCCTCCCACACAACCCCTTCGCCTGAGGAAAGGTAGCAATTGTTCATCACCTGGACCCTACCCCACTGCTTTTTAACTTCCTCAGGGGGAGCAAAGCCTGCAAGACCCTCTTCTAAGGTGAGCATAGTAATGCTGGACCTTCAGAAAGCCTTTCTTACTTTCAGATAAAAATAGCACCTGTCAAATCACAAATATAATTACAATAACATCTTTATGAAGGAATGTGGTTTTTTTTTTTTTTGAGTCTTAACTTGTGTCTGGGTTATCCAACAAGAGAAAAAATAGCATGCAACAGGCCCGTGATCCTTCTAGTGGTTTTGTTTTCGGATTTGTTTTCGCGCCTTTGAGCCTCTTAGTACTGAGAGCTCCTGAGGCCCTGACACCATTTCCCCTCCTCACTGGCTTAAGGCCTTCTCGCAATGTTCTGGAAGTCAGTAAATCTTTCTGGGTCCCTGCAAAGCCAGAAATTCTAGAGACCTGGAGTTAAACTATCCCCCTGATTGGCTGAGGCTGGTGTGGAAAGCAAGTTGCCTTTCAGACGTCTGAAGTGTTGGAAGACCTTTGTGGGCCTATCACATTTAACCAACGTGATGCATGATTGGCACCATAACAGCTGAGTGATGGCCATTTGGCCAGGAGTTCAAACCCCAGCTTGACGAGCCATAGCCGGATCCTTGTTTGATTTGCTGTGGCCGGGAAGTCTGAATCTCGCCAAGAACAGGAGCAGCGGTGGCAAGGGCGGCAGCTGGGAGCCATTCTCGTCAATAAAGTTGTGATGGTTGAGATGTACAGACGACCAGAGCTAATTTCACAGACCTCGAGCCAAGTACTTAGTGTCAAAACCAGCTATGGTCAATGATGCACACAGTCTCTTGTCAGCAACCATCTCCCCCTCCTCCTTCCTGCTCAGCTAAAGGTGGGCCCTGCTTTCCAGGACTAGGTCTAGCCTGTGGAAAAAGAGTACCCCCCAACACCTTTAATTTGAACAACCTCTTGATGGTTTTATTATGATACAGTTTAATACAGTAAAATTAAGTTTGATAAGACCAGGCTGCCACACAAACAGCACATCCCTGCACAGCTGAGAGGATGCATATTTCCAGAGAGCTCCTTCTGGCCTTCTGGATCCTTTTTTAATCTTCCTGCTCACCGATGGGTCTTCTGTCTCTATAGTTTTTCCCTTTCCAGAATTTTCTACACATTGAGTCACACCACGTGCAGACTTTATAACGCACCATCTTTCCCTTGGAGGTTCATCTGTGCTGCTGTGTTGGTCAGGAGTTCCTCCTTTTCCAGTACCAAGCAGAACCCTGTGTCTGACCAGGTCATACATTTTTTCCTACTCACTAGATGAAGGACATTCAGGTTGTTTCCAGTTCTTGGTGAGCACTGAGTAAAACTGCTACAAACATTTATCTTTTTAAGAAAAAGTTATTGCAAGTACATCATTTTACTTTGTAGAAAGCCAGAACTATTTGAGCCAGAAAGATCCTAGCTGGAGTGTGTATCTCGGGGGTCCAGTGCTGGCCTAGCATGTGTGAGGACCAAGGTTCCACCCCCAGCATTGAGGAAAAAGACAATTTCCAAGAAGTGGGAGCTGATTGATTTAACAAAGAAGCATATTGGGTTCCTGGCATCCTACACTTTTGCACAGCAATGTATATGGTTTATATAAAACTCTTTCCCGGCCTGCCTTCCCTTCACTCTCACGGTGGGAGCCTGTGAGCAACCCCACTCCAGGCTCTCCTCCATGGTTGCCAGGAGACACCCTGTTAGCAGGACTTCCTAGCTCCTGGCCTGCTGTTCTTCCCCCCATGTTCTCAATACCCCATCTGTAGAACATTTGGATGACTGTCGTGAAAACAACACAAAGAAGCCTGTGAGACGCTCTGAGACATAGCTCAGTGGTGGAGCGTGTGCTTAGCATGTGCTTAGCGTGAGAAAGGCTCTGGGTTTGATTGTCAGCAGCATAAACATGTTCTTTTCCTATCACACGGATAGCTACAGACACCTCTGTTGTGTGTTTAAGAGGGTCACTGAACTGGCCAGCAGGCATAGCCACATGAAGGCCACACTTCTGGAAGCCACACACCCCCCCTTAAGAACCACACAGGGACTAAATTACAAGAAATAAATCCAACTGCAGGTCAAAGGAGAAGGAAGAGAATGGAATGATCTTCCCACCATGCAGAAGGGGAACGGGCCTTCTTCAGATGATGATGTTTGAATTTCTAGAATAAGAGAAAGCTTCCACCTAAACTTCCAGTGCTGGTAAAGCGGTTACCAGGTAGGACTTTCTCTGAGCCTAAAAGTTTAACTGGGGTAATGGTCAGCACTAAGGGCCGCAGAATCAAAGTAGAGACCGCTTTTCTAGGCCCGAAATGACCGCACTTATTCTGTCTACTGAAGCTGAAGGCTAGGAGTTCTAATGTAGGGTGGGGGTGGGGGAGAGTGTCTCTGTGAGGGCCTCTTCTTGAAGGTAAGGATTAGTCTTGCTTGCATTTGCTTTAGGTGACAATCGTCTGTGGGGCCTCCCACAGGGCAGCTGCTGACTAGTTGTCACTGGAGGAAAGCGCTCTGGCTCCTTGTGCAACCTGCCAGTGCACCTTCAAGAGGGATGGCCTGGCTCTTGTGCCTTGTATGTATGGCCTTCTCAGCCAGGTGCTGTGACAACCTTTGCCCAAGCTCTTAGGAGAGCAGGAGTTCAGCTAGCCAAGATCATCCTCCAAGAAGCTAGAATTCCATTGCTGCCAACTGAGACAATGATGGGGATTATCCTCCGGGTGGGTCCCCAAACACCAGTCTAGACTCTGCTGCTCTCAGTGACTGACTTGGGACCATTAAACCCCGGGAACAAGAAAGAACATGAGCCGGTCTGGATTCCTGCTTCGATTTGTAAGGGAGAGAGATGGGTGAGATTATTTATTGTTCTTGAGTGTCTAAATAAGGAGGGAATTAAAGAATTCAGACTTAGGGGCAAATGATTTGAGTTCCAACCCTGGCTCTGCTACATGATGCCACACAAGTCATTTTTAAAGGCACATGTATTTCCTTATACGTGTGTGTTCACAGCATGCCACAGCTCATGTAGAGGTCAGAGGACAGTTTGTGGGAGGCATGTGGGTCCTGAGGATGGAACTTTGGTTGTCAGGCTTGGAGATAGGTGCCTGTACCCGTTGAGACATCTCCCTGGCTTCTAGATAAGTAATTTAATGTCTCTTTGCCTCAAATGCATCAGCTGTAACGTGGGAATAATATTGGTTTCTAGTCAGGATAACCAAGCAGATTAAATCAGTTACTTTTAATAAAGGTATTAGAATAGTGTCAGAGCCACAACAATGTTTGTTAAATAAGAATGTCCTTGCTTATAGCCTTATCTCTTCATCCTCATTTCTAGTTCCTACCAACTGTCCCCACCAAGACAAGAGGTCGTATATGCCTGATCTCTTTCTTCTGGTCATTTCAGTCCTCGCCACCTGTCACCAACCCCCCCCCCTTTTTTTAGAAGCTGACAGGGAATAAATTACACTCTTAAACCTGAGTATTAGTTTCCTGTGGCAGCCAGAGCAGATTATCACAAACCTGGTGGCTTAAGGTGACAAAACAATCTATACTCTCACAGCTCTAGTGGTTAGAAGTTCAAAACCAAGGTGTCACAAGGTGGCTTTTACTGGAAACCATGCCCGGAAATCTCACTCCCTTCCCCCGTGTGCCCTCTGCTCCATGTGTATGCATGTGTGTGTGTGTGTCATACACTTGCTGGCACACAATGGCCTGTGCCTCTCTTGTAGTGCCTTTGAACATGTGCTATTATTTTGTCTTTAAGAGGAATGCACTCTCTGGCCACCGCCACAGGCATCACTCAATAAGCTTCTCTGCTGACCCCTCACCGTCTGCGTCTCTAGGCCGGGAAGCTGTCCGGGTGTGCAGCGCTGCCCTAGCTTTGCTTTGGTTGCTGTGATAAAACATTGTGACCAAAAGCAACCTCAGAGAGGACAGGCTTATTTTAGGTCACATTTCCAGGTGGCAGTCCGTCACCTCGGGGGAGCTGGAAACAGCTGGTCGCATCACATCCATTACCAAAGGCAGAGAAGAATGAATGCATGCGTGGGCTTGGTGAGCCTCTGCTACTCCAGACGGTCCAGCGCTCAGAACTGAGGCGTGGCACTGCCCACTCTCAGGCTGGCTCTTCTCACACCACTTAATCAAGACAATCTCAGCAGACATGCGCACAGGGCACCTAGTCTGGACAGCCCCTCCCTGAGACAGTCTTCTAAGAGACTCTACGTTGCATCAAGTTGACAACTGAAACCAGCCAACACAAATACCCTGCTTTAATCCCTGGACACTGAAATAAAACGGGAAGTTTTATTTCAAGGTCATCTAATAGACACCCACTTTGGTGTTCCTGGGAAATATGCAGAGCTCACAGGGTGTGGTCTGACTCAGGGCATCCTGCCTCACTTTGCTTAGCCAGAAACACTCAGGTGACCCAGGCCTGGAGATGCCTCTGTACACTGTCTCCAGTTCAGCCTTTGGTGACCATTTCTGATGCTCATGTTCATAAGTTGATTTCCCATGATGTCACTGGTCTAATTTTTTTTTTTGGCCTAACCTCTTCACCTAAAACAGGTGACCTTGTTTCTCTCTCTCTCTCTCTCTCTCTCTCTCTCTCTCTCTCTCTCTCTCTTCCTCCCTCCCTCCCTCCACCTTGCTTCCCATTTCCATTTCCCCATCTTCTTGTTTGAGGATCCGCATGCCAGAGAGCTTCCAGGTGATTCACGCTTGCACCAGGATGCCCTTAAATACTTAATAACTTGGGGTCCTGCTTTGAACTCAAGGGATTGATTCTCTTGACTTCCTCATCTCTTGAGATCCCTCTCCTGTTCTGGAGGCCATGCTGGGGATGGAGGTGCAGACTTCATCTAAGCTTTACTAGGAATATTTTCTAAGTTTGCTGTTTGGTTTTTATACTTCAAATAGCTCTTAGAATCAATATTTTGATGAGTGAAGTGTAAATGAATGAGACATATAGAATGAGTTTCCCCTTTGATTACATGAAGAGAAATTCTGTGAGTTTCTATCAGAAAGCAAGAGCGTAACCGCGCATGCACTGAGCTCCTGGGGAAGCCATAGCTACTGTTTCTGGCCATGGTTACAGGCCTCACCATCTTCATGACCTTTCTTTGTGACTTTTGCCTTTGGGGACTGCTATTAAACTGTCCTTGTTCCTTTTTAAAATTATGGTTTCAAAATAGATAGAGATGCTAGCCAGCAATCCCAGCTCTCCACACACGCAGTACTGTTTAGCTAGCTCTTGGTGCCCTTGAACTGGGTGCCAAAACAAGGTAAAAGTTCACTTTGGGAGTTTTTTCCCCTCCCTCCCTCTCTCCCTACCTCCCTTTCTTTCCCATCATGTTGTTGTTGTTGTTGTTGTTGTTGTGTGTGTGTGTTTTATGAAACAGAATCCCAGGTAGTTCAGGCTAACTAAGAATTCAACCATGTAGCTGATAAAAAAAAAAAAAGCTTCAAACTACTGACCCTTCACTCTCCTATTTGTCTTTCCTGAGTCTTGGGGTCACAGGTACGGGCCTCCATGCTCACTCTTGCTTAATGCTGAAGCTCAAACCTGGAGCTTCCTGCTTGCCAGGCAATCACTCCAACCACTGAGCTACATCTGCAGCCCAGTTAAGGCAATTTTCCTTCAGAATGAAGAATAGACATTTATTTGTGCCCAGGAACAAGCTCTTTTTTTTTCTCATGTCAAGTTTTGCTTTTATGGATCTTATCCCAGCATAACAAGTGAGTTCGAGCCAAACAATTTAGAAGAGGGGGAGACGTGTCTGGTACCCCAACTGGAGGAATTTATCAATCAAGAGAAGCAGGTGGCAAGGCAAGAAGCTGGCTAATGGGCTTCAAGCTATAGCTCTTCATTTCTGCATTCTTTCTTTTTTTTTCATTTCATTTTCACTGGTTATAATGCTTTTTGTGTCATCATAAAAATGTAATAATGTTCCATTAAATTTTTACTCTTTATCCTTTTGGCATTTGTATAATAGCAATAATAAGGGCAACAGATGGTTTTATCTACAACAAATAACTCAAAGAATTACATTTTTTCTGCACACAGATATTTATTTTGAAGGAAGCAAGCTAGCAATCTAAACTGAGAGCATGGTTTTCCCCCAGCATACGCAAGGAAAGCAATGGACTCTTCCTTCCTTCCTTCCTTCCTTCCTTCCTTCCTTCCTTCCTTCCTTCC
>LOEQ01001351.1:192777-215841 GCA_001685075.1 Bramus lutescens
TTCCTTCCTGCCTGCCTGCCTGCCTGCCTGCCTGCCTTCCTTCCTTCCTTCCTTTCTTCTTTATTTTATCATGTTGTGTCTTATCATCATATATATGACTGTTAAGTCATATATTTATATTGAGATAGGGTTTCTCTGTGTAACAGCTCTGGCTATCCAGATCACTCTGTAGACCAGGCTGGCCGCCAACTCACAGAGATCATCCTGCCTCTGTCTCCCGAATGCTGGGATTAACGGCGTGTGGCATCACACCTGGTATCATAACAGTTTGTAACTTAGGGGTGTACCTTAATATACTGCAATGGCCACATTTATAGGTTACCTTTGTTGGATGTATTTTGGGTTGGGTTGGTTGTTTCTAGACTGTCTAAGTGAGAATGACAAGTAGGTGTGGGTTCTCTTCACTTCCCTAGTTGATGGACAGAAACCAATAGGAACTGTGGTTTTCAGCCCCGGCCCTGTATTAAAGCTATCTGGGAATCTCTTAATAATCAATGCCAGTCCCAACCCAAGTCTAGCTCTAGGATCTCTTGAGGGTGGGATCAGGACTGCTTAAAATCTCCCTGTGATTCCAATGCAGCTCCAGCGATAACCATCATTGACCGGGAAACATGGCTTCACACCTCAACAGGGATCAGGGGCCTATGGAGAGGTTGAGGAAAGCAGTTCCACAGGTCCACATAGTCCTCAAAATTTCATGGTGGTGCTCCGCCGCTGGTTGGGGACCCATACTCTGAGAACATGAAACGCTGTGTTGAGAAACTTGACGTGGAAGTGAGTTCAGCAGAAAAGAAAGCCGTGCATGACTAATTAGTCGTGGGTGCCACTGTCACGGGAAGGAACAACTGTATTTGCTTCCTATGTTAGGAGACTCATCGGGTAACTGCCTTGCAGAACAATGTGGAAATGGGCCACCTCTGGAATAATTGAGTCTTTACAGCTAATTTTACCCATATTCTGACAGCCAGAAACAGGAGTCGCTCAGCTACGTCTCTCATAGTGCTCATCAGCTATTACAGGCTGCTTCTGCTGGAACCTACCTCTTGTGGGGCCTGGAATCTCCACCCACCGTAGATAGCTGATACCAGAGAGGAGTAGCTTGTCTTCCTATGAGCTATTCTATCTGATCTGGGGGCTGGTTCTTAATGCGGGGTTAGATCTCGAGTCCAGAACATGCCTGTTTTAGTGGCATGCCCTAGAATTTTGTAGATGTTCAGGGGTAGGGCTCAGGACTGGAAGAAAGGAGCTGTAGAGCACAGGCAGACAACAGAACTCAGCCCTGCCTGCTTCCGACCTTGCCCTTTGACCTCTGAGTGCTCCATGTTGTTGGTTTTCATTCAGGTCTCCAGACCTCTCCTAAGAAGAGAAGCTGTCCAGATTCAGAAGCAGAATCAAACAACAGCCACGAAGAAACTTCAAGTAACTCCTTTGCTAAAGCTGACGCAGTTTGGTGAGTTAACTGTCTTGCTTATAGTATCTGGTGTGGCCCAGACTGACCTCGAATTCAGTACGTAGGCAAGGATGGCCTTGAACTTTTGACCCTCCTGACTTGATCCCACAAGTAGAGGGATTATAAGCAGGCGCCACCCACGTCTGGTTTATACAGTGGGTAAAATCCAGAGTTTCATGCAGATCAGGCAAGCGCTGTACCAACTGACATCCTCAGTCCAGATAGGTGAGTCTTCCTCATTTGGGTTCTCTGGTAAACCCAGGTGCTTCATGAACCACGCAGCGATTCCTACCATCTTGTTAATACGGTAAACTGGGAAGAGTGGAGCCAAAACATGTTTCCTTTAGAACCTCCACAGTGATAAGCCATGGTTCTATAGAAAGAAGTCTTCATTTCATAAGGACAACCTGAATGCAATCTTGATTTTTTTATCATTCCAATTTTAGTATATGTGCTGCCGAAGCGAGCACTCTTGATATTTTTTAAATAAAAGAGAATTTAATTATATTTATGTGGGTTGATGTTTCACCTGCATGTCTCTGGGCACCATCTGCATGCAGTGCCCCTGAAGGCCAGAAGAGGGCATTAGATCCCCCAGGACTACAGTCACAGATAGTTATCAGCTACCATGTGGGTGCTGAGAATTGAACCCAGGTCCTCTGGAAGAGCAGCCAGTGCTTTTAACTGCTGAGTCATGTCTCCAACCTCCAACTAGAATGAAGTTAGTGCTGTCAATCAGGCATCAGTGATTGACTGACTCAGACAGACATCAGTGCCCCAGATGTGCAAGCGTGTTGGGTTAGTCTACGTGAAATCTGGGTTCGATCCCTGGCTCTTCAAAAATTAAGCAGAAGTGATTAATTAATGAAAAGAAGGGGGAAAAGGAAAGGTCTTGGTTGGCTTTCTCAGATTTCCAATGGGCTGCCTGTCCTCCATCAGCTGGTGTGCATCAGGTGGTGCCATGCTGCGCTAAGGGGCAGACTGAGCTCTGAGTCTAGAACCGCTGTCTCCAGCAGCAACACCAGCTAATACTTGTTTACCATCAGCACCTTCCTGACTAACAGTTTTACAGGCAGGAAACTGCTCAAGCAGAGAAGAGCCACATATTCTAGCGTCGCCTAACATTTAGAGATTATAAATTACTGCCGGCCAGTGTCACTTACAACAGAGTCAGGACTTGAACGGAGGCCATCTATGCCGGCATCCACACTTTGAGCCAGTAAATCCCACTGCTTCCCTAAGCTCTGGATGCCAAATGATTACTTCAGGGATTTGTTGTTATTGCTTTTCTATCCATATTGTGTCTTTAAATCTTAAATCACAGTCAGCCAAGGAATATGCCATGCTTAGTATGAAACCGTCACTCTTAGATTGGTGGAGAACATTCCAGCACCCAGCCTCGTGGGAAAAGCGGTCCCCCCTCTGTGTGATGCAGTGGGTCAGTTTAGCAGAGGAGAAACCAGACTGGGCCTGAGAGAGTGAGTCAGGAGGTGCAGCGCTGCAGCTCAGCTCCATTTTCTGTGTGAACGGTGTGAACAATGAATGACAAGATGAAAAGACTGGCGTTTCTGGGCTGCAGGCCTTGCTCAGATGACGGGGACCCTCCATAGTAATGCTGGGGGGGGGGACTCTACGGTTTAATCTGACATGCTTGCGGCGAAGCCCTGAGGCTTTCTGTGTTCCATTTCCCGCTGCAGCCAGCCTATTATATAAGAGGGACCCCAGGAAGGAGGCAAGGGCACAGATGGAGAGGATGCGGATGATTCTGCATGGCAGCTGTAACACACGCCGGAGGAGCTGCCTCAGTGTGGACACCTCAGAGTGACTGGAACCCTCGTGATGCAGGCAGCTTGGGGAGAGTTGGCTCCTCACAAGAGGGAAAGATAGGCGCATTTCTTCCGCGTGTCCCTTGTAGCTCTGGGGCTGCAAGCCAACTGGCCTGACCTCAGAATTGACAAGCCAGAGAAGCAACCTCCCGGTCAGCAGGGCCAACTGTGGGCCAGATTTCCATGTGGCCTGAGTACAGATTGCCACAGTGCTTGACAAATACTCTGTGTAGTGAGTCCTTTGTTGGAATACATGGCAGCTCTCAGGGGTCTAATGACAATAAATCCCCCATTAGATTTCTCAGGTGGTACACTCACCTGTTAGAGGCGATGGAGCAAGAGGGGAAATGGAAGCATGGAGAGAAGGGAGTAAGCAATCGTCATCTTAGGAGATACTTATGATATGGTGGACCCTATCTACATGTGACTCTATTTGGGTAGAAAAAGAATGAGTTTTGGTAGCAGTCGTGGGTTCAAATCTTACTTCTGCCATTCCAGGCTTTAATATCCTTGGTGTTTTCCTCCCTTTCTCTGAACTGAGACTGCAGAAGGAGAGGCAGCTGGGACGGCTAGAGAAAGATCTCTGTGAAGGAGCAGGCACAGCGCTAGACACAACAAGGAAGGTTGCCGAGTTGTTGATCGTGGTAACAGAAATAGTAGCAATCGTAGTAGTAATATTAGCATTTAAAGCTGATGTAGGAAGGGCCAAGACCTCACTGGTACAGCACTGGGATTATAGTCCAAGATAAGCACCAAGATTTCCAAAACTTTAGCATCTTTGACAGATATTTTCTCTACTTTGACTGGAATGCCAACATTTGCGTTTCTGGTTCTGAACTCAGGGGTAAATCCCAGGTTGACTTCAGGCCCTGGACTCACCCTTGGCCGTGGGGCCAGGATGTGGCTAGCATCCATGCCCACATATAACCTTCTGAACTTCCCTGACTGTTAAGAGTCTTCTAAACCCCCAAGATGGTTAAACTATTAATTGGTCACATTTATTTCCCAACCCTTTGAAGCTCGGAATCTTATCACTAGCTGAAAGGGCTTCAAGGAAAAAATATGTTTTGCGTTATATTTTTCCTTGTGGATTAGCTTATGGCTGTACATAAATATTTATCTGAACTATTTCAACAAACCCTAAATCATCAGCAATCCTTCTGCAAAGGACCCTTTTGGAAGATTTGTGTATGTCGAGAATGTCAGCAATCTCTTTATAGTACCAGATTCCAAGGACCAGAGGCCCTTTGCAAATATTTGGGAGGTTTTCAACATGTCTTTTACTTTCCAAAATCTGTGCATCTCTTCCTACTGATCCTTCTGGATAGGATTACCCTGCCTGGCCTTTTTTTACCTGTTGGTGTTTTACCATATTTCAAAATCTCAATCCTGTGGCACCTCCTCCAGGGCCTAGAGCAGACACAAGCAGAAGACTGCTCCAGACAGGAGAAGGATCAGGCTGTGGTGCAGCCCCAGGAGCACTACTCTGGGGGACAGTGAAGGGTCCAGTGGGAAAAAGACTAAGACTGAGCAGGAGTGGAGTGAAGCAAATAGAACTATTATAGGCAAAGACATGGGGGCCCTGCACTTGGGAGACCTCACAACAGTGACAGCCAAAGGGGTACCACTCTGTTGACCAAAAGATACAACCAAGCCCTTGACTAGGATATGGCAGCCAGACATTTTTCTCCCATACAATACTTGTCCGTTTTTGATTAGTTTTCTAACATACAAAAATAGAAATATTTTATGCAACAACTATTTCAGATAGTGTTTTAGAACTTGGAGTATCTGGTGGTGATGTGCTGGAATGGATTTGATGCTGTCTTCGGCCACTCCTTGCCTGCTGGTCTGCTCATCCTTGCTTAGCCAGCCTCTGCATTGGAATCTTGCCCTCTGCGTCCTGGGGCCTCTGCCTGGTAGAGGAGACAATTCAGGCTACCAGCTCTGGAGCTAAAGTGTCTCTGTCCAGGTCCGTGTCTAGCTAGCTCCATGACCTTAGAAATGTATGCTTCTAATAATTTCACCTTTCCCGTATGGCTGGTGTGGTAATAGACATGTACAGGACTACCCGGCCTGCCATAGGTAAGCAAAATATTAGTCGTGATCTCTTTATCCCGCGAAAGACAGTCAACACTAGAGCTGAAACTGGCACTCATTTCTGCATCACTCACAGAACCTAGAACGTGGACTCTTAGGCCATAACAGACAAGAAATAGTTGATGAGGGACTATGTTTTTGGGGTTCCTAGTTCTCTAAGGTTTAACTTCAGCATGCTGGTTAACCTTTTACACAAAACGCGCTGACTTTCTTCAAAAGCCATCAGTACTAAGGAAATAAGTTTTTTCTGAGCTCTCCCATCCAAACTCAAAAACAAACCCACACTTAGAAAGATACTTAGTTCATTGTTGTGTTTTTCCCCTCAGAAGTTCAGTTGTGAGTGGGTGGCTGTCTAAGATTCATTTCTCAAGCTAAAGTCAATCGCTAGAGATTAGCTCATAGGAACTTCAGCAGAGAGGAAGTAGGGGTGCCTGTTAGACAGGACCCTGGGCCTTTCTGAGCTGATCCCCACCCCTCCCCCGCCATGAGGGTCAGGGCTTTCCACTCCAGTTTCCAGTGTTCCAAGCCACTTTCTATATGCTACAGTCATAATCCCAACCCAGCAGGCCTTCCCTGTGGTGACTGGGGGACATGGGCAGAAGATTTGTGGTTAGGTTAATGTGCTTCCTGTAGTGGCATTTCAATGGTATTTTAATAAATAAAACTTGCCTGAAGATCAGAGAGTAAAACAGCCCCACTGGTCAGCCTTACACACCAGGCAGTAACACACACCTTAAATCCCAGTAGCCACACTAGTTTGCTATAGAAACCGGGTGATGCATGCCTTTAACCCCAGTGATGCACATCTTTAATCCTAGCCCTAAAGAGGAATATAAAATGGGAGGAGACAGCTCACAGACACAGTCTCATTCTGTGGTTTCCTGGAGGCAGGATCACCAACTTTGGGCAGAACCCCAATATCTGTCCCTGAGTTTTCATCAGGCATGCTTCAGTTCCCATCAGCAAAGTTGGTCACAAAGTTGGATTCACTGTCTCCTGAGAAAAGTTGCATGTCTATAAAGCCACGTTCAACTTCTGTTTGGATAAATAGCATCTAAAACTGAATGACAGAGCCAGATTCTAAAACAGCAACAATAAAAAGTTTTTTAGGTTTGCACGGTAAGAGAAAGATACTGCTCTTTTTGTATACAAATGATTTCCAGTCTGAAAAGACCCCTACTTTTCTAAAAAAAAAACCAAAAAAACAAAAAACTATTTCCTCAGCCTCCCCCCACTTTTTTCTTTCTCTCTCTCTCTCTCTCTCTCTCTCTCTCTCTTTCTTTCTTTCTCTTTCTCTCCTCACATAACGAACACTGGCATCTCTAAAGTCTCCTTCCTACTCTAAAAGGCAATTTCAAATAATGACAACATGTGGTTGGTTCTGGCTGCTTCTCGACCCCTGCTCCTCCTCAGCGTTCCAGGAGTGTGCACAAGTCTGGCAGTTCAATGCTTCGATCTGTTGTCTGCCGTGAGACCCTCACCATATGTGGCCTGGGGATGACACTCTGCCAAAAACACATGCCGGGTTCATTTTGAAGGATTTAAGAAAAGATACTCAAGGAAGAGGTGTTACAAGAAATATTTCCCTTCATATAAAAATGAACTTTGTGTGTGGGTATCCTACCACAAATATTTAAAAATGCCGAGGTCATCATCTTCCAGGCTGAAAAACACATAAACTTTGCATGTTTCCTAATTTTAGTTCATATTTCCTGTTTAGTGAGAAGGAAAAACTATTAGTATTTAGCATTGGTTTTGTGACTTGCAGCCCCTGGCTCTTACCTGTGAGAACACAGATCTACCAAGTTATTTTCCATCTGTATTGTCCCAAGCAAGCGCTGGCCTTAAAATGTTAAGGGCAATGCTGTCGCAGCCTCTCTGCATGCATCTCAGTCACTGCTCTGACTTGTCTCCTGGATCAGGAGATCCAAGAGCGGCCTGTGTTTGTTCTTTTGGGGAAGAGTGTGATGGAGAACTTCGGAGAAACAGAGATTGTGCGAGGTTGCGATCGGGAAGTTAGATAATTAACCACCCCTGATAGGACCATTCTAGTGGCCAAGATCAACACAGTATGGATGGGGGCAGGAGTAGCCTTCCTGCCTGCCCCTCCCCAGAGGGCCCTTTGTATCAACAAGCACAGTCAGCCTCCTGGCCAGCTCCCAGGCTCAGAGTGGGGCTATCATTTTTGTTTGCTTTGCAAATATCTTAATGGGAAGTGGTTCAACACCACCTATGGGTTAATCTGAGGGCTTCTGCCTGGCAGCTGTTGACTCGGTGAACCACATGGCTGCTCTCCGGTGGAGGGAGCCGAGCTGGCGTGCACTACCCAGTGCCAGGTTGAGGTATCGTCTTTGCCTCTTGGATTTGCAGACTGGCAGGAAGCACCTTGGTGCCCTTTATTTTTAGTTTGTTCCTCCTGGGAGGGCAGAGCTGCTCCTGTCTGTGCCAACTGTGCTTTCGCTTCAAGGCAGGGGAGCTGTTGACATTATTTTTCACCGCCATGAAGCAGCCACCCCTTAGCCCATACTTGCAGAATCTGCGATATGTATAAAGTGTGGCGAAGGTGGAGATGGTATTGCGGGAAGATCTAGTGGGCCAGCACATGGGGAGCCCCCAGGGAGCCCTCAGGGAGCTGAGTCTGGTCTTCACCTGGGATCTGAAGAGCTGAAGAGCTGCCGCGCATCTGCAGACTCCCATTCTGCTAGTCTGTCAGTTCCGAGAAAGCCCAAAGGTGGCTTTTGTGCATCTAGAGGGGTCGAGCATGCTTCCCAGAGGGACATGGCCAAGCCATGCCTCTCTGGATCTGTGACTTCTGAAGTGACACGGGTCATTCCCTTCTCCATGCTTCCCTCACTGGGTTCTGGCCAGGGTGATCTGACTCCCTCGAAGTGGGGTAGGGAAGTCTGTGGAGTGATAAGGTCTTGGAGACAGCTTCCAAACGCTGTGTTTGGAAGTGCGTGGAAAGGTCGGATTGCTCAGTGGGCGAGCTGCCCGCTGGACAGTGCACTCTTGCTTGCAAAGTCTTGTCCTTTTCTGGGTTTTTCACACACACTTGAGGGGTTGCTACAGACAGTGAAGTCCCAGAGGCCACCCCCACAACCTTCTGATGGATGGTAAAACCTTCCTGAACCCACTCATTTTCTCAGGACCTTGGTTTCCCCATACTTAAGAGCAGTTGACACAACTGCTCCCTCACCAAGTCATGAAAGATCAATGAGATAACACACACCAAGCGTGTAGTGCCTCATCTGACACATGAAGTCCCCCATACCTAGGAACAGCCAGCGTTATCTTGGCAGCCCGATTCTTCCTTTATGGAAGCCTTGTTATTATACTTCAATGTTGGTTACTCCAAATCCTTTAATATTAAGCCAGAGCTAAATTCAGGACAGTTTGAATATCAAATTAAAGGATGCTGAAAAAAAGATATAAACCCACTGAGTAAAAAGAATTCAAGACTCTGCATTAATAGAAGGAAAAGAAGGTAGTAATTAAAATGTGAAATAATAAACGTAAATTTGATGATTGAAAAACAGACATTTTCAAGTACCAAAGCCATCACTGCTCTAGGCAAGATTTATGAATGGGTGCTAAAAACAGTAGGTGAAAGACTAGGCAAGAGCAAGCTATTTTCACAATGTCAGAGTAAATCCCCATAAGAAAGCAGTTAAAGGACACAGAGGAACCTTGCAGAAGCCACTTTGACCAAATGACAGTATCACAGTGATGGAGCCACCAGACCGCATGGGCTTCCTGAGAAGAGCGTCTTGTCTGTGGGTTTCCTGCCAAACGAGCATAACCTGGATTTAATTCCGAGGAAATAGCAGACAGACCCCGACAGAGGAGTCTGTTGGAAGATAGCTGGCCAGTAGGCTACAAAACAGAGCAGAGAGGGGGCTGAGGGCTCTCTCAGATGGAAGGAGACATAACTGGAGGTGATGCCAGGGTTTCCTCTGCCACAGAAGTTGTCACTGGGATATTTTGCAAATTCGGAACACTGTGGAGCGGGTCACAGAGTCTCGCTAATAATATCAATTCTCTGGTGTCAGTCACCACATTCTGGTAAGAGAGCACCCTCCTTTTGAGAAACAGGCAAGTAGGTAGGAGATAAAGGAGAGTGGGGTTTCTCCAAAGGTTCAGAGAAAGTCAGTGCTCCTGTCTGTCCACGACAAAGCAAATAGGTGCCTGGCCATAGCCTGCTCTTCCTGCTTAGCCAAAACAAGAAGTTACAATTAAAACCCAAGTCAGGTCCCCTTCATCTCTCAAACTCACCAGCCTCATTCTCTTCGAATGCATAATGATTTCCATCGCTCTTGCCAAACTGTAGTAGAATATCTAAGTTTCAGTGTCCTTGCTTGTTTGTTTGTTTAAAGACAGAATCTTTCTAAGTAGCCCTGACTAGCCTGAAACTATGTAGACCAGACGAGCTTCGAACTCACAGAGATCTGCTTGTCTATGCCTCCAGAGTGCTGGAAGGAAAGGTGTGTGCCACCAAGCTTGGTGCTAATTCAGTTTTGAAACTGCTAAATCTACGACTCCTATAAGCGACTCCAAGGCCCACTCCTCAAGTGGCTATAGTCCCAGCTACTCAAGAGATGGAGGCAGGAACATTTCCTGGGGCTGTGAGTTCAAGACCCAGCTGGACGACATAGTGAACTCCTTTGGAAGACAAACCTACTCAGAGGAAAAGCAGAGGTGATACAAAAGAAGCTGCTTAGAGGCATTGTCATTGCCTCCCTTTTGCATTTCTGCATCTAGGGATTTCTCTCTCAGAAGTAAAGGATACATCTTAAGCGGGAAATATAAAACTTATTTCAAGTCTGTGCTTTGTTTCTGACTTCTGGACCTGCACATCTTCTTATTTAATTCTTGTAAGAACCAGTAGTCTTTTTTTTCTTTTTTCCTAAAAGCACAGATGTGATCATTTTCTCCCAGCCCAGCAAGGGTTTTATTTACAGTGTATTGATAAAGAAAAGGAGGCGTTGATCTCACTTGGGCAAATGGAAGCACAGGCTTCCCCCTTCCATTTGACGTTTGTGAAAGCGACAAATCCCTCTTCCATATAAGCGTGTTACTAGAAGTATCTGAAAATGCTTAAAGAATTAGTCATTACTTACACGAAATTCACATTTGACTGGATGTCTAATCTGTGTTTTATCTGGCAACTGGAGCCCTAGTAGTTTGGAGCTAATTATGAACCATGTGCGTAGCATACGGAGGCATCCCGAAGTGTGGCCCCACACCCTGACCCAGTCCTCACACACTCCTCTCGTTCTGGCTGCCATAAAACACCATTTTCCCCCCTTTAGCAGTCTGGGAAACGACATTCAAAGCCCCCATT
Organism: Bramus lutescens; assembly: GCA_001685075.1. Taxonomy (NCBI): domain Eukaryota; kingdom Metazoa; phylum Chordata; class Mammalia; order Rodentia; family Cricetidae; genus Bramus; species Bramus lutescens. The sequence goes on from LOEQ01001351.1 coordinate 203,495, forward strand.
CCTGCTCATTTACCAAGGTCTTGACTCAGCTGTCACTTTCTGTAGCCACTTAAGCTATGCACAGCCTCTCCTCCAACACCTTCTGGCCCCTTCCTCTGCTTTTACTTTCTCCTTGAGCTCTTACTTTTATTTAGCATTTCGTAGTTTTATTTGTTTCAACTGTTGCCCGCCTTTGTTGAGGAATTGGGTTCCCAGCAGAGGAATCTCAACAGAGGAATCTCAGGCCCTTTGTTCATGGCTTTATCCTCAGGACCTATAATGGTGGAAGACTAATTGAAAGGTGTTTGTGGGATGGTAGATGGACAAATGGACGGACAGACAGACAGATGGGTGGGTGGACGGACGGACGAATGGATGGATGGACGGACGGGTGGATGGATGGTGTCCAGAGAGCTATGAAAAGGCTTGCATTGCACAGGTCATACGTCTTGCTCATATAAAATCTAGAGAAGGCTTGCTACCAAGTCAGCCTAAGCATGGTGTGGTGTGCATTCCTTAACACTGGCCCATAGATGCAATGTAGGTTTAAAGGTCAGACAGGGCTCAAAGGGGACCTCGTGATAATAGCAGAGCATCTCTTAATCCGTTCTTGAATATTTTCCAGAACTTGATGTTGATTGCACCAGGTGTCAGTCATTAGGATCCCTGCTATAATGGTGCAATTAACTGATGTGTCCTGTAACAAAACAGTGCCGGGGACAGAGAGTACAGGCTCTGTGGTAGCCAGACCTGGTTTACATCTGGTTCTGAGCCGTACTGCTTACTCAGGCAGGCGGCCCAGCTTCCTCTCCCTGATCTGTGAAACGGGGGTGTTCGGGAACCTAAATCATCAGCTGTGGTTTGAGGATGAATGAGGCGATCCCACCAAGTCCTCTGTAACTCCCCAGGCAACAAGAAGGCTACTTCTGTTGCTGCCCTGCTCTCTGGTGACTCCACCCCCACCCTTCCCCCACCACAGTGCCTTATGAAGCCTTGCTCAGCCATCCTGCCCAGACTGTGGCCCTCAGACAGACCGTGCTGCCTGCCTTCAGATCACAGACATCCTTGTCACTGTTCCCAGCCAGAGGCTGGGTGCTGATAGAAAGCCCACAACCGCTTTCTAAGTGACTGTTAGTGGAGTATCACTTGTCCAATAAGCTACCTTTCTCATCGGGAGGAGGAAAAGCCTCTGCTCCCACCTCAGGCTTTTACAGGGACAGCCACCTGCGATAGAGTCATGCAGGAGAGGGGAGGAAAGAAAAGAAGCGAGACTCTAAGAGCTAGTAAATTAACACTGCAGGCTCACCGCTGGAGAAAAGCAACAGGGTGAACCACTAAATCATCTATAAAAGCCTAGCAGGATTCGGGAAATGAGCCTAACTCCACAAACCTAGGCTCTGACTTAAGGCAGTACAATAGGAAACGTTCATTAGTTCTTGGAGTCCTTCAGGTGGATTAGTCCTTGTGCCATGTTCTAAGACAGAAAATCACGTTTAGTTTAGAGCAATCGCATGTCCACATATTTCAGTACGATTTGCATATCCAACTCCTTCGGCGATAACACTGACTGGTGAGAGATAGGAGATGTGTGTTTCAATGTTTTTATTAAAATCCTGAGTTATTTAGAACAAATGAGAAAAGTAAAAACATAAGCCAAGCTGTTAGATGCCGTTCTCCCGGGTCCCTTTTTCTAAACACATCCTGTTAAGTGCCTTCCTCTTCTCTTATGGCCTTTTGTAGTCCCATGGTGTCATACAGTAAAGCTCATGACAATATTTTCCTCTTTATAAATGTCAGGGAGAAAAATGTTAAGGCACCAGTTTCTGACAAAAGCTGCAAAGATTAAAAAGACTGATAACATCTAGTATTGGGGATATAGACAATAGCACCTTTTGTACATTTGTGGCTAGACATTAAGTTTTTTGCTTTTTAGGGGAGAAACTGATGTTGTGGTTTAAATCCTTAGAGGAGGAAAAGGACATTCTTATCCTTAGGCCCAACAACTTCACATCAAATATTTATCCCAGGGAAATAAGCAGATTAGAACTCAGAACCACATCCTCTGAGTATTAAATGATTCCTTATTCATAATGTGAGAAATGGACACAATGTCTATATTTAAAATATATGATTATTTAATTCACTTGTGGTAATCACTCAATGCAACACTATATAGCCATAAATATGATGTGTAAGAGAGGTGGATGCAATTTTAATATTTAAAATATGATTAGAGGTGGATGCAATTTTAATATTTAAAATATGATTAGAGGTGGATGCAATTTTAATATTTAAAATATGATTAGAGGTGGATGCAATTTTAATATTTAATACATGATTATTCAATTTTCTTATGCCAGTCACTCACTGGAACATTGTGCAACCATAAATATGATGATGTGCATCTATCTTTGCATATACGGTTATTATATAGTTATAATATATAAAAATATGCTTAGAATTATGAAAGGAAGGCTAAAATGCTGATCTGAGAAGGTGCTAATTTTTTTCTAGGTACGAAGATTATCCCTACCTGTATTATCTTCTCCTTTGGTACCTGTATAAGAGACAGTGCAAAGGGAACATGTATTACTTTTCATCACAGAAAATAAAATAGTCTTTAGTCAGAAAACAAAAGGGGGGAAGAATGGGAAATATTTTGCTGTCAGATCTTTTTCCTATTTTGCTCAGAAAAGAAGATGTTGGTATATATTCACAGATTAGTGATTATGGAGATTCAGGTGCCTGGGTTCATAACTGTCCCTCAGCTAAGAAATAACGCCAGAGCTGGTGAACTCTCCAGTAGGAAGAGCTTATGGATCACCAGAGAAGGGACTCTGCGGTTGGTGATTTTTCTCACTGCTGTGACCAATCACCTGAGGAGAGGCCCTTAAGGGAGGAAGGCTTTATTCTGGCTCTCAGTTTGAAGACGTAGCCCATCCCACCAGAGACACAGTGGCGGAATAGGATGTCATTGCTTACATCTTGACGAATCAAGAAGCAGACAGAGAGGATGCTAGTAGCATCCTGCAGGCTTTCTTCTTTTCCTCCCTTTGTTTATTCAGTCCAGGACCCATGGGATGGTGCCACCCACATTTAGGTATCCCCTCAGTTGAGCATCTTCAGAAAAGTACCCCCAACACACCCATTAATGAGGTATCTCATTAATGCCCTAGTTTAATTAAATTTTCCATGGAGGCGAACCACGTCATGGTGCTCGCTGTTCTTTGTGCTGCCCTCTTGATAATTTCCCCACCAGGGTTCCTCAGCAGGTGAGGTGCAGACCCTCAGCTCATCTGAATGCAAGACCAGGCAAATCATCGACAGAGACATGTCTTCCTGGTTCTTGGAGTCAGTATAGCTTGTAAATGTAGCAGGGGGCCTCCAGCTCTACCAAGAGTAAAGGAGGCAGAGGGGTTGGAGGTGGAGACAGAAGGTTTCTCAGGATGGCTAGTCTGGAGCCACAGTCACATGTGTCGGAGAGGTGACATTCACAGGGAGGACATGTGACCACAACCTTGAGAGATTTCCCTGGGGCTTGACGGGTGCATCCCCTGGGGGTGGGAGTGGTAGCCATGAGTAGGAAAAGTAAAACATTATATACATTTAATTTTTGTAGTGAAAAATTCAGCAATGCATGCATTTAGATGCTTGTGAACTGAACGCAATAGTCTGTGCTTTAAGAAAATTTTTTTTAATCCCTTCTACTCTGTGTGTTCAAGGCTAATGGGTACACGAGGTGGAAATGGGCAACCCCACCCACATGGAACAAACCAGGGTAGAGCGGGGGCAGTGCTGGCCATGCTGGCCTGCCTCCTACATTATATCCCCAGCCGTTGAAGAGTTCTCTATGCCTTATTAGAACTAAATAATGGAGTTGGAGAGATGGCTAAATGGGTAAGAGAGCTTGCTATGCAGACGTGAAGACCTGAGTTCAGATGCCAGAACCCACATGAAAAACCATGGCTATGCTTGCCTGGAACTCCGGCACTGTTGGGACCAGAGACACGAGGGTTGCCGGGGCTTGCTTGCTGTCAGCTTAGCTACAAAATCAGTGAGAGCTGCCATCTCAGAGGCATAAGAGAGAGGATGATAGAGCAGGACACTGATGTCCTCCCCTGAACTCTGAACTTGCATGTTTAATGCTCTAGTTGGCGGCATGAACTTAGGAGAGGGGAGCCTGAAAATGAGCTGCACTAAAGTCTCATGCAATAGCCAACTTTATTCAGAGCATCAGACACAATAAACTCTGAGGGCGAGTCACCTGGGTAAAGTGTCCAATCCCAAGGACAAGTCACACGTGGCAAAAACATGTTTCTGCACAGAGACATATATGAAGAACAACAGCTGAAGCGAACTCACTCCTGTCCGCTACACTTCGGAAGGGCATGCAAACACATTCCAGGGCAATTCTGGGTTTTGAAGAAACTGAGATCACAAGACTCTTGTCTAATTTTCATAAAGTTTTCTCACAAGCCCTCAGAATTCTCACAGAACTTTATTCTTGGTCTGTGTCCACACACACACATACCCCTGCACATATACCACACACATATATAACACACAGATGCACACACACCCTAAGAAACCTTGAGAGGTAGCTAGAACTGCCTAGATCTAGTTAAAATGAAAATTGCCAGTCTCAAGTCAGCACATGGGCTTCAACATAGAGGGGAATCCCACATCAAACAAAGAACGGTGTCGTCCCCAGCCTTAAACAACTTCATTTACCTTTGTGGTTTGAACATACACGAACCACTTCCAGTATCTTCTTTCTCATGGTAATCGGTCCAAAAAGACAGCTGGGGGTGCATGTATCTAAAACCTGCCTCCCTTCTAGGGTCACGGAGGCCTACTCTGTTCACACAACCTGCTTGGAGCACCTTGCCTGCCGGGTTGCTTGACATCTGCCCCTCAGGGACAGGAAACTGAGTTCCTTTGGTCCCATGTCCTCAAAGGGACAGGGACAGGCTGCTAGTTATGTTGAGCAACCTTTCTCCCAGAGCTGCCACCTGAGGAACAAGCTTGACAGAAACATTGCCATGTTTAGAGTCACCAGGGACGATGTGGCTGCAACCTGCTCTGCTTTGAAGTTAGCATATGCTTTCAAGCGCGCAGCGCTAGTACTGGTCTCAATTCGTTTAGGCGTCAAGAAGTTATAATTGATACAAGATGAGACATAGCTTTCGAAATGTAATCAAAATTAATAAAAAGTACACAGAGAAGGCAGTTTAAGTGAGGCTTAGGAAAGATAGACTCAGATGGGCGGTGGTGGTGCATGCATTTAATCCTGGCACTCAGGAGGCAGAGGCAGGTGGATCTCTGTGAGTTCAAGGACAGCCTGGTCTACAAAGCAAGTTCCAGGACAACCAGAGCTAAACAGTGAAACCCTGTCTGGAATTCTCCACCCCCACCCCCCAAAAAGGAAAAAGAGATTCAATAGGCACCTGCTGTGTCTCAACTCTCATCTAAGGAAAGACAATAACAGTCTAACCTAATACAGGAAGAGACCAGCTATCAGACAAGCCCGATGATGAGCCTCATCCTCTGACGACATTTTCTAATTCTACAGCACTTTAGTCTCCAGAATGTATGGATCCACTAGTGAAGGGAGAGATCTGGTCCAATTTCCTGCCCCTTGCAAAACTTACATCCCGTCATCCTGCTTTTCAAATGCTACCCCATAAGTTTGGTTAGTGTAACTCCGATACCCCCTGCCCATCATTCCTCATTGAACTGACAAATGGAATTTCAGAGCCTCTGAAGCTGAAGCCCAGACCCCAGCCCATAGTGACTTCCCACTGTGCTATCAGTACAGCGTGACAGAGCCAGCTGGCTTCATGATCTTCACTGCGGAAGAAAGATGCCAGGCACTCTGAGGAGAGCATGTGGCGAGCCAGCCTCCGTACTGCCCCCTCATCCGTCACATGACAGAATTAGATGCCAGCCTCTTCAAGTTTTCTTTTTTTCTTAAGGTGGATTCCTAGAAGAAGGGTTCTCAATGGTGGCTGGGGTTGTCCATCCTCCCTAGATCACACAGTTAAATGCACCAACTGCATGGAGCCTGAAGGCATCTGCAGGAGAGACTAGCAATGTTTCTGAGAGGCCCAGCTGCCCAGGACATGTGTGGTGAAGGGAGAGCCTCATAGTCCTTTGGTGACAGATTCATTGATTTGTAAATCTTAACAGAAATTGAAGACTTTTTTAAAACTTTTTTTTATGCAGATTCGAAAAGCAGTGTCTCAGGGTTGGGGAGAGGACTAAGTGGGTAAAGGACTTCCTGTTAAATGTGAGGGTGGATTTCAGTCTAGAACTCATGTTAAACCTGGGCAGGCAAGCAGAGAGAGACAGGGACGGACCTATGGAGCAAACTGACTGGCTAGGCTCACCAAATTAGCCTGCTCTAGGTTCAGTGGGAGATCCTGCCTCAGTAAATGAAGAATGGACGAGAACAATACCCACCATGAACCGCTGGCCTCCATGCACACATGCGCACATGTGCCTATCTACACACATCAATCATGAGTGTACATATGCACAAATACTACACGTGTAAACATGCAAAAGAAACAAACCAATATTGCACTTTAAAAATGAATGCTTTCTTGTTAGTTACCTAATAGTCAAACTTTCCCAGTTTTTCTGAGAAGCTTCACCTCTGCACCTGATCTGATCTAATATGTTTTATCATAGCAATAGAGAAATAAGACACATGTTTACATACATACATACACAATACATACACACAAAAATACCCATAAAAAAGAAAGAAGCAAAGGAGCTAATGAAATCACTGTGAAGGAATCTAAGCCATGAAACTTCTAAGGAAAATTAGCTTGTCCCATTCATTTGTATTTTTTAGTTCATTAATTGCTTGCTTACATGCCTGTTCATGTATGTGTGCATGTGTGCACATGTGTAGAGGCCAGAGATCAACATCTTTAACCTCTTTTCCATCTTTTAAAAAACGTATTTATTCAATGTGTATTTCTTTGCGTGTATAAATGGATGTGCACCACATGCGTACCTGGTGTCCTCAGAGGCCAGAAGATGTCAACCCCTTGAAACTAGAGTTAAAGATATTTGTGAACCACCATGTTGGTCCTGGGAATTGAAATCATGTCCTCTGGCAGAGGAACAAGTGCTTAAACCACTGAGCCATGTCCCATGTCTCCAATCCACCTTATATTTTTATTGTTTTTATTGAGCTATACCTTTTTCTCTGCTCCCCTCCCTCCTTCCCCTCCCTTTCTATCCTCTCCTGTGACCCTCACACTCCTAATTTACTCGGGATAGCTTGTCTTTTTCTCCTTCCTATGTAGATTAGATCTGTATATGTCTCTCTTAGGGTCTTCGTTGCGTAGGTTCTCTGGGGTTGTGGACTGTGGGCTGTTTTTTCTTTGCTTTATGTCTAAAAGCCACTTATGAGTGAGTACATATGATATTTGTCTTTCTGGGTCTGGGTTACCTCACTCAATATAGTTTTTTTCTAAATCCATCCATTCGCCTATAAATCTCAAGATGACATTTTATTTTACCATGGTGTAGTTCTCTATTGTGTAAATATACCACATTTTCCTTATCCATTCTTAGGTTGAGGGGCATTTAGGTTGTTTCCAGGTTCTGGCTACGGCAAACAATGCTGCTATGAACACAGTTGAGCACATGTCCTTGTGATATAATTGAGCATCCTTTGGGTATATACCCAAAAGTGCTATTGCTGGATCTTGAGGTAGATTGTTTCCTAATTTTCTGAGAAATCACCATACTGATTTCCAAAGTGACTGTACAAGCTTGCATACTCTGATTTCTCTTCAGATCATATTAATCTTTCACCTTTTACCACCGTATTTTTTGTGGAAGCTCTCCTGCAGAACCTGGAACTCACTACCAGTTCACTTAGCCAGTAAGCTCCCTGGATCCTCTGTCTCTGTCTTCATAGCACTGACATTCCAGGTGCACACGTACATCCACACCTGGATCAAACTCAGGACTTGATGCTCTCATAGAAAATACATTATCAACAAAGCTATAACCCCACCCAGACTTGTCCCCCCCCTTTTTTTTTAAGCAAAGTGGTGACTGGGAAGATGGCTTGGAGGATAAAGCACTTGCCATGCAGGCATGAGGATTGGAGTCTGGACTTCTATACCCAAGTAAAAGCTCATGTATGGTGATCACTTACATTTCCAGCACTCAGAAGGCAGAGGGAGAGGATCCCTAGGCAGGCTGGCTAACTAGACCAACTAGGCAAAACTGGCAAGCTTCAGGTTCAGTGAGAGACCCTGCCTCGGGACATAAAGTGGAAAGTGACAGAGGAAGCCACCTGACTCAACCTTGGACCTATATACACGCAGGCACTCACGTTCATGTGTATGCCCACACATGCAAACACATGCGCGTGCACACACACACACACACACTACGGACTGAAGAAATGAGATGCACGTTGGAACTTTGCCTAAGAATTTCCCGTATCAGTACAGTGCCTTACACCACACGTGGGAGTTGGAGAGCCGGTGATGATGTCTATAAAAGACTATTCCTTCTTTTCCTCTCTCAGAATTTTATTGTGCAGAGAGTCTCTGGGAAGAAATCTGCTTAACTTTGTTGAATAAAGTACTTTCCAATGTATCTGTCTGGGGATGGTACTTCCTCCCCTGCTCCTCCTTTTTCAACTCAATACTGTTAGTATAAGCATTGCATTGAGTGCCTTGGGGTCTTCCAAAGGCTTAAAGGGGAAAGAGTCCATTGATTGGCAAGCCCCAGGGTGCGTCAGGAGGTGTCTGTACTGATCTTCTGCTTCTGAAAGGCTCCTGAGCTAATGGCCCCTGATCTAGAATGTTCAAGACTCTCAGGTTTCAGCTCTGGGAAGAGCAGCAAGTGGAGTCAGGGGCAGTAGTCCCAGCCACACTCTTCTAGAGTTTTCCTAAAGCTCACCAGCACTTCTAAGGAATGTAGAAGTCACATGACCTTAAGTGTCACACAGCCACAAGGATTTACTTGGACTAGACAAGAGTGAGTCTCTTGAATCAGCGCCAAATTGCATTGAGGGCAGACTGGGCCAGAGGGAGAGCAGAGGATCTGACTCATGTCTAGGATATGCCAAGTTTTGGGCAGGATAGCTAGGGAAATCCTTACCTTTCTGAACCACATTTCTTCAATATTGTAGGTATAAAAGTACTTGTCTCAGATGGTTGTCAAGATCTCATTAGATATTTAAGAACATTTTAAACACCAGAAATGCAATATAAATAATTAGCCAATTTAAAATTGCTGTTAAGGATATTTTTCCTGGCCTATGTGGCCATACATTTTGGAATTTACACAACTTATACTTGTAGTTTCATTTTTCACTCTTTTGGCTTGGGGGGGCACTGCCCAGCAACCAAATAAATCACATATACAGAGGCTTATTCTTAGTTTTAAATGTCAGGCCTTAGCTTGGCTTGTTTCTTGCCAGCTTTTATTAACTTAAATTGTCCCAACTAACTTTTGCCTCTGGGCTTTTGCATTTTCTTACTTCTGTGTATCTTTCACTCTTTCTCCATGATGGGCTGGGTGGCTGGCCCTAGGTTCCTCTCCTTGTTCTCTGGTTCCTCCGCATCCTCCTTTCTCCCTCTATTTATACTCTCAGCCTGCCCGCCCCATCTCTCCTTGCTCCTGCCTCGCCATGGGCCATTCAGCTCTTTATTAGGACCATCAGGTGTTTTAGATGGTCACAATAACAGTTTCACAGAGTTAAACAAATGCTGCATAAACAAAACTAACACACCTTAAAGTAATATTCCCCAACATGTACTAACATTTACCAAATACTCTGTCCCAGGCACTGAGATAGGCGCTGATGAAGAATGTGCAAAGCAGCCGTTCCGATCCCTTACCTTCCATGTGCGAGGCGTGTGATGCTAAAAAATGACAGTCCCTTCCCCGGGTCTTGAGGGGTTTTTGATGGGTATACTATTAATAACCACCACTGAGATGTATTCACAAATGGTCCACATGTGTTGAAATGAGTTAATCAGTTTAATTAACTAATAAGATTTAAAATGTAGCACTGGAGGTAACCTTAAGACCAGTTTCTCCCAGTTCCCTCGCTTTATAACTGAGGAAAGCTAGAACCCAGAATACTTGAAACTTCCCAGAATTACATATTTGTATGTGTGTGTGAGAGAGAGAGAGATGGGGGAGGGAGGGAGGGAGAGAGGGAGGGAGGNAGAGAGAGAGAGAGAGACACTAGGGATACTCGGGCAAGGTCAGAACACAGATTTACCCTCCCAGGCCAGTGCTTTTCTCTTGCTGGCTTCTATCCAAGGCAGGATCTATGTACACCCCTGGCTGGCTTCCAATCTGCAGTATTCATCCCGCCTCTGCCTCCTGAAGGCATATCACAGGCATGTGCCTCCAGGTCAACTGAAAGATGCTAACTCAACCTTGCTTTGTGCTTTTGACTAGGCTCAATTGTGCCAAAGTGTTTTTTTTTTCCCCTGTGGAAATTTAGCAGTTCACTGGATGTTAATATTCTTGGTCTGGTAACTTTGGACCCTGTGATCAGCCTGGCCTCTGCTTCAGAGATCCAGTGTGTACTGACTGTGGAAGGGGCATCCCTGTAGCAAGGGGACTTTTCCACCACGCGCCACCCACCATTCCCAAGCCCATCTGACTACGGAACCCATGTGTGCCTCTTGCTACAGAGTGTGGCGAATTCCCTGAGCAGAAAACACAGCCTCATATCAACCTGGCAAACTTGGCATGGGAAACCTGGGCAAACCTGGCATTGCTCCCTAACGTACACAGCTTCAAAGGGGCAGTTTCCAGGTCTTAAGGCTGTAGGTAGCCTGTGGATCTATGGAAATACAGAGAGGCAAGGCCAGTAGGAGGCAGTTTTTGCATGGACAGTGTCCTTTTGACTGAGGACAAGATGTGACGGAAGCTGAAGGGATAAGTTTGCATATCTGTTTTTGGAGGAAAACAATGTCTTTTTTTCTCAATAGTAATTCTATTAGTTTTTTATTGTAATTTTCATGCCTTTTACAGATTCTGATTTTTGTTGACCTTCTAGGCATCCACAAGCCCAGAGTTCCCCGTCAGGCTGTGATGTTGCCTCGGAACATGCATTTAAGGCAGCTGGACATCCCGATGCTGAGGTAACACTTCCTTCAGTCTGGCCTGAGTCCACGGGTGTGGAGCCTGTCTGTGACTGCCTGGCCCAGCCATCCAAACATGAAACTTGTAGTGATATTTTGAAGTTTTTGAGACAAAAGCTTAGCTAAAGAACCTTGGTTCAGTGGAGAGACGAGAAGGCACAGTGAAGGGAGAATCAAAAGCCTGGAAATTCGCAGCTGAGAATAAACGCCGGCTGCTCCCTGAGGTGATTTGAGTCCTCCCTGCTGCAGATGGTGGAGTCTCTCTCTGAGCGAGGACCTGAGGTTCTCTGGTAGCACTTTGATACCCTGCTTGAATTCAGCACGTGAAATGGAGGCGTCTCTCTGTGACTTGGAGCCCACAGCAGGCTTTGAAGTCTGATCCAATTTTTGCTGCCTCCTATTTGATGTTGAAAGGGTGAAATGAAGAAAATGTACAGTTTTTGCCAGTAACTCTGCCAAGCATATGTAAGATTGAAAAAAAAATCCTCTGGATGATGTGCTTAGAAATGCTAGGCAGATTAATACCTTCCTATACGTCTTCTTGTTTCTCTCTTAAGGATAAAAATGAAGTAAGTAAACAGGAGAATTGGCACGTGGCTGGTTTTCTGTCCTGAACTAAGTAGTTGAGGAGGGTGTTAGTGCAGAGGAGGAAATAGGTGACTGAAGTCAGAGGTACCTCGGCTTGGCTCCTAATTGCCCCAGGCGAGGACCTTCACTCAGTTCAGACACAGCGAGCTTGCAAATGCCTTCAATACAGTCAGGGCCTGGCTCCCTCACTTTAATGGAAAGCATGTCCTTAAGGCTACTTCACCAGAGGATGGAAATGGCACTTCTCTCACTCCATCTTTCACTAGCTTTCAGTTGCTGAAACCGATGTGTCATCTTCCTGGACATGTGACACTGCCCCAGCTCACCAAAGACCCAACACCTGTGAAGGCCCTCCTACACCCGGTAAGGAAGACATTTGGAATGCATGCAGTTTGACCATTTGTATGCTGGTATACGTGCCAGTGAGTTGTTTATGAAGGCCTGTCTAGAAGTCAGGACCTAATTAGATGGTAAGATGATGTAAGGCTAACAGGAAGCCATAAAGGCTGGGAACAATAGTTATATTTAAAAGTAGCCATTTACCTGGGACAGTGGTGGCATGTGATACGGCGAGTAGGTCTGCTTTTCATCCAGCCCAGCTCCCGCATGGCTAGCTTATACCCCGAAATAACA
>LOEQ01001351.1:221022-232278 GCA_001685075.1 Bramus lutescens
GAGAGAGAGAGAGAGAGAGAGAGAGAGAGACTAGGCCTGGCAAGGGCTTTTGAAAACCTCAAAGCCCACCCTCAGTGACCCATTTTCTCCTCCAAGACTATACCTCCTAATCCTTGCAATTCTTTCAAACAGCTCTGTCCCTAGTGATTAAGCATTCAAATATATGAGCCTATGGGAGTCATTCTTATTCAAAACAGCACATTGGGGCTGGAAAGATGGTTCAGGGGTTAAGAGCACTGGTTACTCTCCCAGAGGACCTCCCCAGCATCCACGTGACAACTCAAAACTGTCTGTTAACTCAAGTTCCAGGGAATCTAGCATTCTCACACAGACATACATTCAGACAAAACACCAATGCGTAAATAAAATTTAAAAAATTATTAAAAAACAAAACCCACCATACTCCCCAAACCATCCATAGTCTGGTCTTGTCCCTGCCATGTAGAAAAGCTCATTACAAATCCTATGACATCACTTCTGCCCAGATTGTTCTTGCCCAGTCTTGGCATGCTCCCCTGTAAGAGTTAGATTGGGATGTGCTTTCTGTCACTGCCAAGTCCTGGCATTGACCTGGGACTTCAGGAGCACAGCTGCCAAAGACGGTGAGGTGGTGCTGTGTCCTCAGCTTCCAGGACTCATGCCCACGGCCGGACTGAGAAATGAGTGCAGAGAGACTTGATTTTAGCTTATGTGATATCACATGTAATACACATAGACTCCCCTGTTAACCTTAGCTACCTACTTTATTTCATTCTAAACTCAGCTTTAAAATCAAACATAGAATGGTTTTATGGTAGAAATGGTTTTTCTTTTCACTTCTGTTCATTTTCTGAAGTTAGGCATAATACTTTTTTCTGTAGTTGGGGTGTGTGTGTGTGTGTGTGTGTTTGTGTGTGTGTGTATGTGAGACAAAGAATTTCTATATAGCCTTGGCAGGTGTCTGTTACTTTTCTATTGCTGTGACAGCATCATAACCAAGGTAACTTATATATGAAATTATTTTATTTGGGGTCATGGATCCAGAGGATTAGAATCCATGACCATCACGGCAGGGAACATAGCAGGCAGGCAGGCATGGTGCTGGAACAGTAACTGAGAGATCACATCTGATCCACAAACACCAGGCAGAGAGAGCTAACTAGGAATGGCATTGGCTTTTGGGACCTCAAAGCCCATCCCCAGTGACACACCTCCTCCAACAAGGCCACGCCTCCTAATCCTTCCTCAACTATTCCACCAACTTCAGGAACATTCAAACATATGGGGGGGCATTCTCATTTGAACTGGCCTGAAACTCTCTGTGTGAAACAAACTGGCCTCAAACTCAGAGATCTGCTTGTCTCTGCCTCTCCAGGGCTGGGAGTGTACACTACCCCAACCAGTTGTTGTTTCTTTTTTTTCCTTGTTTGTTTGTTTGTTTGTTTCTTTCTTTCTTTCTTTCTTTGTTTTTGTTTTGTTTTTTGAGACAGCATTTCTCTGTGTAACATCCCTAGCTGTCCTGGAACTAGCTCTTGTAGTCCAGTTTAGCCTCAAATTCACAGAGATCCGCCTGCCTCTGCCTCCTGAGTGCTGGGATTAAAGGCCTGTACCATCACCATCACCACCCACTGTAAACTGTTGTTTCTTAATAGACTTTCAGTCATTTTTGTGTCTTTGTTTGTTTGTTTCAGGAACACTGAGCAGAAAAGTGCATAATTTCCATATACCCCTCCCCACTGTATTCCTCTGTTATTGACATGCTCCAGGGCTTCCTTGAAGCTCACTGGAACGGCGTGTGTTTACAATACAGGAGCATTGGTTTAAACTCTAGCACCATAAAAGGTGATTTTTGCCTCCACGTGATTCATTTGAAAGACACTGGTAACTCACTATTACCTAGTGTCTGTGTTTCATATCAAGGTTCACTCTGTGTCTTGGGCATGTTGTGGGGTTTTCCAACAGATAAGGGTAGCTATCCATCATATGACCTAGAACATTCTCACTGGCCTATAAATCTCACCTATCCCTCCACCTATTCTTTCCTTCTTCTTGGTGCGCAAACACCTAGCAACCACTGATTTATTTATTTTTTTACTTTTTATTTTATTGTCTCCATTGTTCCAAGCTTTCTGTCATACAGTGGGAACACAATGCACATCCTTTTTAGATTGATTTTTCTCATTTTTCAGTGTTCACCTGAGACCATGTTGCTGTGGGACAATGGTCTGTACCCTGTCGCTTGTATTTTAAATAAATGCTGATTGGCCAGTAGCCAGGCAGGAAGTGTAGGTGGGGCAACCAGGAAGGAAGTAGAGGAAGGGCAATGAGAACAGGAGAATTCTGGGAAGAGAAAGATTCAGTCTGCAGTCATCATCCAGACACAGAGCAAGCAAGATGTGACGGCCTTGTCGAAAAAGGTGCCAAGCCACATGGCTAGCACAGACAAGAATTATGGGCTAATATAAGTTATAAGAGTTAATAAGAAGCCTGAGTCAATCAGTTTATAGTTAGTGTAGACCTCTGTGTATTTCTTTGGGACTGAATCAGCTGTGGGACCTGGTGGGACAGAAACGTCTGTCAACACCATGTTAAGGCTCTATAGCTTGCTTGTTTTCATCACTGGATACTATTCAGGTATATGGGTGTACCATAGTCTGTTTATCTATTTATCAATTGAGAGACCTCTTAGTTATTTCAGGTTTGGACAATTAGTAATAAAGCTACTATAGACATTTGGGCAAGCTTTGGTATGGAAGTAGGTTTTTGACTCATTTTGGCCAATATTAGATTATGTGGCCCCGGCATCTTTGCTTTGTTAGAAACTGTCAAATTGTTTTCCAAAGTGACTATTACTATGTTTTGTTTCCACAACCAACACATGAGAGTCCCCACGGTCTGAATTCTTTCCTAGGATTTTATATCATTAATACCTTGGATTTGAGTCATCTTCTAAATATATAGTGGCATCCTGTTATCATTTTAATTTGCAATTTCCTGATGACCTGAGGACTGGAACATCTTTTCATATGGTTATTTACCATCCATACACCTTCTTTAGGGTAGCGTCTGCTCAGCTCTGCCAACTTTAAGTTTGTGTTATTAGTTTCCTTGTAGAATTTTAAAAGTTCTTTACATATTTGTATACTGGTCTTGTGTCAATTTCCATGTATTTTCTCTCAATCTTCAGCTTGTCTTCTAATGATCTTAATATCATCATTTCTAGAGAAATAATATTCTTTTAATGACTATAATCAGAGAGAAAAGTGTTCTTAACTACATGCAATTCCCACCTTGGCTTGGAAAATAAGAACTATTGGCTGTTTGGAAGCTGAAGTCTGAGAGCCATGATGAGCGTAATGTCAAAGAAGACGCAGACAACCTCAAGTACTGTGGAGGGGCAAGATAAATTTAATCTCAAATTAAATAAGGGATAGGGGACACTTGACCACATGACTGTGTGCAGAACCATAGAAAAGCTCTTCTCCTAATTTTCACTTTTGTTTGTCCCCCTTCATGTTATAGTTGGCTTTCTGTTGTTGTGATAAACACCATGACCAAAAGCCAACTTGAGAAAGCAAGGTTTTATTCAGCTTACAGATCACATGGAGAGACGCTAAGTAAGGAACTGAAGTGAAGATCATGAAGGCACACAGTTTACTAACTTGTGTACCTGTTAATCCCATTGATGTGAGGAGAAAGACCACCCACCTAAATCATCATGGCCAAGTAATTAGCTAAAGGAAGCTTTTTTTTTCTTTCTTTCTTTTTTTTTGTGGGCACAGGCTGTCTCTCCCTTCAGTCAGGGTTCAAGAGATCAGCACTGGACATGGATAAGATAAAGGTTTTTAAAGTTCGGGAGTGGGGATTTCTGAATGAGAGATCCGACAGGCAAGTAGGTGAAGTTACAGAAGCAGAACATAACAAGTTGGTCATAACAACCTCCTGAAACAAAGACATGGCTGCAAGGTAGTCAAAACAAGGGGTC
The DNA here is from genome assembly GCA_001685075.1 of Bramus lutescens. Lineage (NCBI taxonomy): Eukaryota > Metazoa > Chordata > Mammalia > Rodentia > Cricetidae > Bramus > Bramus lutescens. Next base: position 224,987 of record LOEQ01001351.1, read on the forward strand.
GTAATAACCTTTGGAAACAAAGGCATGGTTTGTCTTTTCCTGGAACAGGCAGTACATAACCACTTGTAGTTAAGGTTATAGGTGGGACATAGGCCAATCCCTGAGAAATAGATTTAATCATAAACAGGAACGAATCTAGTTTGTCTTTACTATAAGATGGCTTTTAATCTCAAGATGGAAGCAGGCTGGTTTATTATCCCCTGACTTGCTCAGCCTGATTTCTTATATAACCCACACCCACCTGCCTAGGATGGCACTGCCCACAGTGGGGTTGACACTCTCATCTATTAGCTATAAAGAAACTGCCTCACAGGGGCTGGCAAGATAGCTTAGCAGGTAAAAATCGCCCAACAAACCTGATAACCTGAATTTGATCCCCAGGAACCACCTATAGCAGAAAGGGCTCCACAGAGGAGTCCTTCTGGCCCACACCCTTCTTAAGAGTTCCAGAAAGGCTGGCCAGTGCTATGGCCAACTGTCCTATGATGTCCATTATAATCAAGTTATCATCAGAACTTAGAATTTCAAGATTCTGGCCTAACTTTGCTCAAAGGCACAAAAACAAAATAAAGGCCATAAAGTGGTGCTGTTGCCTGGTTCTGGTGGTGAATTTGGACTGCTGCTTGGTTTAAATTAGCACACGTGTTTGTTTAAAGAAGAATAGATCTATTTCTTATTGAGTTTTGAGTCTATGACTGTAGTCAGAGCGATGATTAGGGAGGAACTCAAAATAAATAATGGCTAGTAAAAAAAAAAAATCTGTAATTTTTCTCCCAACCATCATCAACTGGAGGAGCTGTTTGGGTGTCTGTGTTCAGGTTACAAAGGATTTTAAATGAGCATCGCCCCCAGCTCCCACCACAAACTCCTCAATCATATTCTCCCTGTTTGTGGTGTCTTGCTGATATTTAAGCCTTTTCTTATGAAGGAGAAAAATCTCAGTGTATGTGTGATGCCCTGGTGGAGTAAGAGGATTCCTGCTCAGGGCTTGTCCTTCAAAACCAAGATTCAAGATTCTGAGCTCACTGTGAGGCGAGATCCTGGACCCCTGCATGAACCTAGTCAAATTTAGTTGCTCCCAGTGGCCACTTCTTGCTCCAGTGGGAGCTACTTTTGAAAGGCCTGTGTCTCCTTCATGCCATTCGAACGACCAAGTCTTCTGCTCTTGCTGAAGCTGTGCATGTTTCCCTCAGCCCTGCGGGTCTAGCTGGTTGTTTTGAATCTATGCTGACCGGAAGTGGCAGGGAGCAGTTAGCTGGCATTTTCCATGTCAGGCAGCTTGTGTAATTAGTTAATTAATCCACCTAAACAATGCACAGAGGAGTCAGAGACCCACTGACACAACCCCTGGTTTTCTTTCCTCACCATCTAGAGAGGTCAGAGGCTGCCTACAGCCCCTGACCTAATAACAAACCTTTGAAGACTCGGGTTTCTTTTTAAGGTGAGAGTTAATGATATCCCTTTCAGTAAGTCCGTGCCAGATGTCTTCACTAAGCAGTCTATTTAAAGAACAAATTCAAACAGGTCTGAGAACCAAACGCAGAGCGCTCTTAATTTCAAAGGAGATGTTTGTGTGCCAGGACACAATGGCTGGATTCTCCCATGGGGCGCACCCCCACTTTAAATAACAGACATTGGTGAAAAAATCAGATAAGAGCAGAGAGTTCTGGGTTTGTTTCTGCTCTTGATGGAGTCATCCTCCAAAGGAAAGCTTCCACACTGACTCATTCCCCTGGGCCTGAATGTTGGAGGTACCTGTTAAGGACAGACTATTCTAGGATTGGTTTACAGAGTATTTGTTGTTTGTTCCTTACTGTCGTATCTGGGCATGCCCTGAACAGTTCAGCTCAGACTATGGCAGACACACTCTGCATTCTGATCTTCCGCTTGGATTGCCCTCTGGCCAGGACACCCCTCATCTCGTGTAGGCTGCTTATTCTTCACTCCAGATTTGCATTATTTCATTCAGGCTGTGAGGGAAGTCCCCCCCTCACCAGACAGTTTTTATCAAGCTGTGAGGCTCAGGAAAATTCACATCACATTCTTGCTCTTGTGTAAAAGAGTATTAAGATAGGTATCCTCTCTAACTCACCTATGTGTGCCTAGGGGTACCCAAGTAAACAACTGCTGGCCTACAGGAGCCACCAATGCTTACGACAGAGAAGCTTTGCTTACCCGGATGGTTCTGAGCATTGACCCCAGTGATTGTCTGCTCTGCTGCACTCTGAGGCCTGAAATCGCCTGATGATTTCACAAGTCTTTGCAAGCTGCTTTTTATCATGTCTTAATCAGGGTTCTAATGCTGTGAAGAGACACCATGACCACAGTACCTCTCATAAAGGAAAACATTTCATTGGGCCTGGCTTACATGTAAGGTTCAGAGCTTTAGTCCATTGCATCATGGTCCTACCATCATGGTAGGAAGGATGAGCACATGCCGGAAGATGCAGTGCTGGAGAGGTAGCTCAGAGTTCTATATCTAGATCTGTAGGCAGCAGGAAGACAGCATGATGATAGGTCTGACTTAAGCATCTGAAACCTCAAAGCCTGCTCCCGGTGACACACTTCCTCCAACGAAGCCACACCTATTCTAACAAGGCCACGCCCCCCAGTAGTGCCACTCCCCATAAGCCTATGGGACTGTTTTCATTCAAACCACCATATATCACAAGCACCTCTATGACACCAAAGGAGTCCATACACGCCCCCACCTCCAAACAGGCAAACGTACACTTATAGCATCCTATTGTCATGTCTTGTCAGACACCTGGGTTAAGAATTCCCATACTACAAATAATGCTGCTATGAACATGGTTGAATATATGTCCTTGTGGTATGATGAACATCCGTTGGGTATATACCCAACAGTGGTATTGCTGGGTCTTTAGGTAGATTGTTTCCTATTTAACCTGGAAACAACCTAGATGCTCCTCAACCCAAGAATGGATAAAGAAAATGTGGTACATTTACACAGTGGTAAAAAACAATGGCATCTTGAAACTTGCATGCAAATGGATGGATCTAGAAAAAAACATATTGAGTGAGGTAACCCAGACAAATATAATATGTACTCACTCATAAGAGACTTCTAGACATAAAGCAAAGAAAAAAAAAACAACTTATAGTTCACAACCCCAAAGAACCTAGACTGCAGCGCACTGCGCCTCTGTCAGCACTCTATGCGCTACGATACCGTTTGCGAGCTTCGGGCAAGGGGCTGGAGTTTGAAATACACAAACACACACAGAGACAGACAGACACACAGACATCTAATCACTGGTAAGAAGCCCTTTCTTCAAGAGCACCATGGAGGTTTATATACCCAACAGTCAAGTAGGCCAACCTTATCCTCTGATCCTCAAGGCAAGGCACAGCGTTTAGGAACTCTAATCAGAAGGCTCTAGCAGGGAAGAGCAGCTGAAGGCCAGGACTCCAAATGGTCCCAACACTAGACAACAAAGGGGACCATAAGAAAGACATACATGGATCTATATATGAAGGAGAAAAGACAAGTAAATTGGAAGTCTGGGGATTATGGGAGAGGGTAGAAGGGGAGGGAGAGGAAAGTAGGGGAGCAGAGAAAAATGTATAGCTCAATAAAAATAATTAAAAAAAAACATTTCACTTAGGCCCAGAAAAAAAAAAAAGAACTCCTATATGAATGAGAATTGACCTATTCTGAATGTTGTCAACTTCTAGATGTAAAACTTGATAGAAGGATTAAATAGCTGAATGAGAAAAATGGCTACTTTTTGTCCTGTGTCATAGCTCACACACACACACACACACACACACACACACACACATGCGCACATTAGATCTCCTGAGACTGGAGTTACAGATGGTTGTAAGCCACCATGTGGGTGCTGGGAATTGACTCCCAGTCCTTGAAAGGAACAGTCAGGGTGCTCTTAACTGCCAAGCTGTCTCTCAAACCCTCTTTGTCACAGTTCGTGGAATATTTGTACATTGTTATTGCCTTTGATCCCCATAAATGACCTTCAAGAGTTGTTTTTTTTTTTTAATTTTGGACTGGATCTAAAGCCTTGAGATTAAAAGATGTCCAAATCCCAAATGGAGTAGACTTGCATACAGTTTCTCAGAAATGTTGAGATATGCATCTTCATTAGAAAAAAATGTTAAAAACTCAGGAATCTTTATTGTACTTATTTATGTATTATTAATATTTTATTTTTAAAATTAACATAGAATTATATCATTTCTCCCTTTCCTTTCCTTCCTCTAAATCTTTCCATGTATCCCCCCTTGTTGCCCCCCTCAGAAACATGGCCTCTTTATACATGCATTCCAGAGCTGACCGCTTGGTATTGCGCTCAGCTTTCCTACAGTTCTTTGTCTATGGGTGAGGCCCCCTGAGATTTCCCCTCCCAGGGTAGCATCTCTACGGTGCTATGATGCATTCTGGTCTTGTTTAGGCAACCATATCGTTGAGGTATCATGGGTGATGCTCTACTGTCATTTCTCGGAGACACAACCTCATGGTAGATGTCCTGGTCCTTTGGCTTTGAGAATCTTTCTGCTCCCTTTTCCGAAATGTCTCTCGAATCTTAGGCATAGAGATTGTGCTGGTGATGTGTCAGTCTCCCTGTGTATCCCCGAGTAGCCTGAAACTCCCTGTGTAGACCTGGCCTGACTTGAATTCACAGAAATCCCCAGGTATTAAAAGTGTGCACCACTATGACCAGCCTTACCCTGGGATTCTTCTGCAAAAGACAGAAATGTTGAGTTTCTTAATCACTTTTACTCTTTTTAATGAAAACAATTGCTTTACGGTTATTTATTTTTCCATGCTTGAGAGAGGAGGAGACTTCTTAGTGAAATTCCATACTCAAAAATGGGACATAAAAATTGAAATAAGATCATTTTCTGTTTTACTTTGAGTGCCTTACAAAATGGGATTAATGCTTCTGGGGTTACTTTAGATGCCAATTTACATACAATATAAATTACTCTCACTATTGTCCTTGGAAGCTGGTTTTCTCTGGTTCTCATTAGTGTTGATATGAATTTAGATGTTAATTTTTTTTAACTTCTTAGGCCACTGGTTTCATTGGTCTCAATGGCATCAGAGGTGTGATATCTATGTTTTGAAGTTTGAAGCTTTTCTTCACTAAGATATAACTAAGAATTGAAAGAAGAATCGAGACAGAACACAACAAACTCCCAAATACCAGTAATAATAAAACCTTGACTGAAAGTCTGCTTTGTTCTACAACATAAGCTATGATTTGGTGAAAAACGATCCATCTAGATCTTGCTGGATCAAACCATGTCGGAATTCCCTGGAGTTGCAGGATAAAACGCTGAGGGACGGAAATGAAACTCTTTGTGTCGCACACACTCCAGCCATCCTCCTGCCTCTTGTGATCATTACACTATCTATACTTCAGGAAGTTTTTGTTTGCTCTAGACGTTGGTCATGACCCCCATTTTAACATTCCATGGCTCCTATACCCAGTTTCTTATATGGTTTCTGGAACCTCAGAGCCATACTTTAAATCACTCAGTACCTGTGAGGATTTTCTGCCTCGCTGTGGTACTCTCTTCAATTCACTAGGGAAACTGTGGGAAACCTAGAGACACACCCTTGTGTCCCTTCCCCAAACTCTTCTGGGGATTTCCCTCATGGAGACAAACAGAAAGAGACGAAACTCTACAATCTGTGAAACATATATGTAGTGTGTGTATGCTGAGTGTGCAGTGTAAACACACATATACACACATATTAAGAAGCAGATCAAGGGCCTGGAGTGATGGCCCAGTCAGCAAAGTGCTTTGCCCCTCAAGTGCTACAACCTGAGCGCAGATTCCTGGCACCCATGTAAAGCCAGGCACAGTGGCAGGTGCCTATAAATGCCAGTGCTGGCAGGGTGTGGACATGGAGACGAGTGTGTCCCCAGAGCTGGACGGCCAGACATTCTAGCTAACCAATGAACTCCAGGCTCAGAGAGCCTGCCAATAATAATGGTGATAGTGACAATGATGATAAGTAATGTGGAAAATGATCAGAGATCAGCATCTGAGCCCCCAGAACAAACATGGTAAAAACGCACCAAGAATTAGGAAGGAAGGAAGGAAGGAAGGAAGGAAGGAAGGAAGGAAGGAAGGAAGGAAGGAAGGAAGGAAGGAAAGAAAGAAGGAAGGAAGGAGAAAGAAGGAAAGAAGGTAGGCTGTACCTTTGGAAAGGCCCCAACACACCATTTCAATAGAAAGCACACCATTACTGCCCCTACAGTGACGAAAAATACTTTAGAGGATATTTTTTAAAATAGTTAGAAATTGTTTTCTGCTTCAAGAAACATCCTAGTTTGCAGTTGTTATGATTTATGGCGGCACAAGTGACCCCAGCAGGTCCGATTGTGGTGGGAGACAGACAGACAGGCCATGTGGACAGAGCTTGGGTAGGAGTTTATTTAGTGGGTATTGTGAGGGTATAAGGGTATAGAGTTATGGAGGGGAGAGAGAAAGGTAGAGAGAGAAACAGAGAAAGAGAGGAAAGAGGAAAGGGGGAAGAAGAAGGCAGAGGCTGCCTCTTCAGAAGAAGAGCAGACAGAAAAGAGAAAGAGGAAGAGAGGAGGCACAAGATCGACTTGCCTTGGCAGGAAGGGGGAGATTGGGAGTGGGCGGAGCTTGTCTCTTAGAGGAACGGGGCAGGCCAGCAGAATTATAACATGTCCGTCTTTCTCTTAAAAAAATTACAGAAAACTTACTCGATTGGCTACCACAGCTACTCCTCAGGGTCCTCCATGGTCGTCGAGGGCAGGGGCTTTCAGGGCTGATTTGCCTTTTGCTGTTAGCATAGGGCCTGCCAGGCTTTAGAAGATCCTGTGGGTTAGGAATCTGTAGGAAGGCAAGCCTACATCGCACTGAGCAGCTAGGCAGTCGATTCCACTTCTCCTTCATCTACGTCTGGAGATCTTCAGTTTAGATGAAAGGGAGTTCCTCCCAGTGGTTAGTGCTTTCAATTGCTGAAGCGAATTGTGGATGGACGTTGTCCTGTGCCCATCTGTCTTCTGTCTTCTTTGGAGGAAATGGGGTGCTGCTGCTAAGAGCCAACCTGTCTCTCTGTTACGAAAAGCCCTTTAATAATTAAACATTTAAATGCTGTATTCCCAAGATCTCTGAGCACTTGAGGGCTGTTTATCAGGTAAATCTAAGTTATGACTACAGTATAAGATCTGCCTGGAGAGCTGGCTGGGTCCAAGCTTGACTGTATTTTTTTTAAAGATTTATTTATTTATTATGTATACAGTATTCTGCCTGCCTGTATG
>LOEQ01001351.1:240350-254791 GCA_001685075.1 Bramus lutescens
CCCCCTCCTCCTCTTTCTCCTTCTTTGTTTTAAGGCAAGGTTTTATTGTGTACCCCTGACTGGCCTGGAACTTGCAAATCCTCCTGCCTCAGCCTGCCAAGTGCTGAGATTACCTCGGGCCAAGGGAAGGGAATTCGCAGGCTCACTCGAGAATCACAAACATTGGGATCACAGACAGCGATACATGTCCAGATAGTAAATTGGTATTTTGTAGCCAAAGTTATTTTAAGCCTTCAGCCCACTGTTTCACCATCTAACCCTGTTAGAGGAAGAGTAGAAATAGCATCTGGAAATATTATAAAGTTATAGAACTATGAACATAATCATTTTGTGCCCATACCTCCTTTATTTGGGGTCCAAATACTTCCCCGGAGAGCACTAGCTAAAAAGCAATAGTCCTATTGCCTTTCCCCGATACAGTGGGGATACAGGCAGTTCTTGGTGCTAATTGAGTTAAGCCACATTTTCTTCACACAACTGTAGCAGTTTGGGTTATGAGGATGCCAGGTTGGTTAATGTAGCCTCAGGAGGAGGCTCTCAGGAGTTCAAGGATCTGCCCATCCACTATGTGCTGCTATGGAAGAGTCATTGCCTTTCTGGGATAGAATGGGATGGGGGGGGCAGGAGTGAGGGAGAGAGGGGGAGGGGGACTGTGAAGCCAGTCTGCTGTCTCTCAAACTCCACACTCTGAGTGGTAATCCCAAGCAAAGCAGGAGTACTCCTAGAATCTGACACTTCAGGAGTCCTGTCTGCTGGACCTTAGCCTTCACAGGGTGCCTATCATTAGGCAACACAGGTCATTTAAACACAGAGCGTAACTTCTACTAAACTCAATGGAACAAAACTGGAAGGAGACGGTGAAACTAGTGTGGTATTTGAGGAAAACCCGGGATGAAAGGACTAAACTTCCGGGACTATTGTTTCAGATTTTGGGAAAACAGATTTAGCTCTTGCACAAACATTCCTGGCTGTAGAAAGAGTTTTCCAGTTTAGGGAGAAAGTCTACAGTTGCTGTAACAGGGGCAGGGGACGGGATAATAAAGGAAAGCAGGCCTGGGCGCGGAACTTGAGGGTTGTAGTCGAGGTGGTGGGTGTGGCTTCCCTTTGAAAAATGTGTGTGTGTGTGTGTGTGTGTGTATGTGTCTGTGCCATAGTGCATGTGTGAAAGTCAAAAGTTAAATGTCAGTCTTCACTCTACCCTGTTTGAGACAAGTTCCATTGTTCCCCACTGCAAAGCCTGTGCTAGCTAACCTGTGAACTGCCCATCTCCCCACAGGAGAGCTAGGGTTACAGAGGTACAGCGTCCAGTTTTTCCTCGGGTTGTGGGAATTCCTGCATAGGTTCTTAAGCTTGCACTGATTTAGCTACTAAGCCATCTCCCCAGTCTTTTTAAATTAACTCTTCTATGTTAAAGAACCTTATGCTACAAGATAAAAAATTAATGTTTTATATTGGATCTTTGTGAACAAAATAACAAAGCACTCTGTTTCCCAGAGAAGGAAGCAGCTACCATCACCCACACTTATCAAGCTAGGAAGCATCGTTCCTGGAAAACTGGGAGTCCCTTTGGTCCTTGGATCAGGAGGCCTACAATTAAGGACCCATCCCCTAGAGCACCTTCTCAAATACGGAACCCAGCACAGCCCGGAAGAAAGGTTAAGGGAACATATAATGAAGCTAGAATTCAGGGGAATGCCTTGCAAGAAGACAAAGATCCAACTGTCCCGAGTCTTTGTCTTTAGAAACCTTTAATGAGCTGTGTATAAAACTTAACTTCTGTCCCTGAAGAGCCAGCCTTATACCTGTACTCCATGTAGGCCGAGCAAGGAGGAGCAGACTGCCCTCTTTCCATCTCTGTTTGTTTAACTCTGCAGTCATTCAAAGACCGTGTGGTCCCAAACTCAGGATGTTTCTGTTGGTTTAGCAGCCATGCCTGAGTCTACTGATACTTTAACTGCTGTCTGTGCCCCATGGCCCTGCAGTGGGCACCCCGCTCAGGCAGAAGCTTGGCAGGATTTTCAGTCCCTATGGCACCGGCTCAGCCATGGCCACCATATGTAGTTTTTAACTAAGTCTCTATCATCCTGTTTACCTATAAAGACTAGGAAACCAAATGTGGAGGTGAAAACCTGCTGGATCAGAGAGGCCAAGAAGCAGCCAGCTGACCTTTGTCTTTAGCCAGAGACTCAGCAAACGAAGTATCCCTCCATTTGATCCAAATCAAAAAGATGTGAATCTCTAAGTCCTTCCCTACTCCTTCCTGTGAGTCTCTCTATCCATATTCCTGGCTCCTCTCTCCTCTCTGGCTAATTCTTGTCAACTAGTCTCTGGCCCCATCCCCTGATGCAAGGTTAATTTTATTAACACAGTCCTGGAGTTTATCCTGTAACAGGATTTGTGTTTGAGATTGGAGATTGCCAACTCCGAATTGGTCCTCTAGCTCTCATTAGCTTTGGGCCAAGCGTATTTACTGTCGTTAATTCATCCTTTGGCTTAGTGGTCAGTTTAGGCTCCAGGCTGCTCTTTTGGATCAGATAGAACTAAGCAGTGGCAGGAGTTTGCAGTCTGATTTCTGGAAGGTTGGTACAAGAGACTTTTAAGATGGTGGTTTGAGAATCCATCTCCTGTTCCAATTCCCCAATTCCTTGTTTTCCCTAACAATATCAGAGCTAAGATTCAGCCCGGGCTGTTTCTGGTCGTTGCCGTCTCTGATAGCAATGCATCTCTCTACTTGGTTGTTGTAAGACTCTTAGCTCTGCTTTTTGGTGGAGCATCCCAGCCATTACTGCAAAGGCCAGCAGGGCTGGTTGTATTTAGCAAAGGACTGTTCTGATTATTTGTTTATAAAGAACAGACTTCTGGGTATTGTTTTGATCTGAGTTTGGGATTCTTTAATTTTTCTTTAGTGTTTTTGAAGATTCCCCAGACTGTTCTCAATTGCAGAGAGAGCAAGGTAAATAGTTCTCTTGCATATTAACATTACCCTGCAGTCCCATCTGTGAATGAAAGGCAGGAGGCTGAAGCTCCTCAAGCCTTCTTCTTGAGACTCCTATTCCATTGCTGTCTGGGTGGCACTGGGAATGAAGGTAGATGTCACAGTTTGGTAAGTAATCCCAATGTCCAGGTGTTAAAGACTAGCACTGTTAAAAAATGGTAGCACCTTTATAAAGTGGAGCCCAGTACAGAGCTGGGGGACTTCAGCCTCTTCCTCTTCCCCTTTGCCTTGTGGCCATGAGCTCAGTAATTTGGTTTGTCCCTTGCTCCATGCCTTGCCATTGACCTTGTCTGCCAAGGGCTCAAAGCACTTGCTGGGCCTGTCTGATCATGAGCTAGAACCTTCAGGACTGTGAACCCAAACAAACCTCTCTTCTTTATGCATTAATTGTCTCAGGTAATCTGTTGCAATGACAGAATTAGTAACACAGTAGAATTCAAGTCAGTGAATAAAAAAGTCTATTCCATGACACCGAAAACTTACAAATAGCATCTCTCTTGCTGATGTAGGATTACTTCCTGAAAGCATGATCTTAAAATCACTGTTTTTTGAGTTAGATAACATTTATATAGATTTAATTCCTTTCGCCTAGGCAAGTCATTTCTGAAGAAATACTGGTGGGTGCTTACATGCAAAAACAGCTAGAGGATTTTTCCCCATTCCTTGAATAGATGGTGACTACTTACTAAGATCCATACCACTGAATATAAACATAACATAGTTCTGTACCTTCCCTTAAGTGCAATAATTGTTATCTCTTCTATCTAGCATGAAATGAATGCTAAAGACATGGACAGACACTTGACTGCGCTTGAAAGTCAGAAAAAGTCATCTTCTGGAAGATGCACTTGTAATGAGTTTACAGACTAGCAGAGCTGGGAGTCTGTGGCACGAAAGCCAGGATGAACTCTGAGGATCTGTGGGAAACGAACTGGAGAGGTGAGGAAGTGTCAGGTCAGGGCTTTTTGCTGACTTAGGATGTGGGCACCATCTTTTCTCTGGACACCGTGGAGAACCACGGAAGATGATTGAGCGGAGGCATGACATCCTTGTTTAAAAAATTGTCTCTGGTAACCATGTGGAGGGCAGAGAGAATGGAACCAGCAGGGAGGCAGTCTCTGTGGTCCAGGCAACAGCTGATGAGAGCTGTGATGAAAACAATGAGATTGATGGGCTGACTCCTGCTGGGAGGATGAAAGTGGCATGCACAGGACTTGGGGAAGGATGTACTAAGGGCACTGATGGAGGGAGGAATCTGGAATGAGATACCCTTGTTTCTGACTTGTGTTCTTCCTAAACAGATTGCAGAGAAGTGATCCTTTCAACGGTGCTTTAGGCAGTGAGCGTCAATGACAGCTGTAAGATTATGATAAATTGACCCTGGCCAAATAGCATTAGCTAGTCTCTTGATGTGCAATGGAAACATCCATCGTTGGCTTTGCAGAGGGGTAGAGGAGGAGGCTTAAGATTACCATGGCTTCCCACACCCAGCACAGTCCCCTTTCTCAGGGTGATGTGTGTGCTTCCCTGGGATGTGACACAGCTCTCAGACAGCATGGGCTGAGCTCCGCTGGGTTCTTCAAATAATGTCAGCAAATAAAAGCAAATACATCTCACTTAATTTGGGAAACAAACTGACATGTCCCAGTTCCCCACCCCAAGTACCCTGAACCTCTTGCCACATCACTAAGTTTGTCCTGTAAGCTCTGACCGCCACGCTTGTGGCTGTGACTGACCTTTGTTGTGAGTATCTACACTTTTTCTGATCAGGGATAGGGCTCATTTTCAGAGCTACATCAAAGGTCTCCAAGGCAGAGCCACTCTCTCTAGGATAATGCATTATTCCAGAAACTGGGCTGCTTCTCAAAGGTGTCATGTGTATGTATACCGTGTTGTGCCAGCAAAACTGAAGTGTATTTAGCATCAAATTGCTTATCTAATAATTAGTAAGATGAAGGGTGCTTGTGCAAGAAGATTGTAGGGTGGTTGCCTCTGCAGTGAGTTAAAATCTAACTGCATCTGTACTCACAACCGCTTCTGTACCTATGAACATGGGCCTTCTGGTGGATTAGAGAGGACTATGGACCCCATTATAAATCTCTGCACTATATACTTCTCCAAGGAAATTGAATAGCTAGCAAAAGCTGAGCATGTTTATACGCGACATTTAGTGGCCTGCAGATGCCACTTTAGTTGACTGAAAGGCTTCCTAAAAATACTTTGAACTATTATCTCTGAGGGAGGAAATGGCTATCTCAACATGAACTGATAGAATATCTTAAGAAATGGAAAGATAATGCTATTTACATTTCACCATACATTTCTTTAAAAAAAAAAATTTCTTTTCTTTTCGTCCAAGCCATGGAGTGGTGGCACAGGCCTTTAATCCCAACAATTGGGAGGCAGAGGCAGGTGGATCTCTGTGAGGTCCAGGCCAACCTGGCCTGCAGAGCGAGTTCCAGGACAGCCATGGCTACACAGTAAAAAAATCCTGTCTTAAAAAAAAAAGGCCTTTTTTGTGTGTGTGTGTAAAACGGAGGTGTGTGCTTAAGACGAACTTGCCACAATCAATCCTAATTGTCCTTTTCCTTCCCTGTTTGCCAGGTTCCTAACTAGCTATAGCCCCAGTATTTTAAACTCACCGACAGTTAACATGTAAGGTCCATCTCACTATCGTTTCTCCTAATCCTCCAGCCTACCCCACTCGTTTTCATAGTGAGGGCGACTGGAAACCAAGAAGGGAAATGACTTACAAGAGCTCTATCAAAAGACACCCCTCCCCTGACACACCCTTCTTCCCACACTGAAGCCCCTGCAGGAGGCAGAAACCTTCATCAGGTCCTTTGTAAGTGAGGTAAAGCCGCAACGCCTTGCCAACTCTGCCGGGACCTTGCTGCGGGATGGTATGCGCAGCCGTGATCTTTCATGAACCCTCGCCGGGTTGAAGAAACATTTCATACTCACTAGGCTCATTTTCAGTTGGGCAATATTTGATTTATTGAGCTTGACCAGTGTAATATATGTTTGTAGGACTTCCACACATTTTTAAATTAAAAAAAAATTTTTCTTTTCTTTTGCCCATGGCAATAACAGACAGGGATACAAACATTGCATTAGAAAGGGTGTCTGCTGATTTACATATTTTAAAAGTATCAAGATCAAAGGTAATGAGAATTTAATCCATATGGCATGCAGGAGATAAATAAGAATATTAATACTGAATCAAATACTAATTAAAAGAAACACACGGATCTCATTTTAAGAATGCAGCACAGGGGCTGGAGAGATGGCTCAGAGGTTAAGAGCACTGCCTGGTGTTACAAAGGTCCTGAGTTCAATTCCCGGCAACCACATGGTGGCTCACAACCANCTGCAGACATACACAAACAGACAGACTATCGTATACATAATAAATAAATAAATAAATAAATAGATAAATAAATAAATATTTAAAAAAACAAAAAAAGAATGCAGCACAGGGGTGAAATGCTCTGTAAATTCAAGACCTCCTCTTCTAAAGGACAGTGGCGTGAGATGGTTTTCTCACCCCCATGGGGTGAGGACTGGCGGAGCCATATATATCCTTTCACAGAATCAGGGTGACAGGGAGCCCTGTCTGTGTGCTTTAAATGTTAAAAGATGCTTTCATATACAACTATTGGTCCTCAAAGCAAACCTTTTTGTTCCTAGTTTCTCCATCCCTGTCCCATTATAGAGGACACAAGTTTGTAAAGGTTCACAAAGGTAAATTAAACCTGGACCCAGTTAATCTTAGCCCTAACCTCTTTTTCCCTGTTTTGCCCCCATCTCTTCCCACACTTCTTTTCTCCTTCCTCTCCCACCCCCTCAGTGATAATTACTCCGTGATAATTACCAGGCAGCCCCTGAGCACTACCCCTTCCCCGAGACAAGTATAATGTTGGGGCATACTTAGAGTGTCTTTCTAAGCCATCTCAATTCTAAGAATCCAATCTCCAGAAATAATCGAAGATAAAGTCAAATATTTATGCATAAAGGTTTTTGTGGCATCTCTAAGGGAAAATAAATCAGCAAATTGTGTGTCTAGCAAAAGAACGTTTAAATTACAGTTCATCTAAGGGATGCAGCTCAGTGAAGTACTTGTCATGCGTGCACAAGGCTCTAGGATCAATCCAAGGCACTGTAGAGCAAACAAGCCACAGGCCATCCTAAACGATGCCATATCAATCTACTATTCAAAGCACGATTGCAAAGAAGTTGAGTTGCCGTCAACCATTTGTGAAAACAGGGGTGCTGAGCAAAAGGGTAAACCTTCTGGGGATACATGTACGCTCACATGTATGTTATTTCTCCCAGGGGCCAGCAAACATTTTCAGTATGGGACCAGAGAGCAAATATAGTTATAGTTATATAATCTATTACACAGTAGCAACCGACCTTGAAGTCAGTGATGCCTCTGCGCAATCATTGGACTCTGCCACTTGGGGGGTGAGGTTAGCATGGGCAGTGTGTAGACAAATGAACAGGTCTGTGTTCTAATAAAACCTTAATTTTGTGTCATTTTATGGGCTATCCGATATTCTTTTGGGATTTTTTCCAATCATTTAAAAATACAAAGTTATTTGTAACTCATAGGCTTAATAAATGTCCAGACAGGGACCGATATTACACTTTGCCAACCTCTGTCCTCTGCTTTGAGCAACTATCCTAAGATACCTGTTATTTGAGAGCCATAAGAAGAGATCTTATTTTCTTCCTTAACATACTGTTTTAGCTCACTTTCTTTCCCTGTGACCGAGCACCGGGACCAAAAGCAGCTTGGGATGAAAGGCTTTATTTCATCCTACAGCTAACTATCAGGTGACCCCCCATCACTGAGGGAAGTCAGGGCAGGAACAACTCAAGGCAGGAACTGAAATAAAGTCATGGAGGAATGTTGCTTACTGGCTTTACTCTGCCCGAGTTGCTGTTTACCTTCTTATATGGCCCAGAACCACCTGCCAGGGATGGCATCATCCACAGTGGGCAGGGCCCCTCTGCATTCAATTATTAAGCAAGAAAAAAAAAAGCCCTACAAGCTTGCCTACAGGCTAATGGGATGGGCCATTTTCTCAATTAAGGTTCAGATGATTCTCCAAATTGCTTTTATTTTGTACATTCCCAAATGAAGGTGGAGTACCAGACCCTTCTCTCATATTTACTGGGTTTGCCTCTCAAGGAGGGTATACTACAGGGTGAGAAAGTAGTATACTTTCCTTGCTAGGTGCCAGGTTTATGCTTGAAGTACCTATATCAAAACAAAACAACCGTTGCTACCCAACATCGTAGAAGAAATTTATCTCATGCATAAGTCATGTGTGACATAAAACCTTCAAAGGCAGAGACCAAAGGGGCCAGAAGATTTGTGTGTATTTTACACTAAGTTTGATCTGGAGGAGCAGGGTCGGACAATGGAGGCTGTGCCATAGTGACAATGAGCTAGATGAGGATGAGGCTTTACTCATCTAAGATTCTTCTCTGATTTGGGCTCTTTGGTGTCTTTCTCCGTTATAAGGATCTGTTTCCCGGGAAGGTCCGAGGGTTCCTTCACACTCTGGTTCAGAAGAGAAAGGCAGGAAGAGGACAGAGAGACCTTCCTCCTTTCCTGATTTCAGATACCAGAGTGCCTGCTGTACTGTGGGATAGCCTGTCCTGAACTCCATCAGCATTCTGGAAGTGCTGAATTTATGTGTCCAACACTACGTCTTTGTATAAGACTTCAGGGTTCTTTATAACTGCACACAGTTCCGTAACAAGATGCCTTCGTTATGCATCTCTCACCAGCGAGTAATTGCACACCTAACCGGACCAAAGTGAACAGTAAGGAAGATTTATAGTCCCAGTTAATTTTAATGCCCTGAGTACATGAGGCATGACTTCATTACTCCAAGCTTTGTCCTTTACAGCTCCCTCGGTTCTGCCACCCTGCAGGGTTTCGCATCACCTTCAGCTCGGGTCCCCTTGGGGTAGATGGCCGGAGCTGTTTACTCTGGGCTTTTCACCTCTTACAAACAAAACACTGTTCCTCTAGAGAGGGAGCTTCAGGGCCAGATCAGCATATTCCCAGCCAAGTCCTCCAGTCAAGAGAATGCCTGGGACTAATAGCTTGATGCCTGTGTTGTCTGACCCAATCACTGTAAGGAAGAAAATGGAGTCACTCTGGATAGACCCATCCAAGTCCGTCCCTGAATCCAATCTCTCCATGTGTGTGCTATCTACGCAGGGTGGAAAGGGTGGGCTCCGTGGTGGGAAGACCACAGGGAGAATTTCATCAGCCAAGGTCCAACAGGAGGCAGAAACCATGCCAGTTAATTTTAAACAAAGAATTGAACGGTTCTCTAGTTGTTAGTGTTAGAGAATTGAAAAGTCAAAGTACAGACACAGGAATGCCCCGATGGTACTGACTTAGAAAGCATGATGAGAAAGATGGGACAGTTAGAACGTCCCTGGGAGCCATTGGAGTTAGAACCTAGAGCTCTGTATACTGTCGCCATCCAGCGGGCACTGGGCTCTGAGGGGATCAGTGGTTCTAGGAGTGTGTGCAGACACCGAAACCTACAACCAACTCACACAGCTCCAATCAATAGTTACTGCAAAGATGAAGACTGGTTGCTGTGGTGACTCTGCTAAGAAAGGGAAGGTACCAGAAAGCAGTG
Source organism: Bramus lutescens (assembly GCA_001685075.1). Taxonomy (NCBI): domain Eukaryota; kingdom Metazoa; phylum Chordata; class Mammalia; order Rodentia; family Cricetidae; genus Bramus; species Bramus lutescens. The sequence continues at coordinate 250,020 of LOEQ01001351.1, forward strand.
AGCCCCTCCTTCCTAGCCTACCTCGAAGCCTCCTGCCAGCTTCCCCTGTTGACAGTCTACTGGCATCCTATGGCAAGGGAGTAATGGGATTTATGGGATTCCATCCCAGCATCATAGAGTGTGGTGCCGAGAGGAATGGAAACAGCGTGAGGACGAAAAGTCAAGAGAAATCAGCATGTGTTTATAGATATGCCTGTGCATTTAAAAAGCAAGGAGAAGGATGCAGTGGTTTGTGGTTCTTAAGACGGTAAGTGAGATGCTCAAAAGGCTAGAGTTGGTGCTTATGGTTCACCTAATCTTTACCCTGTCACCTCTCAGCAAGCATCTCAGCAGGTCAGGTTTCCTTGCACGGTAAAGTGACCCACCCACCCAAATCTTGTTCTTGAAGAGTCTATCTTTCTTGTTTGCTATAGTTTCCACTCATTTGTACCTGGTTTTTCAGTTCTGACATAAAAGCCAAGGCCTGACTTGTGCTAGGCAAGCACTCCCTCACGGAACTGCCCAGCCCCACATGCCGCTTGCTCTTCACCCCAGTTGTGTAGCTCCAGTTCCTAACCAATGGGGACCAATACTCCCAGTAATCTCTCTCTTTGCCTGGTGGCTCGGTAGGATAAAGAACCCACACAGGCTGGGCAGTGGTGGCGCGCTGCTTTAATTCCAGAACTTGGGAGGCAGAGGCAGGCAGATCTCTGTGAGTATGAGGCCAGCCTGGTCTACAGAGCAAGTTCCAGGACAGCCAGGGCTACACAGAGAAACCCTGTCTCAAAAAAATCGAAACCAAAGTCTTCCAAAGCAAACAAAAAGAACCTATATGGCTGACGGGCGATCTCATCTTCAAATTCAGGACGATTGCTGTACCCCCGGTGGAAGTGTTCTTTTATTGGTACTTCAGGCGGACAGAACTCAAAGTTGTGGGCTATAAATAGGTAAAACTCTACATGAAACCATTTTACCTATTCGGAAAGCAATAAAACATCCATAACAGATCCATTCTCTCGGATTTATCACTTCCGTAGAAAGATAATTTTATTTCTGACTTTATGCTCATGAGCACCACCAAATCTGAAGCTGGCTGCCTTTGGAATCCTCAGTGGATCTTACAGCAACTGTCACCTGCACTGCAGCTAATGCTGCTAGAATCCACAAATCATGGGCAGTTAGTTAACATTATTATTTTTTTCTATAACATTTTATTGTACGTGAAGTGTGTGTGTGTGTGTGTGTGTGTGTGTGTGTGTGTTTGCATGCATGCCACAGCACATATTTGGAGGTCAGATGACAGCCTGCAGGAACCGGTTCTCTCCTTCCAGAGTGTGGGTCCTGGGAACTGAACTCAGGCAGTCAGATTTGGAGGCACATACCTTAACCCTCTGAGCCATTCTGTCGGCTCAAGCTGGTTAACATTATAAAGCAACCATTTATTCTTATTTTCATTTACCTTCGTTACCTCCCCCACGAGAACAAGTTTGGCCTCAGATTCATGAATGAGCGCTAGGCACCCATGGCTCAGCAACTCCGTTGGTTGGTACTAGATTGAAGATGTTAAGCATGAGCTCCCAGTGGAGGTGGTAGGCCCCCTCTCCCCTTCAGAACACAGTAGTGTTTAACATTGATGTGCCCTTTGAAATGGAATCTCACATTTCAGAAGGCCTGTTTCCCTATAAGTGACTTTAAATCAGGGAGCTTTTCATTAGCCCCTCTTTCCAAGTCCTCGGAGCTCCTGCAATTGGAACTGAAGTGTCTACCACTGCCCGGAGTGCCCTCCTGACATCAAACGCTGCTGAGACCTCCAGTGTTTCCACATCTGAAATGTAAAAAACAAAGATTCCGCTCACACAGTGAAAATAAGTGCACTGTGCATGTGTGTGTGTGCATGCGTGTGCATGTGCTCGTGCATGCTCTTCTTAATGTGGAAATTCGTGTCAAGAGTCTGTCAAAAGTTGATGAGCAAGCGTACTTACTTGGATTCGTAGAAGGTGCCCAAAGCACAGGGAAGCTGTGGGTCCTAGGTAACAGCCTGCTGCTCTTGGTGCAGTAATGTCTGGGGACTTAAAGCTGGGGGGGGTGGGGTAGACACACGGCTGACCCGACAGATTCGCTTTGATTGTAGCCCCTTTCTGAAGCGCAGTTGCGAGCACTGGCCTTGACTCTAAAATAGAGCAGCTGCTCTGTGTCAGAAGCTTCCCGCTCTCCTGTGTTTCTGTGAAGTTTTGTTGTAAGTGAGTACTTCAAGTAATTCCTAGTGTGCATTTCTGTTGAAGTGTTTCACAAGCACTGTAAGATAAACACAGTGCACCTCTGCATTACCGAGTAAATTGCGTGGGGCATGATTCACACTTTGCTACCAATGCGAAGACGGTCCTGGGCTGGTAGTATAGTCCCCGTGGTATCCACACTTTGCCCTCATTTGTCTGAAGGAAGTGCTGTAACACTGCCGCTTCTCTGGACACCTGCCCCCCAACCCCTAACTCAGGAACTAGCCCCAACTGATAGCCACTAGCAAACAAAAATGAGTTTTCTCCAAGGAGTCTCGCTGGGGATACAAACCACTCCGGGGGGTGGGGGGGGGCTGTGCCCAGCAGTCAATGGCCAACATACAACAAGCTCAGCGACGCCTTTGGAAGTTCTTTGTCTTATAATGTCAAGTCAGGGCATTTCCCCCTTGCCTTACATTCGTTTTTTGCATATATATTATGGTGTCCAGTTTTGGGTTTTTATGGGATTCCTGTGTGGGCAAATGTGTGTGTCTCTGCACCGATACACGCTCCTTGTGATTTTTCTTTGGCTCTTTTTCTTGTTTGGTTGTTTTGTCATATTCTGGTTATCTTGTTGTACTTGAGTATACCCCAACCTGTGGTAGTGTTCCCTGGGGCCTACAAAGCTCTCCCAAGCTTGGGTCTTTAACAGTAGTAGGTCCAAAGTATTGAGTATTTTCTTAGAAAAATGACTTAGTTACTGAAATGTGTGACAGTTCCAAAAGCAGCAAGGTCTTGCTTTAAGAGATTAGTATTCCAGACAGTCTACAGATCCTGAACAAAGTGGAAGTCATGGATAGGATTGCATTGTTTGGCATATTTGTTGGGTCCCTTGCTATAGAGCAACTCTTCACACAAACATAGCCAAAATCTAGTGGTTGGTTGTGGGATTTGTAAAGTGGAGAAACTATGACCGGCAAAGAGCAAGGCCATCAGGTTCACCCTCGGGAAGGCTTGTGATCTGTAGATCATGTGATTTCCTTGGATGGGACCTTTGACACGATGGGGCTGCCAGTTATAAACCCAAAAGTGAACACTGTGGTTTTAGTTTATTTATCTGTTCCTTCGCTGGTTTGCTTTTTGAGGCAGGATCTCTTGCCTCTCGGGTTGGACTCGGATTCACTATGCACCTGAGGATGTCCTTAGACAGTGGATCCCCCTGCTCCAGTTCCTGAGTGCTGAGGTTACAGCTGTGGGTTACCACTCCCATCTAGGTGGTTCTGGAGACTAAATCCAGAGCTTCCCAAATGCCGCCAATTGAGCCACGTCCCCAGTCCTGATATTTGTAAAAACAGAATTATAAATACTTCATATACTCAGAGGAAAAGAAAAATAACACAAAGTACCCATGGCCTTAATAGCCTACATCTGTGCTTCAGCTTTGCTCAGTGAAAATCTTCTGTGGCCCCCACACTGTGCTGACCTAATCCTATTCTGTATCCCTTGTCCCCATAGCAACCACCATCCTATTCCCTCCTCATCCCTGCCTTGTTCTGTGTTTCTCTAAATGTGTAGGCAGAAGACAGTCGAACCCAAAGCTAAGGTCTCCTGGGCTCTCCCCAGAATCTCTTGAGGCAGCTCCAGTGGAAAGTCTGGTCCTGGTTGATGTTCCTATTTGAGAAGGATCCATCTACTCCTTTCCCAGGGCCAAAGCCCAAGGTACCAAGAGAGACCCAACAGATGTTCAGTTATGCATAAGGACAGGAGCTGTGGCACTAGAACGATTTTTGTCCAAGTACCATTTTTTCCTTAAATTTCTTGATCAATCAAGCTAGAGAAAAGACAAAACCTCTTTGTTACTCTGTATAAAATATACACCAAATTATAGTTAAAATGCATCTAACAAATATAAGGGAAATAGTACTGAAAAGGTATGTCTAATTGGTAATAATATTGCATTGTCTTCCTCTCATTTTAGGCTTTTGTTTTGTTTTGCTTAGTTTCTTTGAGTCAGGATCTCATGTTACCTGAGAATGCCTTGAAGTCCTGCCTTATATCCCAAGCACTGGAATTACAGGCATCACACTTCGCTTACGTTGTTGATTTTATTGTTTGCGGTGTTTGCCAATGTGCTGGCTAGTTTTGTGTCAGCTGGCTACAATCTGGAGTCATTTGGGAACAGAGAATCCCAATTGAGAAAATGCCCCCATCAGGGTGGCCTGTAGTGCATTATCTTGATTGAAAATTGATGTGGAAGGACCCAGCTCATTGTGGGCAGCATCAACCCTGGGCAGGCGGTTCCTGGTGCTATAAGAAAGCAGGCTGAGCAAAACATGGAGAGGCAAGCCAGTAAGCACCACCCTTCCATGGCCTCTGCATCAGTGTTTGCCTCCAGATACCTACGATGAGTTCCTGCCTTGACGTCCTTTGATGATGGACTGTGCTATAGAACTGAGAGGAATAAACCCTTCCCTTTCCAAGCTGCTTTCTGTCATGGTATTTTAATACATTAATAGAAACCCTAACTGAGGGGCTGGAGAGATGGCTCAGTGGTTAAGAGCATTGCCTGCTCTTCCA